>JAPDVR010000023.1:4159086-4614086 GCA_026230005.1 Gila orcuttii | reverse complement strand
AATGAAACTAAGCAGTTGGGAAGGCTCTTTAACTGATCCCATAAAGCATGTAAAACAACTGATAGTCGTTGATTGTAAGTATAAAAACAATATACACTGCCGGCCAAAAAAAAAAAGTCGCTGTTTGGATTTAAATGCTTAAGAGTCTATGATTGGATCATTATTGCAGTGATTATTATCTTTCTAACATGTTATATGTTTGGCAACAGTTCTTCTAACTCTAACTGATGGAGTGTTTAGCTTTTCATTTCTGAAACAACCATGTAGGAAGAACATCATGTTCATATTCCAGGATGTCAAATGTCAGGACTCATCAGGAAATAAATGTGATGTTATTTTCATCAAGATCTTGTATTGTCAATGCAAGAGTCCAGCACTCTGTAAAGTCTCCTCCAGCACATCCCAAAGACTTTCAATGAGTTTAAGCTCTGGATTCATGTGTGAAAATGATTCTTCAAGCTTTTCACAACCATTCTTTCACAATCTGAGCCTGATGAATCTGGATATTGTCATCCTGGAATATGAACATGATGTTCTTCCTACATAGTTGTTTCAGAAATGAAAAGCTAAACACTCCATCAGTTAGAGTTAGAAGAACTGTTGCCAAACATATAACATGTTAGAAACATAATAATCACTGCAATAATGATCCAATCATAGACTCTTAAGCTTTTGCCTATTTTAATCCAAACAGTGGCTTTTTTTTTTTTTTTTTTTTTTGGCCCGGCAGTGTATATACACTACAAAGCTTGAGGGGTTGATGAGAATCTTTGATGTACTGTAAGAAGTTTCTTCTTACAGAAATGATTTTTATCAGCTCTTAAATGTCATGGTGGTTGGTCATTTGACATATTGATCCAATTTGACATTGTTTCAAGTAAAGCTAATCTGCGATGTGTTGTGTAGCGTGTGCACTAGCACAAAACAACAAACTATTGAGTATTTAAATGTGTGTTGGGTGACAAATTTCAGTATTGTATTGTTTTCAAAATGAGCCAACAGTGCCAAATATATTAGAAAGTGAGATTAGATTAGAAGTATGTTTTGTTTTGCAAGTGCATTTTGGGTTATGGAGTGCTTAAGTGCTGGCGTAAAGTTCAAATAAATGCAAGATAGTCGTATTCAAGCTTTTAAATGCTTATTTTGTTTCATGTTAATTGGATGAATTTAGATCCAGCCCTTTCAAGCCGATCGATTGAAGTGTTTACATGAAGTCTATCCAATCCGATTGAGCCATCAAACTGATTATTTGGGCACACGCAGATACTCACACATCAGCCGTACCACATTTGGCCCCTGAGATGGGCCGAATTACAGCAATATCTTGTGGCTATTATGAATCTGGCTCCAGGAATGTGATGTCATCCCGCCCCCCTCGCATTGGGAATGCCCTCTCCCTGGGTCTCTTCCTTTTCCCAGCTTTCCGTCTCAGCAGGATATTTTCTCGCATTCATTTTAATTTTAGGCAACATGAATGAGGGTAATCAAGCTGGAATGCAGTGAAGTCACACACACACTGACCGCATCCCAATTAAATGAGGCCGAGAGATCATTATTGACCTCCTGCCCACCCCCTCTTCCACTTTTCTTTTCTTCCTGTGTCTTCTCCTCCCCTTTCTGTGCAACACGTTAGGCCTGAATAGAAGAGTAGAGTTGTGTTGTGTTGGAGTTGTGCGCTCAGTCTCTCACACACACACATTTAGAGGGAAGCGTCCCCATGCTGTGTCACTGAAAACCCTCACAGTCTGAGCTGTCAATCAAACGCCGTTGCTCCCATATGCTGAACGTAAGGTATGACATCATCCCGCGGTACCAACTCACGAAAATATTTCTTATCGGACCGGGCCAAACACTCGTTTATATCGAGCACTTCATCACTACATCGCGATAAACACGCGGCACCAGCCTCCATCGCTGTCGCCACAGAGATTCGTCAATTTAATGCTGTTTACAAGGCTTACAGTGAAAGCTTCAGAAAGAATAAAGAGCAAATCTTCAAACAGGCAGCGCTAAACGAGCCCAGATTCTCAGCATCTGCTTCCAGTTAGAAACACTGAGCCAGAGAAACACTGAGAGACCGAGAGATGAGTGACAACTCAGAGCTTTCATTCGCTTGTTTACTCTGGCTGAACAACATAGTTACTTTGAGCATCAAATCAGACAAAATGATCTATCTATCTATCTCATCTGTCTGTCCATGTGTCTATCTGTCCGTCCGTCCATCCCATCCATCATTCTAGTTTCTAGTTCTGACACTAGATACTCATATATTTGCAGTATTTGAGGGTATATATGGATCTATATTTATTATTTTAAGTGAATTCTACCATATGTCTGTTGAGATACTGCCAGATTAAAAGTGGTTTGATGCAGTTGAGATATATTCTTAATAATATTTTTAAAATCAAACTATGGGAATTAGTTTGCAAGAATGAAACTGATGGACCTGATTGGGTTTAGCTTCATCGATTTTTTTTTTTTTTTTTTTTTTTTTTTTGTAACACTTTAACAGCTCATTATTATTGCATAACATCAGACGCTCATTCGTTCAAATTTGAATATGAATATACTTCAATACTATTCCAGGACATGTTTAGCTGTTTGAATATTCCTGCTGGTGTGTTACTGAGAGTTTCTGTGCAGCGTCAGTGCGCCGCTCTCGTTAGTGCCCTCTAGCGGTCAATATGCGCCGTGACCCCGGCAGCTGAACCACAGAACCGCAGCCAGACAGTCTGCCACCGACACACACATCCACACATCCACAGACTGCTGGGGCCCTGCTTTACATGCCTCACACTCCTCATGTCATGAAGCCCACAGCTCACAGTGGGAGATCCCTCCAGCCTCTGCAATCACCACAGACATTTCAAATAACACGCTCATTAAGAATATTAACCAATAATATCACATCTTTTGAGCATTATTAAATAGTTATTAAATAATGCTCAAGTTTAATGATGAATTAATGTGCATTCAAATATTTTTATATTTTTTATATTGTTAATGACTAGTTATTGTAAAGTTTTACACATGCATTTTTCGTGCACAATTTGATTGGGGGGATTTGACCGTTTCCTCTCCTCCTGTTCACTTGTGAGCTGCTCGGCTTCTGGATGATAGTGATGGTGGTGCTGAATTTTTTACTTGCCGTTTGGACATCAGGCACCGTGAGAGGTGACGCGTCTCTCTATGTGGCCTGTTGAAACACTTAATTGTGGCCGTTTATTTGGTGACCCCGAGAGTTCATGCACGTTGGTTTCTGCCGGTGGCAAGAGCAAAGGTCGAAGCCGAATCCACAAACCTCCACACAAACCAGAGGCGCTTTAATGGACCAATTATTGGATTCCTAAGCACTTCACTTTGTTTTTCTTTTTCCTTGGGAAAAGTGATGTTGCCTGTGTGTGTGTGGTACAACTAGCCATGTCAGACTACTAAAAAAAATGGGGAAAGAAAAGCATTTAAATAATTATTCTTTAAAATATGCATCATGCTAATATGTGCCAAAGCCCCTAGATGACCGATGCATCCAGCACAGAGTGTAATTTGAATGTGGTATGAATGAATTATAAGGTTTCCACTTGAACATTATTTGTGCAAGACCATCATAATAGGTGGGTTAAGTGTCACGGAATGTGCAAGATATGGAAAATCCCAAATGTGTGTTTTCTGGTTGCTGTTCTGTAGCAGCCTGTGATAAATCTAAAGCTGTTGTGGTGGTGTGTGTGTGTGTGTTCTGCTGTCAGTCAGAGTGAGGGTTCTTGGTGAGCTGGCCCCGCGCGCGCACACAAACACACACACGCGCGCGCGCGCTCTTGGAGTTGAGGGGGTAGGGAATGGGAGGGGATATTTAACTTGGGAAAGAGAGGAGTTCTCCTCCAGACGCGCTCATTCTCCTCTGTCCCAGATCAGGACCAGGCGAGTTTTCGGACGGATTTCTGACACCGCGGGGATATGAAGAACATGCAGCCGATATTCGCGGGAACGCGTGACGTGTAAAGGACTGCTCGGAACTGTCAAGAGTTTGATTTTATACGGGACTAATGCCGAACATGTTCTAGACGCGGGTTGAGGTTCTGATTGCGCGCGGAGTTCTGCAGGATCTGCCCGCTCTGAGGTGAGACTGAGCGGATCTCGTCCCGGGTCAGCAGCGCCGGTTCGGCGGGACGGACTGGAGCCTGTGCGCTCAGAGAGAGAGAGAGAGAGAGAAGGCGAGAGCGTAAAAATAACATTGGCTAAGACGCGCTCCATTCCGCGGGCGCGCTGACATTTCAAACGCTAGTTTGGGTGGCACTCGGCTAAAAAACCCGAGCAGACTGTAGAAACGGTGCCATCCCATCCTATCCTGTTGCCATGGTGACACGCCAACAGCTTCGCTTGAGGAAAGTCCGATGAGGATACGCATTTGAACCTTTCGCACTTGGCACGCCTCACCTGAGCGAGTATCCCTGTGAAAGAAAGTAAAAAAACAGCCCATGTCATTCCGGGCCACGCGGCCGTCTATTAAAAGATCTCGCTCGTGCTGTCGCTCGGACTATTTATGCAGGAGGGCGCAGTGAGGGCCAACTCCACTCCGTAGACACACAGAAGACGAGTCATGGGCAGCATCACCCGCGCGCTCCCGCTACTACTGCTGCTCCTGTGCGCGCACGGCACCGCGGCCCAGCACTACCTGCGCCTGAGGCCCTCGCCCAGCGAACACCTGCCCGTTCCGGACCTCATCGAGGAGCCCGACCCGGAGTACGACCCGCGTGAGCAGGACCTCTCGGAGAAGACGCTGCGCAAGAAGCTGGGGAGCCACTTTGACCTCAACTTCATGTCCATCCACCTGCCCGCGCAGCTGAACACCAGCGCGCCCCCGGACCTCCCGCGGATGCCCATACCGCCCGAGCTCAAGAAGCTGGACATCGCGGAGACGCCGTACGGCAGGCGCGTCAAGGTGGGCAAGAAGGCGCGGAGGAAGTTCCTGCAGTGGCTGTGGATGTACACGCACTGCCCAGTTTTGTACACTTGGAAGGACCTGGGCGCGCGCTTCTGGCCGCGCTACATCAAGGAGGGGAACTGCTTCAGCGAGCGCTCGTGCTCCTTCCCCGAGGGCATGTCCTGCAAGCCGGTCAAGTCGGTGACCAAGACCTTCCTGCGCTGGTACTGCCAGGGGTTCCTGAGGCAGAAGTTCTGCACGTGGATACCGGTGCAGTACCCGATCATCTCCGAGTGCAAGTGCTCTTGCTGAGCAGCGAGAGGGTGGATCGATTCTCAATGATTGCACTGTTTACCCACGGACAGGGATGTGTGGCGCCACATAGCGAATCTATTTTTTTAAATATATATATATATTTAAAAAAAAAAAAAAAAGCTATATAGCTATAAAAAAGCTATAAAAAGCTATATATATAGCTTTTTAATTCAAAGTATATGACATATATGTACATATTTAAGTCAAGGGAAGAAGACGAAGAAGAATGCAGCTATTTTTATTAAAGGATCAGGACCATATATTCTCACGAGAAGCACTTCAGCTCGTGGTTATTTTTATGAAATTATTGCGAAGACGCAAGAGAGAACTTCACTTTCCTCACTGAACTCTATTTATAGAGACTGAAGAAGAACACTACGTTGATGCCTAGACGTTTTGTACAAATATTAATATCAATAATGAAGATTTAAAAAAAAAAGGCTGGCTGAAAATTATACACGTGAACTCAGCCTTTTCTTTCTTTTGAAAATCATATAGTATTTTAGTTAAAAAACAAATGTGTACGTTTTATTTATTGTTTTAACTGTTGTGAGTATGTATAGATAAAGAGAAGAGAATAGAATATACCAGAAATTCTACTTGAAAACTTCTAAAAATGGATTTAAGAGAATATTAATAATAATAATAATAATAATAATAAACATGTCAATGTAAATGCCATGGTTTTAGCAATAAAATCTGTTAAACTTGGACTGAGTGTGAAGGATCTGAGAAATTAAAAATATTGAATGATGCATATGTTGCAGAATGAATGCAGATCGTTCTCTCCTGTGAAATCCTGTGCTGTTTCTGCTCTTATAACGCTGTGGAAATACTCGACACGGGCCGCATGGAAACGCTGTGCGTAAAAGCGCGCTGATGTTAACACAGCGCTAAAATATGATGCAGCCATTTTCAAACACTGTCATTGGTGAAATAGAGCAGGGAGAGCCAGCAGCTCCTGGCGTACAGCTTCTGGAAAGGGGAAGAGAGGGTGGGGGTGGGGGGGAGTCTGAGAGACAGAAATCTGAGCCCGATTCTTGTCCAAAAGTCTCGGCGTGAGAAACACTGCAACCCCTCTACAATGACTGTGAACTGATGCTGACGGTACCAGACTGTTAATTAGTCAGAAAACACACTGTCTGCGAGTTCAAGAGATGCTAGACTCGTAAAAACGCGACTTCACGCGCACAGCGGCTCTCCGTGTTCCCGAGACGCGCGCCTGTCACTGCGAGGGAAAGTGCGTGTTATTGCTGAGGTTATTGTGTCAGATACACTGCTGCTGCTGTGTTTTGGCGCAGGGTGGGGGCAGTTGTCAGCTCTGTTTCTTGATGATGTCTAGAGCTTTTTGGAGGAGGCTGAGAGTGTGTGTGTGTGTGCGTGCGTGTGTGTGTGTGTGACGCGCCGGCGCCACTCGGCCGCGCACTCTGGCGAGCGCAGAATAGATTGAACAGTAACCCTTTCAGCCTGTGTGTGTGAAAGCCAATCCCCGACAAACTAGCCCTCAAAACACACAGTCGTCAGACTGGCGGAGCACTTCAGCCTTCTGTGAGGGGGGGTGTATTCATCATTAAAAATATGACCCAAGCTGGAGTGAATCAGGGAGTTCTTTGAGACCAAAGTTAAACACAATGTTTTCTGTCCTTGGCAGAGGCCAATGAGATACCAAATGAAGTAAATGCTCTAATGTGTAGTGTGTGCATGGAGACTGCGCTCGGGAAACAAAAGCAAAACAACTCACTTATCTGGATGAATTACAGCTAAGAACCGATGTAGAAATTTAATAATCGATCATCTGCGTGTCTCTAAGTAGTGCTGCGGTGGAGAAAGATTGTGATTTGTTAGATGTTTTGGTGCAGTGTGTGTGTGCGTGTGTGTGCGTGTGCGTGTGTGTGTGTGTGTGTGTGTGTGTGGGGTGGGGGGGGGGTCTTGGCTTCCATTAGTCTTGTTGGTGACATTCATACTGTGCTTTGGGGACCACCAACAGTTGCCTTAACTCGTGTGTGTGTGTGCGTGGTTACTACAGTCTGTGTGAGTCAAAATAACCTATCTGAACCTATCAAAGTGAATTCATATTTTGCTGTCAGAGCAAACAAATGCAAACATGCATATGATTATTTACAACATTTTGTTTTCCATGACCTCACAGCATCACAGTGAGTGTTTACTCATTTTATGCAGTGGCCTCAAAACAAAGTAATTAAAATCACACTTAAGTACACTCTCAGAAAAAAATGTGTACTTTATTAGGTTTCTAGTAGTACCACAGGTGTACATGTTATACTCTAAGGTACTAATATGCACCTTTTAGGAGTTGATTAGGAATAAAGTTTTACCTCTAGTCATACAAAATGATACAAATTAGATAAAAATGCACAATCAATTTGCAAGCAAAATGGTTCACAAAAAGAACGCTAAAATGACAGATGTAATGACGGATCCACACTTCCCTTTAGTAGGTGAAAAACAATATGTGACGAGAGCAGTGTCTGAAGTTACAGTGCTCATAAAAGTGTGGGGAAATAGTACCCGGATGATGATCTACTTCCGGTGAGATCCTGAAGTGTGCATATGATGGACACTTTACTTCCCATGAGGCCACAGGAGAGGATCTGTGAATGACTGAAGAGACAAACTGACATTTATACACAATCACACTACATAGAATGCACTCTTTTAGCAGTTGTGAAGTAATTATTATTTCAAATAAGTATCTACTCAAGAGAGTATGTGATTTCGTACGCAGTCGTGGTGTTATAGTAATGTTAGTGGAATATGTGATTCTCTACACCTGTGCTTCCTCTGAACTCGAGGAGAAATGACTTCATTCAGCCACTAAAACCACCAAAACACCAGCTGATGACTTCAACAACACTGAAAAAATATCTCAAACCAATTGAAATACTTTTTACTCAGAAATTGCTAGTAAATTCCAACTAATAAATACTGTATGAAGAAACGCAAGTAACATTGAATTAAATATAAAGACTGAAATAGTATTTCAAAAACTTTACACCGTTATTGAACTGAACTGAATCAACACTGAACTGATTTCAGAATAATGACTGTTGACTGCCTTTTTACAGCTTTACAGCACAATTGAACTCTGTTCACATCACTGAATCCTTATTTTCCTGTAAAGCTGCTTTAAAACAATCTGTATTGTATAAAGCGCTATAGAAATTAAGGTGACTTGACTAGTATCTGGTATTAGTCACTTTAGACGTTCTACTAAGTAACTTAGCAACAACATGTCATCTAACTCTCATCAGGTTAGTAGAATAAGTTGACATGTATTTACTTACAGTAGAGTCAGTAAATGTCTGTTCGGGAGCATCAAAATAAAAGTGCTAGCAGATATTAAACTGACAGTTTATTAATACTCTAATGACTGCTTGTCGAGTTGCAAAGTTACTGAATGTCTGAAGTGGACCATTGAAATGAAGTGTTACCTATTTTCTTATGATGAATGATGAAGAAAAGAGACATCATTAGTTCAGACAAGCGGATGATATTTGATCTTATTCAATGAAATAAATACTTTTAAGGTTTCTGTGGTGCAGGACGTCCGGTGTTTCTAAGGTGGAATCAAAGCTTAATTCACAAGTAGACGATTACAATATTGACAAAGCATTAAGTACTTAATCAGGCCCTGTGTTGGAAATGAGTAAACGATGCTGTAGACAGATCCACTCGAGAGAGAGAGTTTTCCGTTTATTCTGGCTGTACCGAGGACTGAGCGTCAAGACCGTGTGAGACTCCAGGAACGAGTGTGTCGACTCTTGCTGTGTGATTTCTGCAGGAGAGGATTTCAGAAACACCACACACTCCTGTAGTGGTTTACCGAGGAACAGACGGGCATGTCTTAATGCTGTAGTGCTGAAACTGAAGCCTATCTGATGTCCAAGGACAGAATTCAGACTATCCAGGGAGCCTATTGTGGTAGTCAGGAGTAGAACTAGTCTGTTTTGTGGACTGGTACCTGTGAGAAAGAGAGAAGAACGCCAAAAATTAAACCAAGCTTACTCTACCATTCTGAAGTTTGGGGTCAGTGAGAACTTTTTTACTACTATTATACAGCAAAGATGCATCAAAAGTCACATTAAAGACATTTATAATGTTAATGCCACTCTTGCTGTTCTTTTGGACATGACAAAAATGTAATCAAATAATCACATAGAAAACAGTTCTTTTAAATTGTAATAATACTTCACAATATTACTGCGTTTACTATATTGTTGTTAAAATAAGCAGAAGAGACTTATTTCAAAAACATTAAAAAAAAAACTTACCAACCCTAAAGCTTTAAACGGTTCTATGAAATATCTGCAAATGTAAATCAGTGAAAATTTTTAATTTTTTACAATTATTCTAAAGCGTTGTGTGTGTGTGCTCATGTAAATAGGGTCCAAAATGTGGCCTAATCATTTTAAAAATGGGATTTGTGCATCTAATGCTACAGTCAAGTGTTCCCTATGAAGTGCTATCTTCCCTGAGCACTTTGATGGTTCTTTATTTCTCTGTCTATGGCAGTTTCATGAGCTCTCCATGATGAGCAAAGCAGTTGTGCATAATTCATAATTCTCCTTGTGTGACTTAAACCTACCTTGAACAGTTAAAATGTTTCATTTGCTCTTGATTCATCAAGTTTATTGGTTATCACAGTGCCCGTCTATTTCCTTTATGGGTCATTGGAGTGTGTATGCATGCATAGATCATATTCTGCTTGATGAGGAGAACATTTATCATGCTGCACTGCCCTCTACTGGCTAACAGAGATTGCCACGATAAATAATAAACACTAGAAGTGATCACTGCATTTATGTTAAATGATACGATTCATGAGATGTGACAGAATCACGTTATTAAACAGAATATTCAGGCCTATATGCCCAGTACATCATCCTGATAAATATAAGTTTTTGTTTTTAGAAATTTATATATTGAAGTTTAAAATGAAAGCGTAAATAATTTCGACACACACACACACACACACACACACACACACACACACACACACACACACTGTAATCTTTCCTCATTTTTTCTCCATATCTTGCAGACATATGGCTTGTAGATGCAGAGGTGTCGTCATCATGTGACAGCTCGTCGTCTCATCCATTCCTGACACTGTGTTGGAGTGATGAGGTGAGACAGTGTCGAAGTGAATCATTATCAGTGTGAGAAGTTCATGTGTTGCTCTGTTTGCCTGTGGATGTGAAGCAGGTTTGACAGCTCAGACTTTCATCAGCTTATAACGTGCACTGTGTACATTACAAATATATTTATTTGTTATGTCAGTATTTTTAGAACTTTCATATTCTGTTACCACCTGTATATTGCATATATTTCTATATTATAGGTGTACTTTTTGAGAAGTGTACAAATATGTTTTTAGACACATATGTTAACAAATATTAAACATTTTCAATGTTATTGCTCTGGAAAAAGAAATATATGTTTAATGCATGTTGGGCCTAGTGGGGTATATTGTCACAAAACATACCCCAAAACACACACGCACGCACGCACGCACACACACACACACACACACACACACATATATATATATATGTATATGTATGTATGTATGTATATTACACACACGGTAACACTTTATTTTACATTGTACTTGTTACACATGTTTTATGTAGTTACTGTAGTAATAACTATAAATTATGCATAATTACATGCAACTACAAAATTTAAACTAACCCTAAATCAACCCTATTCCTAAGTACATGTAGTTAATTATTTTTACTCAGTACTGCACTGCATTTACACTGCAACACAGACACCTTAAAATAAACCGTGTGTGTGTGTGTGTGTGAGAGAGAGAGAGAGAGAGAGAGAGAGAGAGAGCGAGAGAGAGAGAGAGAGAGAGAGAGCATTTGGATGTTTTTTTATATGAACTGTAATGTTATATTGTAATGGATTTTCAGCAGTTGATAAACGGTATATAAAGTTCTAAAAAGAAAAAAGTAAACATTCTATCAATCAGTTGTACAATAAATTGCATTGTAATTAATGAATTGTAAACCTAACACGTGACACTTTCTATGAACATATTTCAAGGTTTTGGTTCAAATCTGCCTAGTGACTTCTGTCCTCATGCATCTCAGAGTGGTTTTAGCTTGTTATGCAACACGTTTTATAAAGTTAGAAATATGTACAATTAGTTTGAGGAACAGAATGATTTATGACTGTAGGTGTTTGAAACTAGCAAATGAGCCACTGCTATAGAGAAAACAAACATTTGTGCAATTGGACTGACCCAGAACCTTAAATCCCCCTCTTGTGACAATAAACCCCTCTGTAATTTAGATAAATATCTTACTGCTCTGGTGTTAACGGTTTTACTACTGCAGAATTACTATTTCCCCTCCCACATGATAATGAAAGGTTAACGCACTCATGAATGACTCAATCTTGAAGTGTAAGAATGCTAAACAGGCAGCAGGGGGCGCCATTGACTCACAGATTTCTTTTACACAGGTTCCACACTGTCCTCACAAACACACACACACACACACACACACACACACACACACACACACACACACACACACACACACACACACACACACTCCTGTGAGCGGGGTTTCTGTAGACGGCACAGACAGATCCTCCTGTAGGTTTGTGTGAGTGTGTGAAGTGCTTGTGTGGGGGCAGGAGGAGACGGCTCTTTTATTTCTTGACCTCTCACACATGTGACACACTCATCAGAGTAAAACACCACTGAACGGTGCCATAAATACCACAGGAATGTTGAGAAGCTTACACAGGCCTGAGAAACTCCCACACACGTCAACACACACACACATGGACGCTTATTCATTGAGAAATTACTTTATTTTTCGGCACATTCTGAAAAATATTTGGATTTTTGCTGTTGTCGCATGCGTGATCCTAAATCTTTTGAGTCTGTGATGCACACCGGTGGTGCCGGTCCCCTAAAACCAGCCGCAGAAACCAGTTTGCCATGCAGCGACGTTAAAAACCATTCATCAGTTATTTATTGTGTGTCAGCATGAAAGCATGTGAGAGTTTTCCAACTCATCAACACAAAGAACTATGAAATTAAATCTAAAACAAAGTATTTGAATAAGTCAATTCCCCAGATGTTCAGTTGGATTGTGTTTTAGTCCGTGTGTTTTAGTTTACTGTTGTGTAAGGAGAATCATCCTCCAGCTCCCAGAGCTCGGCACGGTTTCCTCCAGGAGACTTTTTTTTCTTCTTCCCCAGTTCCAATCATTTTTTCTTCAAGTTTTCCAGTCTGTGCCGCAGAGAAATATCAACAAAATCGTGACGCTTCACTGGAGGAATGGTGTTGTCTGAGGTTTGTTTTGCATAAAAATAGTTCAGCTTTAGGCTGGTCAGATTACTGTCTTGCATCCAGTGGAGAAATTTCTGCTACCTTTTTTGCAAGCCAGATTTATTAAAGGAATAATTCACCCCCCCCCCCCCCCAAAAAAAATAAAAATGTCATTCCATACATCTGATTTTCATTCTTCCGTCAAACACAAAAGATGTTAGACAGAATCTCTAAACTGCTATTTTCCATAAATTTAAATCATGTCATTATCATCTGAGAATATTCCCCTCCACAGCTTTCTAGTCTGATTTGTGCCTCACAATTATTATTAGTAGACCCACAAAACCAATGAGTGACTTGATCATCTTGATGCCTCTAATTTGAATAAATGAATATAAGATGAAAACTGGGCTAGATATCTTCTGTCTTCCACAGAAGAAAGAACATCATACCGGATCATGAACGTCTTGAGGGTGAGTAAGTGATGGCAGGATGTAGTTGAAATATTGAAACAGTTGGCTGGTGTACAGTTGTGTTCATCTCTGTAATGAAGGAGTTGGTCTCGGTGTCGTTCACTACACGTCCTCCTGCTCAGACACTCGGATCTGGAGGATGGCCAGCTCTGGGCAGAATTATAGCTGTTCCACATCTTTTTAATGATGTTCTTTTCTGTGCTTTGAGGTTGGGGAATCACTGTTTTGGAAAATTCCCGGGCTAGTATTTTTCAGATGTTCTCGTGATGAATGTTTCCTTGGAGATGCACAGTATAATGTTAAATGTCTTAAAGGGATAGTTCACCCAAAAATGAAAATTCTGTCAGTATTTACTCTCCCTCATGTTGTTCAACCCCGTAAGACCTTCGTTCATCTTCAGAATACGAATTAAGATATTTTTGATTAAATCTGAGAGCTGGATCATTCCTCCATAGGCTTCTTCAGGGATTGACACTTGCAGGCCCCGAAAAGTTATTAAAGATATCGTTAAAATAGTCCAAGTGGCTACAGTGGCTCAATCTTAAGTTTATCAAGCGACGAGAATACTTTTTGTTCGCAAAAAAATAAATAAATAACAACTTTATTTCAACTATTCATTTCCTTCTCTGTGGGCCTCGAGTCAGTTCACTAGTGTAATAGCGTACACTTCTGTTGTTGTATTTCACACGCATCACACACATGACCAGCGTCGGCCAATAGTGAGCTTATGTGTGACGTATCTCTACGCAAACACGCTACGTTAACCGACTCGAGGCTCACAGAGAAGGAAATGAATAGTTGAAATAGTTGTTATTTTTGTTTGTTTTTGCGCACAAAAAGTATTCTCGTCGCTTGATAAACTTAAGATTGAGCCACTGAAGTCACTTGGACTAGTTTAACGATGTCTTTAATAACTTTTCGGGGCCTGCAAGTTTCAATCCTTTTGAAGCCTATGGAGGAGTGATCCAGCTCTCAGATTTAATCAAAAATATCTTAATTTGTGTTCCGAAGATGAACGAAGGTCTTACGGGGTTGAACAACATGAGGGAGAGTAAATACTGACAGAATTTTCATTTTTGGGTGAACTATCCCTTTAAATGTGCAGTCCAAGCAAATTGTTTTGTAACCTGATGAGAAGAGTAGCCTATGTTGCTTAGGTAATTCAAGAGTATGAAAACAAGATCTTTTTTAAAGAACTTTGTGTTGATCATGAGCTGCATGATGAACCGCATGATTTTTTTCCATAAGCACAGTGTCTCTTTTATTTATTTAAAGATATTATCACCTATTTGGGTTTCCAACACTATTATAGAGATGCCCTCGTTAAAGATCTTGATCACGTGATGTTCACACAGGATGAGTGCGATTCATCCTCATGTGTTTTAGGTTCAGTTCTGGAATTCTGTGATGCATCACGGTTTCCTACTCGGACGGTGTGGGATGATTATAATAATTGATCTGTTAGGGACGAACACACACACTGCATCTGCCTTGAGTTTGTTCCGTGTTCTCATTACGCGCTCCATGTGGATTCTTCATCCCACACACACGCCGATTGTTTCCGATGATTTACCGGAATCAAAGACTCTTGAATGACTCCATGAGATAGTATCGTGGAATAAATAAACATTAGTGTTTCAATTGAGCGCCGGAACATCAGCAGAGCAATAACACGCATGCGCAAAGACGTCTGATGCTGCCAGAGGGCGCGAGTGATTCGAGTCTGACCTCCTCACCCGCTCCACCCCCTCACAACGCAAAGCAAGAGGTCTAGCGGTCGAGTAAAAGTTACTAGTTATAGGGCTTAGTTCTTTCTCAAGGATTTAAAACGTCTCAGTATTAAAGGGACCGTTCACCCAGAAATGAAAAATCTGTCCTAATTTACTGATCCACAAGTTGTTCCAAACCTATATTAATTGTTCTGCTGAATACAAAAGAGGATATTTTGGGTAACCAAACGGTTGATGGGAATCATTGACTTCCATTGTATTTAAAAACAAATACGGTGGAAGAAGTCAATGGGGTCCATCAACTTTCTTCAAAATATCTTCCTTTGTGTTCAGCAGAACAAAAGAAATTCATACAGGTTTGAAACAACTTGGATCAGCAAATGATGACAGAATTAACATTTTTGGGTGAACTATCCCATGTTAGATTACAATTTAGTAAGAGGGGGTATTTTCACTAGTTGAAAAATAGACGCTATCCGTGAGTCTGAGGAGGTGAATAACTACTATATCTATAGGTTTTCATATCACTAATATAAAAAAAAACATTTTGTTTAAAAGATAATTAACGGTTTGCTGACTGAATGTACAGTCAAAGTAGTTTATAATAAAGCGCGAGCCTAACCAGACTGCGCCTCGAAAATTACATTTGTATTCACGTGTAATATTTCACAGATTCTCTATTAAGCCGAAATTCCACCCCCTAAAAGTCTATGTATAATTCGCATAGTGCTAGACCACCGACCACACACGGCGTCTCCAAACCAAGTTGCCTACCTAGACAGTATCATAAGTGCCTGTGTCATATGTGTGTGTTACAGGCGCGTAACGGAGTCGACAGGCGCATCTGGCGATGCTAATATTGCAGCTCTTGTATGATAAATCGCTTGTTTATCATTTGTGAGTCGCTTATCAAGCGTTTGCTAAAGAACATATGTCAAACAAAAATGCTGTCTGCCACTATGATGCTAAAAAAAATGCAGTAGTAGGCGACTCTGCCAGATGTAAGACCCACGACCACCCACTGGACGCGTCTGAAAACAAAGCGAGTTGCTGCTAAGACAGCATTTTTGTGGCATAATTGGCGCGCGTGAATCCACAAAATCCTGTGTGCTCATTTGACGGGCAAATATGTTACACTATTACCCAAAACACCACGCGCCGCCGCATATGATGACCAAAATGCCGTTTGAAACAGAGCCTCGCTCTCTAATGCAGTTTGTGTCTGGAATTGTGTGTTTGACGGGGTTCAGTCGAGTTTCTCACCTTGGCTCTCTCTCCGTCACCCCTCCTCTCTCTCTCTCTCTCTCTCTCTCTCTCAGTGCGCGAGCGTGTGTCAGTGTGTGTCTGTCTCATGAACGGAACTGACCGCTGCTGGATCTGTGAGTTACATTCATTCACTAACAGACAACGGGACTAAACCAATCGATCTGGATTTATTTCCCCACACACCCGCTCTTGAATGAGGTTTAGAGGTTCAGACGGGATTCACAGATTCAGGTGAGTTAGCAAAACACTTTAAGTGCATCATGCATTTTGCAACTATAATTGGAGATATATGTAGCATCATATAGTATAGTTAAGCATGTGATTTGTTAAGCCAGGTTAGTGAGAGCTTTGCAGATCACAGCCAGCTCATCTAATTACAAATTACATTGAATGTATTACATTATGAAAATTCAGCTTGGTTACCATTGTTCCCCATACATACTATACGCTCTATATACTAGTGATTGTTACTACAGTAGACCTTTGCTGGTGTGATATTAATATAAAAAAATAATTCTGAAAGCTTCTAACAATGTTTTGTATGAATTTATTAAGATTTTACTGTTGTAAATAAGTGACTACTAAAATGAATTTCAAATGCAGTGAATGATATTTAATCAACCAGTGTTCATTAAGTGTGTTTTGTTGTATTTATATAATAATACTGATTAAACAATAATGAGTGCAGCACTGTGCACTGCTCATATTCTCTGACAGGTGAGCGAGAATTTCTCTCTTTTTTTAATGGTGATTTAACAGAGCGCTCCAAACTGGGTTTCCTTCCCGGTCCACGAGCGATGCCAAGCAAAGCAACTCTTCACGAGTCTTCTTAGGTATGCGTGACACCGTCAAGATTTCTGCTTCCCCTGATGGACGTGGCACACACACGTTTGTGTGTGTGTTTGTGTGGATTCCTGTGATTTTATTGCAGTGAAGCCCCTCTCTGGTTTCCCTGAGGTCACAGATGAACTGTAGAGTTAAACTTTGGGAAAAACACTTACGCCAGCTCAGTTTACTGATCCTGCCCACTGCTGGCCCTCAAGAAAAGGGGAAAAAAATCAGACGTTTCAAGAGCTGTCAAAACGAAAAGCTCTGTGTTTACCAGTAAAGTCAAAGGTGTAGCAAACCGTGTGCTGGTTTGATTCTTACTACATTCCAGATCTCTCTGCCACCAAAAACCATCAAAACTCTGTCATCGTTTACTCATCCTCATGTGGTTTCAAAGCTGTATGAGTTTCTTCTCCTGTGGAACACAAAAGGAGATATTTAGCACAATGTTTGTGCTCTTCTTTTCCATACAATGAATCAAATCTACAAAAAGCACCATAAAAAAAGCACCATGCAAGTCTTTACGAGAGGAACAGACTAAAATTTAAGTCATTTTATTTCAGAAGACTTGGTCGAGTAGACTACTTTATTATATTGTTTTTTGTCACCATATGCGTTCATTGTATGGAAAGAGCAGCTTGGACATTCTCCTAAACATCTCCTTTTGTATCCCACAGAAGGACGAAATTCCCACGATATGTGGGTGAGTAAATTCAAAATTTCTGTTTTTTTAGTGAACAATTTCTTTAATTCGCACACATCATACTCTTCTGTGATGATGCACTGAATGTATATGATGTGTGATTTTGGGTCCCACTCCCGTTTTAGCGTTATGTTCCTGTTCTCCTGCATTTTAAGACATAATTGTGCCGTATTTTCAGCGCTGGGTAACATTAGAGCGTTTTTCAACTTCAGTGAAAGGTTTGGATCTGACACAGCCTTGGCTCGGTCCACCTTAGCAGCTAAAGTCAACATGGCCTATATTTCACTCTCCTCCTTTTCCAGCACAGGAAGCTTCATGTGTGTGTGTGTGTGTGTGTGTGTGTGTGTGTGTGTGCGCGCATGACACCCTTTTCTCTTTTGTCGCCAACAAAAAAAGCCCCTCCACTAACTTTAACTGCTTTACTGAACTTACCTCTTAAAGGGGTCGTATCATGAATCAAATCTTGATCTTTCAAGATAAAAGAGTTTGATGTACTTTGAAATCAACTTTTAGAACCTTTAGGAACATTAATTAAAGTTTAAATATATTAAAGAGAAAAATGTGGGAAACAGACACATTTAACCACAAAATGACTGTTTTTGGTTTACTTACACTAGAGTGGATCTTAGGATAAAAAAATGATATATTAAATATTTTTATATGTATGAACAATGTGTGATATGACCTCTTCAAGAGTTGAGCATTGCTCCTGCTTTTGTCTGTCTGTTTATGCATGTGATTTTAAGCATGTCAAGAGGTCAGGGGTCATAAAATAGCAGGTGACAGCCGTAAAAGTGTAATTGTGGGAGTGTGTGCGCTTGTAGTTATTCTATGGCGTGCAACTCCTGCGCTGTAACTTTTGGGGTGTGCTTAAACACACACACACACACACACACACACACACACACACACACACACACACACACACACACACACACGGAGTGTGTCCAGTCGGAGAGCGGAGTTAAATGATTCAATCTGTTGTAGCCCTGGCACCTTAAGACTTTGTGTGTGTGTGTGTGTGTGTGTGTGTGTGTGTGTGTGTGTGTGTGTGAGCAAGAGTGGTGCATAAAATGTGTTTGTCAGTATTTGAACACTTCATAAAATTATTTGTGGTTTCCCTCCTGAGTTCAAAGCTGGTGATGCCTAGCGGTGAAATTTTTGTTGTCAACTGGAAAAAGATGTGTGTGTGTGTGTGTGTACTTATGTGTGAGTTTGCATGTTATTTTACACAACACCCATGCATTAAACCCCTAACACCACCCTAAACCACACACGTTTGCATATATATCTAAATGAGGACATGGCATAGGCTTCTATTGTTTATATATATATATTTTTATACCTCTATTGTATTTGGACGTCTCTAAAGAAAGGTTTTGCTAGGTTAGATTTAGTGAACCTCTGGCAGAATTTCTGTCCCTAAAGTAAAATTGCAGAACTGTGAAGCAACACATGATTTATTACTGCACAGATTCTCAAAAAATCTTCAAATTATTTTCAAATCAGCAATCAATGCATGAGCCGGTGGTCATGTGTGTTTCTGTGAGTGTGTGTGTGGTTAAGGATCAGGTTCTGCTGTTTTAGTAAGGGCTGGGTTTGGTCGGTGTGTGTGAAGGAAGGGTCTGGTCGCAGTGGCTGCATTCTTTTACCAGGCGGATTTCTTTCCACTCGCACATTAGTAGTCATGCATTTAACTTGTCATTTTGCTGTATTATGACTTGCATCAATTTTACTTCCCAGATTCCTCAAATAATGTCCAGATTTACTTTATTAAGTGATCAGATGCTCCATTTTCACCTGCTGAACCATACAACAGGTGAAAAACAAATCCTAGACTCACACTGAAGGACGGACCCGAGACTCAATAAAACACATCAGAGCAGGTCCATAGTTATCAACACTAATGTACGTAAAATTAACACCGATCCTCCATTTTCTTTGGAGTAATTCATGTTGACAGCAAACATGCCTCTCTGTCATATCTTGTTTTTGCAATCTTTAAGTTCTTAAAGGAAAATTGGTACTGAAGAAGGGAGTCAGATAAAGAGAGATTATTCTCTGTTGAGACGCTCTGGATTAGTTTGTTCAGACCGATTCCTCTCTCTCTCCCTCATTACAATCAACATGAAACTGCATTCGCAACTCATTTTACTCCCATAATTTGATGTTTCCAAATGAAAGAGGATATTCAGTAAGAAAATTGTATCCATCGGGAATTGACTCAGAAGTGGGCTTTTCTTTCAGACTGGAGTCAAACCTGAACAGTTATTTATTATTTATTTACTATTAGTTTTTTTATTTAATCACTTTTTATTTTAATTAAATCTTTTTTGCGCTTTTGTCATTTTTATTCGTTTTTTTTTAAATATTACTATTTATAGTACGTATAATTTAGTTTTAGTTTTATTTTCTGTTTTAGTACTTCTACTTAAACTAAAAATAGAAACGGAAAATATTCATCTATTTTTTGTAGAAATAAAATCAGTTTTTCATCTAATATTTATATTTTATTTCACCTTTGTTTCAGTTAACATTTTTTTTTTAATAGTTTTAAATTTAGTTAATAACAATATCCCTGGACCTGAATTTGAGTTTGCTGAAGAAATGTTTAAATATTTACTCGGTTATTAGTTAACATTATCCATCAGCCTGTACATGCAGCCAAGTTATTATAATTTGACGAAAGATTATAAAGACAGATGTTATCTTAACTCTGGGATACAAGAAAGTATTTTAGCATGAAAAAAAATTACAATTCACCTTTAAATCTGAAGTGTATTTAGTTGTCATCTGAGCTTGTGCACTTGTGTGTATGTGTGTATGTCTCAGTTCTGATAAATGCACGCACACACACACACACACACACACACACACACACACACACACACACACACACACACACACACACACACACACACACACACACACACACACACGGTGGAGAAACTAAACTCTCCATATTTAGTCATTAAGAGACGTCCATTCTTCATTATGATCTCTCTCTCTCTCTCTCTCTCTCTCTCTCTCTCTCAAATATATATTTAATCTCTACTTTGACGTCCTTTATCTTCAGCCACTATCTATCTTTTCTATCCTCCCACATATCGTCCCTTTCCTCGGTTCTGTCCATATTTGTCCCTCTTTTTGTCTCAAACCTTTCACCTATTTCTGTCTCATGCTCTTGATGTGTGTGTGTGAATCAGAGGCATGTGTATTTTTTCCACCGAATCAGACAGATCCTTCAGTAAATGATGTTGTGGTGTGGACACACACACTGTGTAAACACAAAAAGACCACACAATCAGAATATGTGTGTATACATACAATGGGGAAAACGTCTGAGACCGCACTGACATAATTTTTTCATTTAATTCTGGAAATTCTGGAAAGTTTTAGGACTTGTAATTGTGAAATTGTAGCTTTTCTGTAGCTCAAACAGTAGAGCATATATATATATATATATATATATATATATATATATATATATATATATATATATATATATATTAAAGTAATTTTCTTCAAGTCAAAAAAATGATACTCTTTTTTGTATTATATGTAGGCCCTATATTGTGAATATCCTTGATATTGGCATCGATCAGCTGCTAATTTGTGGGAAAAGTTACATTTTTGCTCCCGTTTAAGCACAAAATGATGGAACATTGTCAAATAATGCTGGAGAGCTTGATCATTAGCTTTTTTCATCACAATCTCATTGTTTTTCGTCAAACTGTTATGTCGATAACCTACATTTTTGAACTGAATTAGAAAAGACTACAAAATAGAAGCATTTTCAGTAGTGGTCTTAGACTTGTGGACCCCTTATACGTGTACATCTGTGTGTTTATGCTAGAGTGATCGAGCGAGGAAGAGAAAGAGAGAGGTGGGGTGAGAGAGTTCGACTGACAGCGTGAGGGTCAAATAATCAGCTTAATTCTCTGTTTGGTGTTTGATGATGTGTGACTGAAGAGGTGTGTGTGTGTGTGTAGAGAGAGAGAGAGAGAGAGATGTGTGTGAGTTTGGTAGAATATGGCAGAAACAGAGAGAAAAAAATGACCATTTTAGGGCTAGTGTCTTCAAATATCTAACAAATGCTCTACAATTCTCTTCACAAACACACTACTGTCAGGCTTTGGAGCTTCATAATACTAATGCTATCATTTGCTTGCCCAAAAACTTGAAAAAGGACTGAAAAGCACCATATAAAGTAGTGTACTGTAGCTTTGTGGATTATTGATTCAGTTAGTTAAATGAATGGATGCATTTATGAACTGAATAAACTGAATCATTGGAAAGATCCAACTCCAAGAGATGATTCATGAATCGGACATGTCTGATTCTCTAAAGGTGATGATACACAGGGCAACTTTTTGAGCAATGTTGCTGGGCAATCTTGCAGAGCGATTGTTGCTTGGGCACTTTCACATTGAAAATGGGAAATACATTTCTATCTGGATAATTTAGATCGGTCGTGGGCCCTGTGTCTCATCTGGTTGCCCATTGATGGCAACATTGCCCAGCAATATTGCTCGAAAAGTTGCCCTGTGTATCATCACCTTAAGAGCTTGTCAATAATGTCAGTAAATGACATCACATTTTGTTTGTTTCTCACACATAGCTATGGTATGGTTTCAGGAGAGTTTCAGGAGTGCTTTTGTTCGCTTTTTGATGCCTGACAGCTTCATTGTAGTTGCATGGGATGATGGGAAGAGCATGATGTAGTAACAGCTGTGACGTGAAACCTGTATGAATCTGAGCGTTTCATTGACCAGTCTAGTTTTCAGCACAATAATAATGATGAATTTTTCTGGCTTGCGTTTAAATGAAGTATGGTTTTTATAGAATTCAGCAGATGTGTATAACGTGCTTTTACAGTCATTATTTGAGGGTCCGGCTGTACCGTTGCAAAGGGGCCCGAGCAGAAAGAGCCGCATTGATATTCACATCACACACACACAGTGACAGGTCCTAAGAGAGGAGTTTTACTCTGGTTTCATGGTTCATTGCTCTTTGTAGTGCTGTAGAAGTGTGATTGGGCTCAGATACACGCTCATGTCAAACTGTTTCTCATTAACTCTAAACAGCGTGCAGATCTCATCAGATTCCCCCCGGCAGATCATATGTACATCGACCTGCGGATCCAAGCATCAGGAGAGTTTGAGAGTATCCAGTTTTATACGTTCGGTGTCTGTCTGGATCATGGCTCGTAGGATGTGGAACGGACTGTGACCGCAGATTCCTCCAGCAGTTGAGGTAGTGCACTTTCTTTGTTTTAAAACAAGATAAATATCACAATTTCATAGAAAAGCATCTGAGCAAAGCAACATTATATTAAACACTCTCATTCAAATCCCCAACGGCCCCATGAAAACATTAGGAATCTCAGCATGTGTTTACCAAGACCAACTTAACCCATCTGCGGTGTATTTCTGCATGCGTGGCTTTCCTAAAATGGCTCTTTTGGTTGAAATGCCTATTAATGAGTATTTCTAAAAACACTTGCACAAGCATCTGTATTATTGTTGCTCATTCCTTTAACTCTTCTAGTTCAGTGTGTGCATCGTCGCCCTGCAGCGTTTGTGATTCCTCAAATCTCATGTGTTGTTGAGGAGAGTGTGCTGTTACTTCACTCATTGATCACCTCTTTCACCTGCTGAACCATAAACGTGTGCGCAGTGAAGGAGGAACCCGAGCATATCTGGACACTTTTGATTTGGGTCTGTAAGCAAGCACTTAGCGACCACCATACGACCCGCATAGCAGAACACTAAAATCTCATTAGAACACCTTTGCAACTGCATAGTGACGCTCTGCCGACCCACTAGCATCATGGCAGCACATTTTACAAATGATTGCAAATATTTTCAGCTGCAAAACTAGTATTTAAAACTACTTCACTTAAATATCAAGTAGCTGCATATATTTAGCATTATATTTAACAACTTACTGTATTTGATTGACTGCTGTGAGTTTATTAATAACTATAAACCAACATTTGGTCCAAACCATCTAGCCCCTATTATTAAGTGACAGCTTAATTTAGCTGAATACTGTACTTACCCATTCTGGGATATTTTGCTTGTTTGTTTATTTATTTTTAAATTTAGTCTTCTAACTGCTCATATATATTATTATATATAAGTTGCATTATATAAAGGTTAAGCTCCATTTTGTACTGACCATTGGAAAAATAAGTTTCTTTTTAGGCTCCGTTTGGTATTAATAGACCTTTTTTTTTGCTGTTTTATTTTTTTGGCATTTTCTTTTATGCACATCAATTATGCTGTGGTATCATTGTAATACCATTCATTTTTGGACATGGTCTTTTAGGGTACTATATAAATCTTACGGTGAGTGAATATAGTTGATTTACTGAGTTTAGTTTGATTTATTAACATTGTGTTGCCGTTCCATTTCCAGACGCACACTGCCGAGGGTTGATTCCAGGAAAGTCGTCTATCTACTGGACGTTTTCTGGCTGGAGTTGTCGTTCTGAGATATCACACGTACGCCAGACCCCGCCAGTCTGAGGAGACGCTACAACCATATTTGTTTATTTGACTTCCCCCTCTCTACCCATCCATCTGGATACGTTTCTCCCCATCCCACATTCATCATTCTCTCCCGTGACATCATGTGGAATTTTCGGAACTTGCTTTCTCTGCTAACTGTGTTTCAAGCCTCATGCCACAGTCCCAACCCATTCGCCGGGCCTCAAGCGACACCGACAGACCCCTGCTATGACGAGACGGGTGCCGCCCGCCGATGTATCCCAGAGTTCATCAATGCAGCTTTCGGTCAGGAGGTCGGCGTGTCGAGTGTCTGCGGGCGGCCGGCCTCTCGCTCATGCACTTTAGTTGAACGCGACGACCGTCCCGACGTGCGCTCGTGCCAAGTCTGTGACGCATCGGACCCTCGCAACGCACACCCTCCCAACTACCTCACCGACCTAAACTCTGCCCACAACCTCACGTGCTGGCAGTCGGAGAACCTGCAGGGCTCGCCGCTCAACGTGACGCTCACACTATCGCTCGGGAAGAAGTTTGAAATCACGTACGTCAGCCTGCAGTTCTGTTCCCCTCGTCCCGAATCCCTGGCCATCTATAAGAGCATGGACTACGGCCGCACTTGGACGCCCTACCAATTCTACTCGTCGCAATGCCGTCGCATGTACAACCGACCCAACAAAGCGGCGATCACCAAGCAGAACGAGCAGGAGGCTTTGTGCACGGACGGACACACTGATCTCTACCCGCTTTCCGGCGGCCTTATTGCTTTCAGCACGTTAGACGGACGCCCATCAGGGAAGGACTTCGACTCGAGTCCTGTTCTACAGGACTGGGTTACGGTCACTGATATTCGTGTGGTCTTCAGTCGCCCGCAGCACCCCAGAGCGCTGCCCATGTCGGGACGCGAGAGCGAAGACCCGCTCGGGCCGCCTGCCACGTATTATTACGCGGTTGGCGACTTCCAAGTGGGCGGGAGGTGTAAATGTAATGGCCACGCCTCCAGGTGTGTGCGAGAGAAGGACGGAAAGCTGGTGTGCGAATGCAAACACAACACAGAGGGTCCGGAGTGTGACCGCTGCAAACCGTTTCACTACGACCGGCCCTGGCAGCGCGCCACTGCGAAAGAAGCCAACGAGTGTTTACGTAAGTTAAAATGTTGTTCAATCCTCATTAGCTAAAACTTAGTGAGCTGCCTTGTTGACTACCGGCATCCTAAACGCATGTTCACACCTAGTAAGATTAGTCATATAGAGTCTATATCATATTGATATAGAGTTTTATATGATACAGATTGTGTCATTATTAAGCTCAATTTAGTCAATAATAGTTCTGAATATTAAGTGTCTTTTAAACTACAACTAATAGCGATAACGATAAACATATTCTCATATGTCCACACCACATCTTTAACGATAACGACACAGAGGAACGATTCAGAAAGATTTTTTCCAGCTGATGAATGATAAAAACATTGACAGCCAATCAGAATCCACTCGGCTTTAAAGAGCTAGAGCATTTAAAGCAGCAGACGCGCTTATAATAAACGTTATCAAGCGTTGGTGTGGACACTAATGTAGTTATCAGTAACTATCGTTCTTGGTGTGAATCTCATAGAATGATTTGTACGCTCTTCATATGCAGTTTAGCAAAATCCTACCGTCCAAACTCTACTGAAATCTATCGAAATCGTGACTCACAATAGTTTGACTAGTATTTTGCTAAACTAATGATGTGATTCTCTTAAGTACACAAATCTAGCTTAAATTGGCTATATTTTTTGCTACATTTTAGTATTAAATGAAATGTTATGCTAAATATCAGCAACTATCACTTACCAGCTAAATTCGAGGACTGGAGCTGTTAATCAGCATTTCTTCAGGGTCTGCCATGCTGAATGGACTTTTCCCACTGGAGTTTGTCACTGGCTTTTCTCTGTGCTGCACTTTAGATTTGCATTAAATCTGGCCAAAATAAGGTACAGTATCTAAAGCAGCTCCCTACATTTAACACAGAGCTACAGTGTGGTGTTATGAAACGATCACTTGGCAAAAACGTGAAGGTTAATTCTCATCGCATCTCACGTCTGAACTTGATTTATTGGGTTTGGATTACTTCAGGTGTATCTGTATTAATTCTGGATGCATTCCATAGAATACATACAGACTGACACACAAGTGCAGGACAGAGATTTGTGTTTGCGTATGTCTGTCTTGCAGTATGTTAATCTTTACATAAACCTCTTCTCTCAGGACATGTCTGAAAAGTCAACGCTCAGAGCAGAACGCTGCTGACAGCAGAATGAGAGTACTAGGCGTTTCACACCGCACACGGAAACAACGTTTATTTCTTTTGGCGGCCATGTTAACACTGAATTCACAGCGGCTGCCTGAGCTGCGGCGTGTAGCAGAAGCATAGGTGCGCACGCAGTTTTGATGGACGTAATATGCTAGACCCTGCAGAAAATGCTTCGATTTATCAACAGACTTTTGCAATATAGGGTTTTATAAAGCTACACAAACACTTTCTGTTCAGTGAATTCGACTAAATCCAGATGATTAAAGCAGTTTATAGCTACAGCTTATGTAAAATTTTCATTAATTTATGTTAAATATAGTTAAGTACAGTGTTGGGTAAGTTACTCTGAAAAAGTAATTACATCTTCATCAGTGTAATTAAATTACTGTACTAATTACTCTCTCTTAAAAGTATTGGATTACTTATTACTTTGTAAATCCCATATCAATCTCTACCAGTTGAACAATACTAGGAAAGGCATAAAACTACTCTTTTAATTCTTTCAAATAAATAATGCAAAATTTCACAAATTATTCTCGATTGAACTGAGCAAAGCTTATAAAGGGAGAAGGGTACAATAAAAATTTACATTTAACATTAGACGTTAACTTTTGATACTATTGTTTTATATAGAATTGTTCTATAGTCTATATATATATATATATATATTTTTTTTTTTTTTTCAGTATTTAATGTAATTACATCAGAAGGAACTGCAATTAAATGACAGAAAACAAAGTACCATGGTAATATACCATTTTTGTACACTGTAGTTTTTTAGGGATTCTAACTAATGTCTATAGATGTACATACATATATCCATCCATATGTTGAAGATCAGTAGCAGCTGCAGATATTTATCTTATCTTATCAGACAGCAGTATTATTGCTGAACGAAAAATTAGCTGAATAGTGTAAATGCATTAATCTTTGTGTCAGGAAAGATATATCATGTCCAAATGCTCCAGTCGGCCAGTCCTGACACTCCATTAGTATCTCTAATGTCTCCCATAAATCTCTCTGCCTCGTCTAATTCTTCCTGTCCCCTCTGTCAGATGAGAGTTTGCCGATAGTTTAGTTTTCTTTCGTGTAATGAAACCCAGAATTGAATTCAGAGCTCTCTTCCTCTCACCTCTCGCTCTGCCTCTTCTCATGCCATCTGCTCTGGTTTGGTGGCCCCGTCTCCAAATGACCCCAGTACACGCTCGACTCCCTCGTTTTCTCGCCTCAACACACGCCAAGGACTCCCGCAGATTTTGTGCCCAACCTGGCAGTCGTTCAGTGTGATCTCGTTAAAATCATCCCCCATTCAGCTGAGAGAACAAGGACAAAGAGATTAGCAGAGGTATAACAGACTAATGAGTGGCGGACCACAAATGGAGGGTCTGACAGTTAAATTAAGTTCCACTATAAAGCAGTTCCCTATAGGGCTGGGCGATATGGCCAAAAATATTAATTATCACTTATTTTTTCCATATCACATGATATTGATATTTATCACGATATTCATTTGGCATTAATGGGGAAGGAAATGTTTTTTTAAATATTTGTTAGACCTTGAGAATGAATGTAAACATGTAAACTTGTTTGTTCACAATTAAACTCAGCTGCCTTTTAATTGAGGGCCCCATGAAATCCATCAAATTTCCCCCTAAATTCTGTTTTTTTTTTGGAGGGGGGAGGGGGGGGGGTAATTCTGTGTTTTGTGATTTAATATAAATTTGTAAATGTTAATTATTTAATGTAATTACATTTTTAAAAGCTTTATTAATGTTTTTTAATTTATATAAATTTGTTTGCCAAATAATATGCTGCACAACAGAACTGTATAAACTTAAAACAAGGATGAAAACATATCTTGGTTCATTGTATGATATTGCTTAGAATAATAGTATTATTATTACTTTGAGGAGTACATTTTAGTATACAGTTCCAGTAGTGATTTATTTCTTTTATAATTTCTTGAAGTTAAACCGAACTTTTATTTTGACGGTTTGTGAAGATCTTAGTTTCAGTGTGTATTTGACGGTAGTACCTCTGGCAGTACTCTGCAGATAAAGTTCATGTTTCATGGCCTCATATTGAGACGACAGATGCTGAAAACACCGTGAGCTTCACATGTGTGTGAGTTTGTGTATCAGACAAAATTGCTCCGTTCATTCATTCAGTGATGGATCATATTAACGTTACAGACTCAGATCTTTGAATCTCGTTAATCAAAATTAATTAATCTTTTTTCAAGTCATTTGGTTCATTTCAGCAGAATAATTAAACTGTTCTTCTACTTACGCAATGTTAATCACATTTCGAAAAAGAAAACTATAATGCAGCCAAGGCCAAATTATGACAAATCTTATCTGGGTCTTCAGTCTGTTAATATAACTCACATCCAGATCCGAGTCGTTCGTTCTTTTGTTTTGTCCCGTCACATCCTCATATTCTGAAGTTATGTAATGTTAGTCTGTACAGGAAAACAGGAATGATTAGTTGACCTCTCGAGTCTTCGGGTCTGTGTCGTTCGGTCTTTTGTCACGTGACCGCTTCCTTTCGCATTAACTTACAACATTACACTATGTAACTTCAAGTTTCGGGTAGTAACCGGAGCACAAAAACAACTACAAAATTCGACTGCTTTACGGCATACATAGTTTTTCTTCGTTTGTGATGTCTTTCTTAAAATCATGCATCATACTCTACCTTGTGTGTGGCCATTGTTGATTCCAAAGCCGGTGCTGGATAAACAGCGAGCGTGCGCGTGCGACAGTAGGCTGCGCTAGGCTAAATTATTTATGACAGCGGTAATGGACAATTCCGCTTCCAACCTGTAGGGCGACCGCAGAGGAAAAGTTCCTTGGTGTTGCTTTAAAGATTCGTTCAAAATTAAATAATGATCGACCCATCACTAATTCACACACAGACAAGCAGAAATCACTTATTAGCGACACGCACTGACTGGCTGTTGTCGCGTTTATTTCTGCTGTTAGATTAATCCATATCGAGTAAAAATGTCCAGAGCTCGTAAATTTGATCAAGATCTCGATATAATATAGTTTATCACCCAGCACTAGTTCCCTATTTTATTATTCGGAAAAATAGTATGTAACAAAATAAGTATGTCCGAATTCACAGTACTCATTATAGAGTAGGCAAAAAGTCCCCGGATGACCTAATACTTCTGGCGAGATTCTGAAGTGTGCATTCGGTGGACACTTTACTATCCATGAGGATTTGTGAATTACAGTGAAGCAACACAAGCCTAATGACAACATGACAAATGTAGTACATCCAGATTACATTCATTACACACATTCATACTACATAGAACACACTTTTTTAGCAGTTTCAAAGAAATTACTTATTCAAAATAAGTACCTACTCAAGAGTGTGTGTGATTTCGGACGCAGCCGTATGTGTGTATTATTGCTAGTCACGGCCACCTGCACAGGACACTGGAAGTATGAGTTCTAACCATATCCTCATTAAACACACACACAAGCCCACTTTTACTACCTTAGATTTCCTATACGTCACAAACCGAAAGATGCGTTAATGATATAAAGCTGTGATGCTGCAGAGAAACCTTGAAGAGATGTGTTTATCTTCCTGTTTTTATTTGTTAGTCTGCCAACAATTGAACTAGCTTGTCGTTTTGTTTCTTTGCGTGCTACGATTCAAAAGACACATTTGTCGAAGTACTTGGTTTGTGCTCTTGTAAAACCAAAGCCATCTAGAAATTTGGATTGGATTTCTATATTTCCTGTTCACTCCAGAAGTATCTAAACAGTCTGAAAGATGCCTGTTAACCAAAAATTACTAAATGCCACCTTTTATGTTTTGCTCGTCTAAACACATGTAACCAATTAAGTAAATTAATAAATAAAAGCATTCTCAGCACCCTATTACTCCATTTTATGTGAGTGTAAGTATCGTGACATTTCAAAACAAATATAAAGCTTATAAAATGTAGCATTTAGTCGGAGATCTCCAGCATGAAATAACGGCGGCGTGTCTGTAACTCATCAACGTCGCTGGTCTTGTGCTCTTGTCTTGTGCCAAACCTTCAGAGAAGAAACTTCCAGCTGTTGCCTGTTTCTGGGAGTTTCCGAGTGAGTCCCTCTTCAGCCAGTGAAATGCCTGTTCAGTTGAATAGAAGTTAAAAGATTGAAACCATGTCCGCTAACGGACTAATCTAACATTTTCCTGTTTTTTGGTTGTTTTTAATCACCATCCTGGTTTGTTTTTAAAGGGCTAGCCAACAAAACCTGGCAGGATTCGTACAGTGTTCTGGAGATTGTTGCTCATTTTATTGACTAATGTTTATTTGAATATTGAAATCTGGTATCTTAAACTGTTTCTTTTTCTCTTTTAGTGAATCTGTTCATTCACACATTTTATTTAAATCAATTTTGTAAAACATTCGACTAACATGAACACTTTTTTTGTTCAGACTATCATCTGAATGAACCGATTTACTAAAATTAATCAGATTCACTGATTCATCGAAGGTTCTGTTAGCAAAAAGAAAGTACCATTGAAGTTATACAATTAAAAAAATACAGTATTGTCTGTTTAAAATAATTTCAGAGTAGTTAGCCATTTTTTCTTTTCTTTTTTTTCCTTGTAGCTTGTTTGTAATTTAAATTATGAGTAGCTTGTAGCTTTACCAGCTTCAGTTTCAAAGTTGCTTCACTGCCAAATTGCTGTTTTGACTACACCCAACTCTTGTGTTATGACTTTTGCCAATTTTCCTAATTCTTTCAGAATCCCCAAATCACTCTCTTTTCTCTCACAGGCAAAAACAAAAGATTTGAACAGAGCCGTGAAACTTCTCGACTCTTTCATGTGTGAACAATCTACGCAACAGGAAACGCCTAATCAATTAGAAACACCTGTGAGCCAAATGTTCTGATATTTATGCTCACATAAAACCAGGGATGGAATTTTTAATGAGCTGTTATTCTTAGTTGATAAAACATATGTGTTAAAGCGCACAGGTGATGTTCTGTGGAAGGTGTTATTCTGTGGTTTTGCTTTTTTTTTTATTAGTGGCGTTCACTAAGACGAGCATAACTATCACTGTTGCCCATACTTTGTTAGTGATTTGAATTAACTAGTAATTTTAAGTATTAAACAGCACAATTATCCTTCACCATTTGTTCTATATGGACCTGAATCATGTCTTAAATTGTGCAGCTTGTTGAGAAGGGACTATCAACCTAATAAGCAACGCTCAGGCCATCACATCATTGTGGCGAGATGTGCACGGTCAAACATTGTTAGTGTTTTCATATTGCTTGATTGTAGTATTAAGATATAATATTTAGATTTAGACATTATAATCCAAAACATAAGTGGAGTTGTAATTTTTGCATCATACACGAAGTACAAGATGTATGGCATTTCCAGAAATGTGTTTTTGGGTGTAGTACAGTGCATACCTGTTGAGCTCGCTCCATCAAACTAACGTTACTGCTCTACAGAAATGAATTTGGAGCTCTGGGTTTGCTCTAACCTCAGGTTAATAGGTTTGAGTGCTTTCAGCTGTGTTTGGAAAGCTCTTGTAATAGAGGAACAGTGCCATTGAGAAATACCCTTGGAACAACCTTAGATTAAGTACCAGGCTCAAGGCACAAACACAGTGCTGAGAGATATAAGAAAACTTGCACTCTTTTCCAAATCCTTCTTGCTCAAATCAGACCCTCATCTGGAAACGCCCTAGAAATGGTTCACGTTTAGACTGGAGTGTATGCTTTAATAATTCAATCTCCGTCTTGTGCGTTTGTGAGACTAGTTTTCTATTTGGGTGTGAATCTGTGTGTTCTTTTTGTCACATGTTTGGAATTTCATTTAGAGAAATGCACACACCCTTACAGCGCTCTCACACACACACACACACACACACACACACACACATCGCCTGCAGACGTTTATTGAGCTGAATTTGCTGTAATCTCACCCTGTTGACTTAAGCCCAGAATCCCCCCGAAATTACACCCCCTTTTCATGACCCCCATCATAAACCAACACTCACACAGAGCAGCAGATGGTGTGTGTGCTAGGGAATGGCCCGAGCAGGTTTCATTAACCACAGAATTCCATACAAATTGGCCCTGTAATAACAGACACACACACACACATGCACACAGACAAAATCAAATGCTTCACGATGAAACAGGCATGCATTTAAAATAAAAAATGTACTTTTTAAAGCAGATCCCACAGTTGCTGCAGATTTGTCGGCTGAGATCCAAGATCTCCTGTTCCTCCACATCCCAAAGCTGATCTATTGGATTGAGATCTGGTGGCTGTGGAGGCCGTTTGAGTTTAGTGAACTCATCATGTTCAAGAAACCAGTTTGAGATGATTTGAGCTTTGTGACATGGTGTGTTATCCTGCTGGAAGTAGCCATCACTGTGGTCATATTCGACAGGGCTCTGAGTGGGATTCGATCCAGCGTCTCCGGCATGGGAGGCGGATGCACTAACAAGGATGCTAAAGACTCTAGCATCAGTCGCTAGTGCACCTCTTGAGATCAGGGGAGTGAGGTTTACCTGCACAGCTCTTACTGGCTGGCCTCCGTTACATTCACCCCTAAACCTCACTCCCATCCGGGTCACGGCACCAAATGTAACCGGTCCTACTCAACCCACTCTGAGCGGGATTCGAACAGGCGTCTCCGGCATGGGAGGCTGGTGCACTAACAAGGACGCTAAAGACTCTAGCATCAGTCGCTAGTGCACCTCTTGAGATCAGGGGAGTGAGGTTTACCTTCACAGCTCTTAGTGGCTGGCCTCCGTTACACTCACCCCTAAACCTCACTCCCATCCGGGTCACGGCACCAATTGTAACCGGTCCTACTCAACCCACTCTGAGCAGGATTCAAACAGGCGTCTCTGGCATGGGAGGCTGGTGCACTAACTAGGACACTAAAGACCACAGTCGCTAGCACCCGTCTTGAGATCAGGGGAGTGAGGTTTACAGATGGACATGGTCAAATACTCAGGTAGGCTGTGGTGTTTAAACGATGGTACGGAGGTAAAAGAAAATGCCATCAAAACTTTTCTGAAGACAGTCAGTTCCCTTACATTCTTATGAACCCTCATCCTCAATTCAATATTTATATTTTTCCTCCAATATTTCGAACATCGGGAACAGTGAGCTTTGCTGTGTACAGTATTTTCTCTGCTGGCACGTCTGTGCTCTCTTTTTTTTTTGCGTCCGACTCTGGCCAATAATTTTTGGGAAATTATTCCAATGCAGTTTGTGTAAAAGTCCGGAGATCGGCCATAATGAAAAAAAGTTTGCCGATCATGTGTTTGGAGCAACAAAACGTCCGGTTCCTATTGATGACCGGTTGACCAGTGCATCTCTTTTTTTTAAAACAATTTTCTTCACGATATTTCATGAAAATGTAGTAACTTATGATCTGATTCTGAAAATAATTAGCTAGCTAAAATTAACATCTAGGCCATGTTGGCTGTTGGTTAATTTTAACAAATATTAAAATCGTATTATTTAGTCTAATAATCTAAAAACACTTGAAATGTGTTGCAAATCTTGTTTCATGTTGACTTGAAAAATAAAGGTTCAGTAAAAATTACTTTTTCAGGTGTACAGGGTTGCTATATGATTCTTTGGAGACTAATAGATTTTTTTTCAGTACAGGTTCTGTAGATCAGTGGTTTGCTTTTTAGTTTCTTTAAAGCACCAGAGCTAGAGAACTAAAGAACAGGAGAATATGATGTTCTTTGTGGAGCTCTAAAGCTTCTCCTATAAACCCTTTTAATGATATTGTATTTTTGAGAAAAACACCAAATGCATATCCACAGGATATGTAGCTTTCGTCAATAACGTGTTCACCCTCTCTTTCTTTATAGCGTGTAACTGTAACCTGCACGCGCGACGCTGTCGCTTTAACATGGAGTTATATAAGCTCTCTGGACGTAAGAGCGGAGGAGTGTGTATGAACTGCAGACACAACACCGCTGGACGACACTGCCATTACTGTAAAGAGGGATTCTACCGGGACATGGCCAAATCCATCACACACCGCCGAGCCTGCAAAGGTACCACACTACATTTCATTTTCTGGCAGGTTGACATCAGATGTTTAGATCTTTATCTTCAATGAGAGATTTGTATTTGTATTCCTTCATCTCTAATCCCCAATGAGTTAAAATAGTGCAAGTGTTGGCATCACCTCATTTACATTAGCTCTGTTTCATTTCTGCGCCCCTAGTGGCAAAACACGGAATCACAAAAATAATGACTGTTTCCAAACAGATTTTCCCCTGTCCTCTATAGAGTGCCGAAGTTATGACGTCACTTTGTAGGACAACTCGGAAGTTAGCGGCGCATGGGTTCCCTCGATCGAAAAGCTATGCATTTTCCCCATAGACTTTTGGAAAATCGCAAAAAATAAGATCTGTGTTCAACAAAGAGTTGTGACCCTTACACGTTTTGTCTATCAAGATAATCTTTACAAGTTAATCCAAAATGTATACATTTTGAAGCCTATATAAAGTTTAAAAAACCACAAGCAGACACAATAAAACTTAAAAAACCACAAGCAGGTTATAACTGGTGTGTTTTAGGTCATAGATCAAAACGTGAAAATATTTCGAGGCTTTGTTAACCACAGACCTTATTTCAGGTGATTTAGCAAAAACCCATTCAAAAAACCCAAAGACTTTAGGGCGAGGGAACCGGAAGTGCTAAAATGCTAACTCACTTCCGCGTTTTGGCCTACAAAGTGACGTCATAACTTCGGCACTCTATTGCTCATACAAACAGAAAGTCCAGACTCAATCCATTTGCAACCGCTCAAATAAGCAGGGCAATGTTTCTGTCAGATAATGTTTTACAAGAGCTGTCACAAAGAGACAAGTATACAAAAACTTTGAAATTCAAGTGTGATTTCTGAGGACATCTGTTATATGTTGTCTTCTAAAAAATATCTTACAGCTGTTTAAAGTACTTAGACAAGTATTTATAAATGATGGTGTTGAGGAACAGCATGACCATTTTTGGATAATGACTATTTATGTATTATTGTTTGTGCAGGAGGATCGTGAGTATATGAAAAGCTAATTAAATCATAAAATAATTAACTATAATATATTATAACAAATAAAATAAATAAATGATAAAATAAAAATAAAACGCTTGCTAAAAATATCAAATATTTTACTTGTTTGTCTGCATGTCATTTGACCATTAACTGACATCACAGAACTGTGAACATGCAAATGCTTTGTTCAATTATTTAAATATTAAGGGCAATATCTCAGTTCAAGGGGGTTCAGCTGACAAAAAAGCTTTGTGAATCCCTGGTCTAGTCTTTTATCACCATTTACAGACTAATTTAATTTTGGACCTTGAAAACTGCAGGAATGATGTGTTTAGATATGATTTTATAACTTGCTCTGTACATAAGAGACACTCATGTTTATTTTCTGACTGTGAATCAGTAGTTTTTCATGGGTTAAAAATATACTGTTTATTTATGAGTTAAAATGTATTTATGTGTGTAAAATGTTTTATGCACTGTATTTCCAGTTTGAAAGCTCCCACATAAAATCAGTAGCACACATATATATAAATTAAAATCTAAAAATAGTATAGAGTTCAATAAAACCACAGCAAGACTGGAGTGCATTGGGAGCCTGTACATGAAGCTCATATATCTGGTGCCGTCACTCCAGCCAAAGCAAACACAGCACTGCAAGAAAACACATCAGAGTTTGAGAAAATTCAAGTGTTTGGATAAAAGATGTCTTGTAAGTTGAGCATTTCTGGAAGGAAAGGGCAATCCATATGTAGAGGGTTTTCTGTAAGTTAAATTACAAGCAGCGTAAAATGTCTACTTCCTACAAAAGTCAATAATTCGGTTTTGCGGCTGTGTCAAAAATGGCATTTTCTGTGCCAAGAGTTGAAATCTATTTATTTGGATAAGTGACAAGGTTTATATGTGCAGTATTTAACAGTGATAAAGTGTTTGTGTGTGTTTGTGTAAGTATTATATAATTTCCGTTAAAGTGCATTTAAGATGCAGATGGTAGATATCAGTGTAAAGAAGGATATACGGTATATACAGAAGATGCTCGGACTGTCCTGCTGTTATTTAGGAAGCTAAATAAATAAATCAATTATTTAGTTCACCCTAAAACGAAAATGAACTCATTACTCATTACTCCTTCTTTCTTTTTCGGACCACAAATGGTGGTTTTTAAAAAAATGTCCCACTCGCGCTCGTTCATATAATGGCAGTGAATAGCGACCAGCATCAAGCTTTAAAAAAGATGCAAAAGTATAACATAATGATCCCATGCGACGTGTAATATATAAGTGTTCTGGGGGTATACGACAGGGTTTGGTGGAAAACAAACCGAAATTTAATTATTTAATATATACACTCAGCTCTTGTCATGAAAATAGCCTCATCTTCAATCTCTACTGCTACTGAAGATGCGCTGGATGTGAAGGAGGTAGAAAGGGTAGATGATAGTCACAGTGCTAAAGATTGTTAACAGTGCAAATAAGAAACAGGATAAATATCTCTGAAATATCATTATTATTAGTGGTGTTTGTGTGTGAGTGGTCCTGCAGTGTTTGTGCTACTGACATAAATGGTTTATTAGTATTAGTAGACTATTAGGGTTATTAGAATAAGTTGACATAAGCTTGCAAAGTTACTTATAGTCAGTAGAATGTCTGTTGGGATACAATGAAGTGTTGGCAGATATTACGCAAACAGTCTACTCATACTCTACTCATACTCTACTAATACTCTAATGAGACTTAGTTGACATGTATGTTTAACTTTACTTATCGTCAACAGAACGTCTAAAGAGGACCATCAAAATAAAGAGATACCAAATGTAAAAATCTAGTTGTTTCTGCTGCTCTCTGCTGGTTTGAAATGAACTAAATAGCATTTGGTTTAGTGTGTTGGTAACTACAACCAGCACTGTTCTTGCAAATGTTTGTGGCTTCCTGAACCTCTTCTGTATGACATTTGTACTGAATGGATGTGTGTATGTGTGTCAATCAGGAGCTCTTTTGTAGTGGTGTCAGTGTTTTAATTTGATAACGCCCATGTTGAGCGCTGAGACCTCTTATCAGCGTTACTGTGATACAGCACCTGAGAATTCCTTAAATTCCACACACACACACACACACACACACACACACACACACACACACACACACACACACACACACACACACACACACACACACACACACACAGATGAAGTCACGGCTCAATCTTCTCTTCTGAAACTGTGGACTTCCAGCTCTCATCTGCAGATGCCACAGCTGTTCAAACCTTATCTACGTGTGCGTGTGTGTGTGTGTGTGTGTGTGTGTGTGTGTGTGTGTGTGTGTGTGTGCTTTGAGAGTCTTAGCACAGAGAGGAAACGCACATGCATGCTCAAAACACTACTATAGACAACACTAATACACACAAAACCATCATTATAATTATAAAAGTTTCTATTTTTTGCCCATCAGCCACAGTTACTGGTGAAAGCTCAATATTACTAACCATTAAGATGTTTTACTGGACATTGTCATTTTTCCAGTACATTTAAAAACCATGACCTTAACCCTAACCCTAAATTTGCAATGTAAGCAAATGTGAATTCATATACATTTTTATTTTATTTATTTTTTTATTTTATTGTTGCTATATAATTCTCATACTTTTTTGTCATGTCATAGTTTGAACAACTTTACTATTATTATAATATGTGAAAAATAGTCATAATAAAGAATAAGCAGATATGCACAAACTTCTGACTGGTAGTATAAGTAGATCTTTGTTGTGGAATCATTACATGATTTCTGAACAAGCTGTTATTTTGCACTTTATTTTCAGTAAAGTGTGAGTATTCAAGTATGTCACGCAGTTCATGAAACCTGTTTTCCATGCTGTGACTCTTTGTTTGTTGTTGCCTGAAACGCTGGTTACTATGTGTAATTCCTGAAATACAGCCCATATTTTAATATAATATCATTGAGCCATGTGACTTTAAATGAGATAGAGTAGCGTGTGTGTGGTTACGGGAAGTGTGTGTAACAGATTGAGTGTCATGGCAATGTTTACAGGTCCAGACGGAGACTAAGGCCATTATTTGGACTTCCCTTCTGCGCCTGTGCCAGAGCTGATCATCCCTCTCTCTCTCTCTCTCTCTCTCTCTCTCTGTCTCTCTCTCTCCAGCATGTGACTGCCATCCGGTGGGAGCTGCAGGTAAAACGTGTAACCAGACGACGGGTCAGTGCCCATGTAAAGACGGGGTGACCGGCATCACCTGCAACCGCTGTGCAAAAGGGTATCAGCAGAGCCGATCACCCATCGCCCCGTGCATTAGTGAGTGACATACACACACACACACGTTTATTTATCTGTCTAACACCCTACACCCATACACCCTAACTCTTACAGAAAACTATTAATTTTATTTATGTATCATTTTTTATAAATCAGGATCCCCAAAGTATAACTAAGTATATACATTCACACCAGTGTTATATTTCATTGAGCGTTTTTTTTATTTAGTTATAGTCATTTTTATTAGTTTTTATGTATGCATTTATATGCTTTTTCTGAGAATCAAACCCTTGACCTTGACTACTGGAATAAACAGTGACGTCATACTGTACTGTGTCTTTCAGAAATCCCTGTTATAAAGCCGACAGCTGTGATCAGCACTACAGAGGAGCCTGCAAGTTAGTGCACACACACACACACACACGTTCAGGACAGAGTTTAGAGACGGACAGAGGAAGTAACGCTTAGTTTTCTCTGTTGTTTTGCTTTGTAACACTAATGGAGAGAGGCGGAGAACTCACAATCTGTCCTTGTCACGAGTGAAAGTGAAACAGAGGTGTGTGTGAAAGCAGAGAAGTGAAGGAATTGTGTGCATTTTTAACAGCTCTTCTGGGTCATTGAACACTTCACACAGTGTGAGCGATGCCTGAAACCGACACACACTGTCATGACAACACTTACACACACTCTTAAAGTCCCCCTGTAGTCAATAATTGTATCCTTTAAAACTCATCTTTGATCACCAAAATGACATTTAAATGTTATTTCCTTGAAAATTAAAAAAATGTCATGTCTTAAAATAGCTTGAATGTAACTTGACACCCTTTCCTCATTTAGTATACGGGGTTCTATAAATATGCAAATGAGCCCTGCCTCCACTCACTCACTCAGCTCAGAGATCCATTCGTTGACGATCACACGTTGATCTGATTGGTTACAAGGTAGTTTGTGACGTCAGAAACACCAGTTTTTGCTTTTTTGTATTGAGAAAATACTCAGCAATGGTGTTGACTTATGAATTTGCACATGGTTTGTCTTAAAGCATTAAAAACACCACATAGACATATAGCTAAACAAAATTAAAAACTGGATTTTCACCACAGGGGACTTTAAAGACTCACAATATCGTGTTGAAAACACCAGGTCAGGCTTCCTAGCTGAACCAGCAAGAGGTCCTTGGTCAACCAACTTCACCAATTAATCTGTGTGGCTATGCTGGTCCACCAGCTAAACCAGCAAACAACAAACTGTTTAATGATCGATGGATGAATGGATGGGCGTTTTAGATGTTAGATTGTTGTTTTTCACAGTATGTTTTAATTCTAATTACAAATTTCTGTGTTGTCAGATTGTGACTCGTACTGTAAACCACTGAAGGGAAATCTCAAGATAAACATGAAGAAATACTGCAAAAAGGACTACGGTACAATTCCTTTATCGTGTTATTTTTAAAGATTCCGTTACCTTTTTAGTCACTGGGAAAATCTCACAATTTCATTTGTAATGTACAGATCACTATGATTTTTATTTAAGAAGCATTTGAATCAATGCAAAATTGACCTTATTGTTAACCGTATCTGGTGTAGCGTTCTCATATATGTGTGTGTGTGTAGCTGTCCAGGTCAGTGTGTTGGACATGGAGACCGTCGGCGACTGGGCTAAATTTGCCGTGAGTCTAATGTCCGTGTACAAGAGTCGTGGAGAGCCGCTGAAGAGAGGCGATCACGTGCTGTGGGTCCATATGAAGGATCTGGCCTGCAAATGTCCACGAATACACATGGGCAAACGCTTCCTCATCCTGGGCACTACTGAGGGCGGCACGAACCCTGAACGCCCGGGACTGCTGGCCGACAAAAACAGCCTGGTCATTCAGTGGAGGGACATTTGGACTCGACGACTGCGCAAGTTCCAGCGCAAAGAGAAGAAAGGCAAGTGCAGCAAAGCGTGATGGGATTGCAGGGAACTCTTTGTTATTGACCACTGTCCTGCGTACGCGGGAGACTGCGAGACCGAACTCTGCGTGTTGTCGTCTGTACGTTTGCAGTGCGTTATATGATATGTCGTCCTGTTGGTCAGCCTTCTAAAGGGACCGTTAAAAAGACTGTTTCTAATCACACACCACTGAATCTCTCTCTCTCTCTCTCTCTCACACACACACACACACACACACACACACACGGACTGATTCCATTTCCTCTCAAAGCCACAATTTAATCAATCAAATATGAAATACGTCCTCAAATTACAAATCAGCAGAACGATTGTGTCCGCATCTGGTTCGGTTCTTCTCGTCTTTGTGGACTTCATCCGTTGGTCACACTGGTGTTCACCACATGCTGCTCGCTTCAGTTCTGAAAACCTCAAAATCTTCATCGTCAGCCTGGATCATTTCACGTTTGAAGACATTATTAAGCCTTCTCATAGCTGTGGGTTGTGTGCTGTACGTGTGGATGTCTACTTTGATACTGAAGGATTTTCATAGTGCAGAAATGTCCATTAACAGTCCTATAAAAAGAAACACTCTGTACAAGTATGCAAATGCATGAATGCGTGGCAAATATGGTTTCACTGGGCATATTTAACATGCTTACTGAGTTACTGTGGTGGGAAAAAAATGTCTGTCATTCCATTGATGGTTCACTCAAAATTCACCCAAAATGAATATTTTGTCTTCATTTACTCACACTAATGTCATTTCAAAAACCCATAGTGTTTTATTCTGTGGAATTCAAGAGGAAAATTGCCTTCTTTTCCATATAAATACTCTGTTAAGCTCGACGAAAATGACAAAAATCACTATAAAAGTAATCCATATGATGTCTGAATTAAATCAGAGCACAACTAAAGCGATAAACATGTCAACAGTTTAACTAAACTTAAGGTTGGAATACACTACATGACTTTTAAAAGACTTTCAAGTTGTTCTGATCATAAACTGTGACGCAATCAGCCTTTGAAGGATGCAGCCTCTGAATTATGATGTGTCTAATATGTTTTCTTAAATCAGCTCATAATATCAAACATGTTTGATCTCCTCCAACTGGACAGATTCATAATTTGAAGCTAAAAAATCGGAGTCTGTGCCCGTCAAACACTACATGATTTTCATGAAATTTCCGACTGCCCGGAATCTGCAGATTTTAGGCAACTAGCCTTGACTCCTCCAGACTGTAAATCTGGGCAAAACTTGTGTAGTGTCTTCCAGCCTTGTACAGTAGTCCATCTAATGCCTCTTGTGGCAGTGACGAGAATGCAGTGTGTTTCTGCACAGCTTCATCAATTGCGTTTCTGAATCTAACGACACGTGAAATTGAGCTTGCTGAGAATGTTTGCATACATTTGTAGAGCATGTTTCAGGGCTAATGCTCTGTCCTAATGTCTGTCACTCTTTCTCTTCTACTACTGAATGTCTCGGTTTTTATCTGCCGTCTGACCATTTAAAAGGCAAGACAAAGACGAGAATAATGACGTGTGTTGTTCTTGTTTGCATCTCTTACTGTGAGAAAGTGTGTCAAACAGACACACATATGCAGTGCGGTCTTAAAGTCTGAGACCAATGCATTATCAGCATTAACAATTTACATTAAAGTGTCCATATTATGCTATTTTAAAGGTTCCAAATGTTGTTTTTGAGGTCTACTCTAATAAGTTTATATGTATCAAAGGTAAAAAAAAAAAAAGAAAGAAAAAAACTTTAATTTTCTCATAATATATAGGCTATTGCAGCATCAGCTCTTTTCCCACAGTGTCTGAATCGGTTTGATAAAGGATTTATTCTCTAAACTCCTCCTTTCCAAGAGCTGCTCTGCTCCGATTGGTCAGACGGCCCGGTCTGTTGTGATTGGTCTACTCTGCTCTGATTGGTCAGACGGCCAAGTCTGTTGTGATTAGTCTCCTCTGCTCTGATTGGTCTACTCTGTTCTGATTGGTCTACTCTGCTCTGATTGGTCAGATGGCCCAGTCTGTTGTGATTGGTCTACTGTGCTCTGATTGGTCAGACAGCCCAGTCTGTTGTGATTGGTCAACTCTGCTCTGATTGGTCAGACGGCCCAGTCTGTTGTGATTGGTGTCCTCTGCTCTGATTGGTCTACTCTGTTCTGATTGGTTTACTCTGCTCTGATTGGTCAGATGGCCCAGTCTGTTGTGATTGGTCTCCTCTGCTCTGATTGGTCAGACGGCCCAGTCTGTTGTGATTGGTCTACTCTGCTCTGATTGGTCATATGGCCAACTCTGTTGTGATTGGTCTACTCTGCTCTGATTGGTCAGACGGCTCAGTCTGTTGTGATTGGTCTCCTCTGCTCTGATTGGTCAGACGGCTCAGTCTGTTGTGATTGGTCTACTCTGCTCTGATTGGTCAGATGGCCCAGTGTGTTGTGATTGGTCTCCTCTGCTCTGATTGGTCAGACGGCCCAGTCTGTTGTGATTGGTCTCCTCTGCTCTGATTGGTCAGATGGCCCAGTCTGTTGTGATTGGTCTCCTCTGCTCTGATTGGTCAGACGGCTCAGTCTGTTGTGATTGGTCTACTCTGCTCTGATTGGTCAGACGGCTCAGTCTGTTGTGATTGGTCTACCCTGCTCTGATTGGTCAGACGGCTCAGTCTGTTGTGATTGGTCTACTCTGCTCTGATTGGTCATATGGCCAACTCTGTTGTGATTGGTCTACTCTGCTCTGATTGGTCAGACGGCTCAGTCTGTTGTGATTGGTCTACCCTGCTCTGATTGGTCAGACGGCTCAGTCTGTTGTGATTGGTCTACCAATCACATCGGAAACCAAACGCCCATTACCACATGTGAATTTCTACTCTTCCTCAGCACTTGATACACAGTAATACGAACTGTAACGATGGCGTCGGTTTTACCATATCAATTTGAATCCTCATTCTTAGGACGTGCATCAAAGTTGATTTGCTTTCATAGCGCAGAAAACTTCTCAACATGTCAACATCATAAACTAAACTCTTCCAGTCTCAGCTACAACTGCAGTGTTTGATGGGCAAAGTAGATGTTGTTCGCGGGCAGTTAATGAAGACCACAGGCTGGCATTATACAAATTTGTTGCAAACCTTCGTAGGTTCGAGCAAGAAGTGAGACTGGAATTACTGACGACTCGTTTCAGTCAGTTCAGATTCAGAATCAGTTATTTCTTTTGTGAGACAATAACTCCATTTATCTTTGAAACTTTGCAGACCTTTTACATTCACAAACAGCTCTATTACACACTACATGAAAGGTAATGCCTGAAAAAGCATAATAGGGGCACTTTAAAATGTAGTGGTATTTGGTGTAGCAGTTGACATGAACAACCAAGATCATGTTCCCAGTATTATTTGAGTAATAATGGTCACAAATATCAATCTATCACTAGAAATAGTGGCAACATTTTACACCATAACTTGGCTCTATGTTATTTTTACTCTTAAAATTTCTTTGTTTGTTTCTAGGTTTAAAATAAATAAAAAAATAACAGATTTTCAGGCTTTCAAATTTTGGGACCTCAGTGTATCTGCTTTGTCAAATATCATACATTTTTCAGTGAAATGAAGGAATCACAGTGAAGGAGTAAATTGAGATAAAATAGCTCTGATCATGTTGAAATGAATTTCAGTTCAAACGTTTGTTTTACACTGTCTCTTTGCCACATTAAAGAAGTAAACAACCCTTTTATTGGTTAAAAAACAAATCACCGCCCTAACCAATGTCTCATTTTCTGTTCCACGGAAGAGAGAAATGAATGAGTGAATGATGACAGAATGTTTATAACATGATTTCTATTGTTTGAGTATTTTATGTTGATAGATGTCTGTGTTTATGCAATAACTAGTCTTTTGTATGCCAATGTTTGCTTTTTTGTTAAACTAACAGGAGAGTTAACTGAAGTAGTGTTAAAATGTTAATACTTTTTACCAGCATCTGTAGATACACTATGGCAAACTCTCACACACACATCATGACGCACACCGACCACAGAATGTGGCCACTGCAGTGACAAATAAATCATTATATTCACATACTTCAGAATCTTGGACTAGAGATATGTACGGAATGGAATACTATTAGCATACTAGCGTATGGTTTATCATTCATACTGCATACTATTTCACATATTTCTCTTATTAATAAACAGTATGCAGTGTTTAGTGCATGATAAGCAGTATGATAATATTCGATTCCAAACGTTGCTCTGCGTGTAACACTGAATCCCACAATGCAATGCACTCGACTTGACCTTCCATTTGCTGTGTGACAAATGCACAAGAATTACTATCAACAGGTTTTTTGTGATCTGACTGCCAAAAGTTTTTGCACAAAATTGGATTGAAATTGCAAAACAACCATATTTACAAGACGGGACGAGTTAAACATGCAACGTTATGAGGTCATGTGGTGATGTAGCATTCTACTGTTTGCATACTTAAATGCTTATTGTTGCATAATGTTTCACATACTATTTTTTAAAAAGCAGAATATTTTATATAAGTGGCAAATCAGAATAATACAACAACACAAGTAGTGCAAACATTAACTAGTAACTAGTACACTCTTATTCCCTCCTGAACTTAGCCGAGGTTGTAGAGATGCAGAAGGAAATGCCATTTCTACAGCAATTTCCATTTTCATTTTACTCCTGGACGTGGTTTGGATGAGAGACTATAAACATATAAAAGCTTTCCTGCTGCATGAGCGGTGCAGATTACAGATTTTAATGACCCTGATGTCATTAAATAAATGAACAATTTTAGAGAAAGACTGAATTCTGTTTCTGGAGGGATTCGGCAGACGTGCAGAATGTTTCTGCTTGTGCGAATGTATTTGTGTTTATAGTTGTGTGCAAAAGTTAGGGCACAGTTCCCACAATTCATGTTTGGTTGATTCATTTGGCAAGAGCATTTCACTGCCATCCCAAACTGAGCATGTGCTAAATCAGCTTTGAAGACGTGCAGCAAATACACAGCTTTTCTGCATTAAAATGAGCAGAAATTAACTGAGCGTTTAGATTAGCCACAGGCATTTGCACACGACTGTATATTTTACATATCTGTGTATGAATGAATATGTGTATGTATTTGTACATCCATTAGACTGAATGTGATGTGTGTCTGTATGAAGATGTACATACATGAGTAAATGTGCAGTTTGATGATGAACTTTGTTTCCACATGAGGAATATTCTTTCTCTCCTTCTCATCACCCGTTTTATTTGCTGTCTCTGTAACTGCAATGACCACTGAATTAATCAAATATACAAATAAATTATTAGTTGATGTATGTCTTTGTCCTGGTATTTATCAGCTGTAATTCTGTATCACTTTAATTGATGTCTAATGGTATCAAAGGACTTAAACACTGCCATTCAGAATTGAATAGAGAATGCTTTTTGGATAGATAGAAGTTTGAAATGTAAACCACCATTTGGCTGATGCTTTTATTCATAGTGACATTGCATTCATTTAATCAGTTCATGCATTTCCTGAAAACTGAACCATGTCATATATTATTCACATTTAAATTTTTCAGAATTCATCACATGTTGCATTTCTTTGAATTGCAGTTCAGAAAATTCCTCTTCCTGTCATTCAAGTTCAACTTGTGTGTTGTGGCCAATTCAATTTGAATGTACACTTTTGAACGGAAAGGGAGCCAGTTCTTCAATTCTCTGTGAATCACATAAATCCATACAACAAAAATATAGAATGTATTATTAACATTCCAATGAAGTTATAAAAAGTTTTTCAAAACATCCAGTTTTTTAACACATGGACACACTTCCATTCTTCAAACATTATGGGAAAGTTACTTGTTTTAATGTTCTCTGAACATTCTGAAACAAGTAACATTTAAAAAACTTTTTTTCGCTTTCATTTTGAGAACACTATTAAAGACCTTATAACTTTTAACAAACTGGTATTCTTTTAACATTACCAGTGGAAGATTTGTTCATAACATTGAGAGAACCGTGCCAGAATGTTAGCTATAGGAAGCTTCAAAAACACCCACAAGAAAGAGAAGATTCCCATTCTCTGAACAGCTCTGAGCTTGTGTGTTTGTGCATGTGTATGTTTTCTGTAAAGCCAGAGTGAGTGATTTTTGGTAACTTTCCGACATGGTTTTGGAGGGTCAAAGCAGATGTAGAATAATAAAAAGCACATGTGAGAGAGAAATAAAGCTACATCTACACTGGCAGAATCCTTTCAAAGTCAGTTAGAAAGAACTCTGCATGAATATGAAGAAAACAAACAGAACCATTGCAAAATGCTCTTTAATTGAGATCAGCTCATGTCATTATTATTGCGCACTGCATTTCTATGGATTGTTCTGATGATTTCTAAATCAATCTATAACAAATCTTAGACATTATCCGCTCAGGTTGGGTTCAAACTAAATAACTTAGGAAGTGATCATGAGTAAAGGTGCATTGGGGACACATCGTGACTTCTGGCACACGCACACACACACAACGAGCCGCTTAATAACATAGGTTCAAATGTATATAAACACGAGCAGGTTTCTGTTGGGCTGTATACATTACACTGACATGTCTTAATATTTATACACGAGAGCGTACGGGGAGTTTGGAGAATTTAGGTGCTATTACTGTGTTTTCTCAGGTGTTTTTACTGTTGATCTTAGAGAATGATTCTGCTTAGACTGGCTGAGCGCTCCGTACAACACACACACACCGCTCTGGCTTTACACCAGCAGAGAGGAAACACATCTGACACTTCCTGTGTGTTTCAGCAACCAGCTGATGATTAATTAATGACTTAAAATAGCTTGTTAAGAATCTGTAAGCTTCATAAGAATGCTAAACTCTTCAAATGATCTGTGAAGCTTTTTATGTTCAGCACTGAATCATATTATCAAAAACCCTTTTCCGGCTGTATATCATTCTTGAATTGCTTGGAATTTAATGCTGTTTCATTAAATGTTGCTCAAATGAGTGTTTTTGGCTTTAAAACATCAGAACATAGGTTAATTTATTTGTGGAACTTACATGACAAGATTTTTCTTTTAAAATATATATATTTTTTACTTGTTTCCCAGTAAAAATATATTTAAAAATCCTGAAAAAAGATAAAACACTGCAGAAGATATTAACACCTGATTTCAGAGAATGTATCTTTTTAATATAATTGCATTTGGTCTTAAATAACCTGTTTTTAACATCTAACATCACTTGTTTATATTAATGGAGAAAAAATCTGCCAGAGCCAATTATATATATTTTTAAGGATTTTTATTTAAACTGAGATAAACTAGAAAATACTCATTAAGAATATTTTTTATATAATGTAATATTTTATAAAATGAATTCATTTTATTGTTTTGTTTATTTTTACAGGATTGTGGTTGGTATTGTGTCTTGCATTATTTGGTTTTTCCTTTTATACGGAAAACAAGATGCATGTTGAGTGTTGTGACATCTGCAAGTTCGAGGTCAGAGTCCTGCAGATGTAAGCTCATTTCTAACGCATGAATTGAATAGCGTTATGAGCACGTCATGTACACATCAAATAGAGCCGGTGGATTTGTATTCATATACGTGTGTAACGCATGTTTCAGGCCCGAGGTCGCTCTAATGCACTTGTTTCATTTGCGCAGAACCAAAGCCTAAAACCTAATGCCACAACACTGTTCTTTTTCTACCCTGCGTTCACAGCTATTTCCTTGAGGAAATGCAAATCTACGTGGAGCCTTTCTTTTGAAGAGTGTACAGTATATGTGTGCCAAGTTCAGGATCTGGGCTGCAAACACAAAGGTTGCGGTTTCACATCCAAGTATACAGGGGCGACCCAGGACCTGGAGAGTAACATAGATTACAATCGCTCTCTGTCACCATTGTACCCTTCAGCAAGACATTTAACTCCAGGCTGCTCCAGAGGGACAGAACCTGCAATTAGCGTACTGTAGGTCATTTAAGATACAAAGCGCCTGCTAAAAGCCAAGCATTTAAGGTGAAGTAGCCCCTCAAAGTGCTGTAACATCATCTCAGTAAATTCATTAGTCTGAGTTTGCTGGAGTTGAATAAGAACACAAAGGTCTGTAGCATGAAGACGACGGCAGCAAATTTCCACTCAAGTATTTTTAGGGTTTTCCTCTTAACACGCTTCTCTCTTCTTTAACCTCTGTCATTACACACAGACAGTTTTTGGGGTTGTGATACAAGAACTTCCACACATACCAACCCAATCTCTCTCTCTCTCTCTCTCTCTCTCTCTCTCTCTCAAGTTACCGGATTTAAATTGGAAACTTCATCCTTTATTTCAACACGAATCAATTAAACCACGTCTTGAGGATTACCAAAGCACACACACTAACGCTGAGGTACTACAATTAGAAATGTAGTCTCTCTCCATCCCGAGTTTGCGTATCTCATTAGCTGGTGAAGAGAGACAGCATGCGGCTCTAATCACATCAACACTTTTAGTCAAAGAGACGCGAGGACCCTTGAAACCATGTCTTGCATGTGTAGATATTTTACTCACCGTTTTCATGTTTGTTCTGGCTTTAGATCAAACAAAAGTAGGCAAGGATCTAAGATCTTTGTTATTTTGTTGTTTTAAATAAAAGGTAGTTGAATTACAGAAACAAAGATTTACATTACATAAGGGGCCAGTTGCATAAACTGCTAATAGTCTTACAAGTTAGTCGTCATATTTTTTTCTTTATGACTGTTCATAACTGTATTAAGATTGATCTAATTTGAAACCAAAAAGTAAGACTGACTAAACTCTAGTAGTTGGTCATACTACCAAAGACACAGTAGGAACATAATGGCTATTTTTAGTCAATGCAAGTAGCCCCATGTCAAACTTGAGGATTTGAGGACACATTTTCTTGTATCCCATGCACAGAAACAACTGTAAAGTAAGCCATTCATGTGTATATTTTGTCAGAATATTACACCGCTTCTTTAAAATGGCCTTATTTATTTATTTTTAACAGCAAGAAATAACAGAAATATGCTAAGCAGCCAAACTTTCACCAAGTGTACATCACTCAGCAACACAGTCTGCCTCAACCAATGGTGTGATTTGGGGGCGGGACCATGTGTGTTTTTTGGCCAATGGAAGACCAGAGTGAGTGTTCTGGAACCCTGTGTGACAACAGTCCTTATTTCTCTGTTTGCTTACACGAAAGCCACAGAAATTACACAATTTAGGTTGGTGTAGGCTATTTTTGCGTGGTGACGATTTCTAAATGTGAATTTTGGCCTCTGAGTATCGACATCAGCAGCAACCTCTGCTTCGTACAATTTATAGCCTAACATTCATTTGCATATTTCATCGACTGAAAATGGAGGAAGGCTTTGTTTGTCATCGAATCTTCTGAAACCATTACACTGGAAACACTAGAAACTGCGCTGTTTCTGTTCTTATATATTCATACTCGCTTCATATTCTACTTTCATATTTATTATTTGATAAATGCTGAGTCAGTAACAGTTACATTTTGCAAGCTCTCACATTTAAAAGATGATCTTTACAGTCTGTTACTTAAATTTTTCTACTTTCTTGAGTATAATTCAATTGTGGTACTTTTACTATCGAAGTATTCAACTCCGCTACATTTATTTTTCACCAGAAGTACAAAGTACTTTGACAAAGGTGCCGACGGAGCAACAGGGCGAGCTGATATTTGACAGACACTTTTCAAACTACTGCGTTAGAGCCCTGCGCTTCAGCCAATAACAGACCGTTTTCGGTAACACTTTACAATACGGGTGCACTAATATGCATTAATTCATGTTTAACTAATGCACAGATAATCATGAGTTAATGTATGATTCATGAAGAACTAAACCATTAATTAATTATTACTGCATCAGCAACTAATAAAGAGTCTATATGATTAATAGATTAAGTAATACATGAATTGCTATTAATTCAATGTGTCATTGTGTATTAATTTCTTAATAACATATTTTATTAACTAATAGTGTAAATTAATGTGTTAATTACCACAATTATTCAAAGCTATGCACTTCAACTACCAGTTGTCTGCTTTAATTAATCATTAGCTAATGATTTGCAAAGGTATCATTATGTTATGACTTTACTTGTTGAGGCACATCATTATTAACTAGTCATTTAGTAATTGTAGTAATTTACACATGAATTTGCACTAACAATGAAGTAATTAATCATGTATTAATGTGTACCTGTATTATCTGGAAGTTGAAATACAAGGCTTTGGCTCATTCTGGTAATTAACATATTAATTAACACTATTAGTTAAAAAAAATTGTTATTAGTGCATTAATTCACAATTACATATTTAATTAATAACAATTCATGTATGAACTAATACATTAACCATACAGACTCTTAATTAGTTCCTAATGTGGTAATCGTTAATGAATAGCTTAGATAATCATTAGTTACACATTAATTCAGTATTATCTGTGCATTAGCTAAGCATGAATTAATGCTTATTAGTGCACCCGTATTGTAAAGTGTTACCCAGTTGTCTATTCTAAAAATAGAAAAATATACTAAAGTACTTTGTAACGTAGTAACTTGAGTAGTTTTTCAGCAAACTTATTTACTCTTACTTGAGTCATATTATTTCAGTACTTCTACTTGTACTCAAGTAAATTATTTCTTAATAGCAATAGTTTTACTTAAAGGGATAGTTCACCCAAAAATGTAAATTCTGTCAGTATTTACTCTCCCTCATGTTGTTCAACCCCGTAAGACCTTCGTTCATCTTCGGAACACAAATTAAGATATTTTTGATGAAATCTGAGAGCTGGATCACTCCTCCATACTAGTCCATAGGCTTCTTCAGGGATTGAAACTTGCCGGCCTCGAAAAGTTATTAAAGACATCGTTAAAATAGTCCAAGTGACTACAGTTGCTCAATCTTAAGTTTATCAAACGACGAGAATACTTTTTGTGCGCAAAAAAACAACAAAAATAATGACTTTGTTTCAACTATTCATGTCCTTCTCTGTGGGCCTCGAGTGAGTTCACTAGTGTAATAGCGTAAGCTTCTGTGTTGCACGTCACACGCATCACACACATGACCAGCGTCGGCCAATAGTGAGCTTACGTAGGGGCGTAGCCATCATTTCAAAAGTGAGGGGGACAGAATGTCAAGTGTAATACCATTTTTTTTTTTTCAGACTTTTATTGACAGGTTACAGAAAGAAAGAAATGCAGATGTTCAGTACTTTATATTTCACACGCAGGGTTTTTCCTGGCTTAAAACGAGGCGGAGCTGGTAAAATCCTGATCATGTATTTTAATTAGATAATAACATTTTTATTTTTCGTAGACCATCATATAGCCTGTGTTTCCCACAGTATTTTTGTGGGTGGATCTCGTTACTTCCAGGGTTCTTCTAGGGAAGAAAATTTTTTACATTTTAAAGATAAATTCATTAATCTGGTGCACTTTGAGTCCCCCGAATCCACTGTTAAAAATAAATAATCCACCCGTCAACCGCCCAAACATATGATATTCTCTGATTTAGATATCTGATCATCGCATTACAATTATTCAAATTATCAGTGTTACTGTTAAGCATGATAATATGGTTAAATATCAAACTGAAGTAGGCTGATTTAAAAATAACATTTACTTAAAATAAAAGTTCTTCTTTTGGCAAAATAACATTTCCTTGATAGCCTAAAGTCTGTCTTACTAAACTAAAACTTTCCAATTGAAAATCTTAAAACGTCAAGCTTTTAAAAATACTTCAAACTTTCTAGTAAGGGCTTTGATAACATATCTGTGAAAATAAAACACATTACGAATAAAAAAAAAGATTGAAAATAGTGCACGTTTGTGCGGATATAGTGAATATTTTCAATTTACAACAAACCTTGTTAATTATTCAACAAGAGAAATAGGCAGAGTTATTCATCATTGTGCAACACAATTCGGATACCACATGAAAACTTACTTACAGTGCTTGACTTTTTCGTGAAAAAGGAGTGAAGAGTTTTTTTTGCCGTGTTGAACTCTATGAAACTGATGGATTCGGCGCGGGTGCGAGTAAGCTAATGCACTCGTAAGCTATGCACGAGTGACCGATTACCATGGAAGCGTGAAAGTCACGTATGTAGATAGACTATCCTTGACTCTTTGGATTTTAAATCTCGATGTAGGGCAGGCTATACACACCCGCGAAAACCTCAGCTTGTCATAGACACATTTGCCCTATGAAAAAGTGCGGGGGACGAATTTACATTTTATAAAAAGTGGGGGGGACACGTCCCCCCTGTCCCCCGCGTAATCTACGCCCATGAGCTTACGTGTGACGTAGCTCTACGCAAACATACTACGTTAACTGACTAGAGGCCAACAGAGAAGGAAATGAATAGTTGAAATAAAGTCGTTATTTTTTTTTTTTTTGTTTTTATTTTTGCGCATAAAAAGTGATCTCGTCGTTTTTATCGTTTGATAGAAAGATTGAGCCACTGTAGTCACTTGGACCATTTTAACGATATCTTTAATGACTTTTCAGGGAACAAGTGCAGAAGCCTATGGAGGAGTGATCCAGCTCTCAGATTTCATCAAAAATATCTTAATTCGTATTCTGAAGATGAACGATGGTCTTACGGGGTTGGAACAACATGAGGGAGAGTAATTACTGACAGAATTTTCATTTTTGGGTGAACTATCCCTTTAAGTACAATTTTATAGTAGCCTACTCTTTCCACCACTCTTGCAGAAGAACATTGAACCCGGAGCTACTTCTCTCCGTTTATGTCTATGACGAGTCACGCAGGTACTGGGCTACTCCGCAGTGGTACGACCCGAACCAGTCCAAAAATAGTCCGATTATAAACACTTAAAAATCTACTCAAGTACTGTAACGAAAGTATTTGTTACTACTCTCCACCTCTGTTCAAGACGCATGCAGTTTTGTTTATATACCGCTAGAGCACCAAAAGTTACGGCAGATCTGCAGCTTTAAAGGTAGGGACAAGGCAATATTTTTTATAATATTTTATAAACACATTTTGTTATACTGGTTTAAACACTTCACATCTGATAGCAATCAATAATAGAAGTGGTCTAAATATTATAAAATGTACATATATCTTCTGTGGAAGTCTCAGAACCAAAAAATGTTTGTCCAATGATATGATGTCCTGCCTGTCAACAGATGTATTTCCATACCAACATCACACATCATCAGCGCGTTCAATGAGGCGATGCAGAGTTGTAGACACACACCGGCACTGTAAACTGACAGTAGCCACCTTACAGTTCCTCCTGAACCAAAACAAGGAGCTTATGCTGCGTTCATGCCATGTCATAACTGTAATTACAAAATGGCAACCTGTAACGTTCTTGAGCTGTTTCTCTGTTTCGCAGAAATGAATCTGCAGCAGTCAGGTGGCACAGGTCACAGCTCTGGGAGTTGTTTCCATTCATTATTATTGTAATGTTATGTGCTTTGAGACATGAGGTAATTTAACACTATCTCTGGTGACGCTTTGCAGGCTCTGCTGTGTGTGTTTGTGTGTTTTGGAAGAGGCGTAGCTTTGGAGATAAAGTTAGCTTGCTATTGCTAGCCTTTCCTTAAGTGTTTATAACATAGAATTGGGCTTTAACATATGGAAGCACAACCCTTCCAAAAAAGCTATGCAAAAATCAATTCAGGACTAAATTTAAACAAAAGTTAATTGTTTTTTTAAATATAGCCTATATATCAAGTCATTTATTTTAAATTTCTGCATGCAGGTTCCATATTAATGAATGAATGAAGAAGGCATTTATATAGCACTTTTCATATGTACTAGGCCTACTGTATTTACTGTATTCTACAGTTATTATTAACAATCCTGCTTTTAAACCCTCCAGTTTATTTGCTTTATAGGCTTCCATTGCAAGTGCTTTATTTTGTTTTTGTTTTTACAAACTCAGGGACGAGTCAACATTACCTAGAGCTTAAGTTCTGTTTAACCTGGAATATTTCTTAAAAATACCAGTTAAGGTACATGGGTCACACTGGTAAAAGAAAGACTCTTGCGGTGAGCGATTAAACAGCTCACAGGTGCTTCGAATTAAAGCGAGTCCTTTTATACGGTGTGTGTGTTTCTCTGAGATGTGTTGTGTGTTGCTTTGAAGTGCTGTGTTATGTTAGAGGTTTGCTTGCGTGTTCTGCCTGCCTCAGTTTCCCCCACAGCGTCTGGGATTTGACTTGGCAATTCCAGAACCTTCCATTTCTTCTTTTTTCAATTTGCTCGGCACGTTTGAAGGAATTTGTTTCAAACAGACTTGTATCACATCTCAGCTGGTGTTCGGCCCAAATGCACGCGAAACACTCTTTAGACAGTTCGGAGGAAGATTCTACGCTCCGATAAGACCAAATTTGGTTCTCGATGCTTAACACGATGTTTGGCGTAAGCCGACCGCAGCATAACAGCAGGAAAACCTTCTATACAGTCAGACCTGGTGGTGGTAACATTCTTTACTGTGGCAAGCACTGGAAAACTCATAAAGACAGCAGGAAAAAAGATCGAAGCTCTAACATGCCGTCCATGGGACTGAGATGATCTTTCAACATGACAGTGACCCATTACATGCCATAAAACTTACGTGAGAGTCGCTCAAAACCAAAAGATTAATGTCCCAGCGCTGAGTTCAGTCCAACTGAGCATCTGTAGAAGAACTTAAGTTTCCTTCCAACCTGATGGAGAGTTTTTCATTCTGCCAAGAAGAATGAACTAAACACAGAGACAAACCCGAGGAGACTCACAACTCTGATTGCAGTCTGAAATTCAGTTTGAGATACAGAGATACAGTTTGATTACGTTTGGGATTTACTCTGTTTTTTTATGTATTTCGTGTTGTGGACTGTGTGCTCATTAACTGCCAAACAACCACCCAGAACACCCTAGCAACCACCTAGAACACCCTGGCAACTGCATAGCAACACCCTTGCAACCACCTAGAATACCTTCTGTCTGTCTGTCTGATCTATCTATCTATCTATCTATCTATCTATCTATCTATCTATCTATCTATCTATCTATCTATCTATCTATCTATCTATCTATCTATCTATCTATCTGTCTATCTGTCTATCTGTCTGTCAGACTACATTGTCTTAAAACCTTCAAACTTCAAGTGTTTAAAATTACTTTTTTATGTTCTTTTTAACTCAGTTGTCTTCCATAATATTTCTGAATAAAACAGGAGAAAACGTGAGAAAACATGATTTTATCCATCAGGATGTTGACAACCATCCATATGAAGGTGACTGATGACGTCAGATATTAAAAGGAAAGTTTTTTCAGAGGTTTAGTAAGTATATTTTGAAGAATTATTATTATTATTATTATTATTATTATTAATAAATCATTATGTTTTCTCTTTAGAATAACATGCACTGATGGAATTGTTCACTTTAACCATATTAACGTGTATTAAGAATTTTTGGATTATTTTTCTCTGCGCCCACACCTGACCAGTGTGCTTTCAGAAGTAATTATTTAAAGTTGCATTCTCATGTGCTCACAAAGCAAAGTCCATCCGTGCGTTCAGAGTCTTCTGGGGATGCAAAGCCGCGTCTCCATGGCGCCCAGGGGGCGGAGCTTCCATGGTGCTATGGGAAAACAATCTGGACAATCTGAAGGACAGACAGAAGAACTGCAACAAAAGGCTTTAAGAGCGGCAGACAGCTCGTTCAAACTCCGAGCGCGTATGTGTGAGGCATTGTCTACATACACACCATCAATCAAGCGGTCAGGTGGCTCTCTCTCTCTCTCATCATTCTCTACAGCGCTCTTTCTACAGCATGAAATCAATTTTTAGCTCCTCATTTCCTTTGCCAAGAAAAGAGGCAAGTCTGCCAGACACACACACACACACACACACACACACACACACACACACACACACATTCCTTGTGTATTCCCATTGGACTTGTTAGGTGGAGTCTGGGTTTAAGTCTTGACTAATTTAAAATAAGAAGCATTTTAGTTCACTTATTATGATCCTAAAACTTTTCAAACACACACACACCATGAACAAAGATGCACACACACACACATACACACACTGTCTTCATTATCCAGACCACCCAGTGTGTGTGTGTGTGTGTGTGAGAGAGGAGTTACTTATCTATAGGATCAAACTATATATCTGCCTCCAAAAGTTAACTAAGCTTTTTTAGGGAAGATCTAGGGACATCCTTAATTTGAAAAATGTATAATTCAATAAAATAAATATTTTTTATTATGTTTTACCTTTTTATTTATTTATCTATTTAATATTTCATGCATATTTTTATATAAAAGTGAAAAAAGTTTTCTATTAGGATTTGAGTTAGTTTCTAGTAATAATAACCCATTTTATATAAAAACACTGAATTTACGGCATGTCCTCATTTACGCAGATAAGTAAACGTGTGTAAAGGGTTTTGCTTCACTTTCAAAGTGATAATTCTCATATTATGGAATACTATTGCAGTTTATCCTTTTGCAGTTAAAGTATTTTTGTATTATTATTTATTGATTATGATGGTTTTTATTTATTTATGTATTGTTTTATTTTCATTAAAATATTTTCTTTTAAGGTTTTGGTTATTCTATTGAAATAATCATTTGCTATATATAAAAAACATTTGCATTAACCTTAGTATGTCTATTTTAGAGAGCTATAGCGCCATGATTTCCTTTACATTCACTACATAGTAAATCTAATATGGAATACTAGCAGTTTTCCAATGAAAACTTGGTGATGTTTTAGTGGAAAATGTTGAGGTGAAGACGGTGTATTTCCAGTAAAATGTTCCCGATATTCCATTGGAATGTTTCTGATGTTCCAGTGGAATGTTTGTGATGTTCTGCTAGAATTAACATTTCTGCAGTGTGTCAGATGGCTGTCCAAAATCCAGTGCGTTATCCCGTTAGTATTTTTCTCATTATTCCGCCCTCGCTTTTCTCTGCGTCGGAGGAAAACAGATGGAGAGGCTGAAAAGAGAAGATGTTGTGACGGAATTTTCATCATCTTCTCTGTGACTGGTGTCGGAGTGAGCGGTCGGATCCAAAGAGGCTTTGTGTTGTTATCACGGCTTGCTGAGTGACGCGCGCGCACACACACACACACGGCGCGGGCTGCAGGTGCAGGATCCTGGAATGTGTTTGAAATGATGTTCACCTGCAGGGGCCGTGAGAACCTGAGGGACTCAACAGAAACACGAACTCCTCAGAGATCAAAGGTCAGAGGTCATCTTCTTGCTCTCATGTGAAATATCCAGTCTGGATATTGACACACACACATACTAGAGTATTTCTCATCCACCAATACAAATCTTGAACAGGTGCAGTGAGCGTCTCCCAGTCAGGATATGGGATGGGGGTTTGTGAGGAGAAACTTTAAGCGAAGGCCTGGATATCTGGATGTCGCTCAAGAACATGAAGCAAACACTTCTACCTACACAAACTCCATTTCATGCATCGTGTTCTGAAATGTGTCTGAATGCAATTCATAACAACAATGTAATGCTGAATTCTTCACTTTATTTTATAGTATATTTTATAGTACGTGTATTTACAGTGTACTTGAAAGCAGTGGGTAATATAAGGTAACTACATGGGTTAAGGTTAGGTTTAGGGTTAGTACCTTGTTATTACCCAGTTATTGTAATTACTATAATAAGTATAGTATATGTACATGGGGAACAGAACAAAATAAAGTGCTACCTCAAATTGTATCAATATACAGTACAACAAATGAGGCAAAACAAGATAGAAACTTGCACATTAGAAATGAGCAGAACTTGTTTACAAATTAAATACTTTCAATACAAAATGCAAATAAATGACAAAATCTCAAATGCTTACATACATATACATATATCCATGCCATGTATCAATTAACTGAAGAATCAAAATGTTAAAATAAATAAAAAATAAAGTAATAATTAAATAAATAAAAAATAAGTATGTATGTTCAAAGAATTAGAATCATTTTTAGATTCTAATGATTTTAATTAGATTAATAAGAATCATCTTTTGTGATGTTTTTTTAATTCATGCCCTCATAATCTTTAATCAAAATAAGTTCCACTCCTCCTGCAGCTTCTCTTCTGATGATGCGAGGGCGGGACAACCTGTCACTCACATGAGATCCACCAATAGCAAACCACAACCATACAATCAATTCCTGATGGACAAAATTGAGTCCCGCCCTACATTTCTTCTTGTTCGAGAAGCCATTTCACTTAGATATACTTCATAATAGAGAAGAAAGAACTATCACAACTTATGGTTCAATGTTGACTAGAGCAACATTTTGAATCTTGCTGGGCATGTCCACACTGTCCACAGGTTTGCACTCAGGTTAAATACCTGGTTGCATTGCATTATGAGTTCTGAATCATGCTGTAAACTATTTGTTTTTCAGAAAGCAACCCAATTAAAATGTGAAATCCAAGTTAAGGTTAGGATGGTTAGATTTAGATGCAGAATGGTTAGATGTTGTAACAACACCCGGAAGTGATTGGTGAAAGGCAGCTTTTCTAAACTGAATCAATTGATCTAATTGCTTTGCAAATTGTTTCACTCTTTCGAAGCGTTCGAAACACCGCAGGCTGGCGACACCTGCTGGTCAAGAGACATGTTATAAATGTCATCTATATTCAAATAAATAAATACCATGGGTGTTCTATAAAATGTATGTTATTTTATTAATGTATAGTTCTTGTTTTGTTTTTTATAAGACGAGGCTTGGTCTATATAATTCTCCTTTTCTGTTTTATGAAAGTATTAAACTTCATGGCTTCATCAAATTTTTGTTTTTAAATGTTTCGTGATCAAGGTTCGAATCAGTATGACGTAACGAAGCATCACAGCTCCGAAAAAATAAAAAATAAAAAATACAAGCTCCGAACCATAATCATTCGAATCATAAGATTCGCAAATGTTTCGAAGGTTCGAAAGCGCTCATCATCATCAGTTCAGTAAACCATCGATGACCGAATGCTAACGGACAGCTCTCTCCAGGTACATATACATCACACTCTCGTGTAGTGTTTCGGGCCTAAAGCATCAATCTCATGTTTGTACAGGTTCAGTGTGTGTGAAATCATAATGTGGGTTTAATTAGCTAATGAATCTCGCGCGTAAACTCTGCAGCTGTCTTAATCAAACATACAAACACACATTCCTCACCTCACCTGACACGACACCCGAGCAGCTGCTGACTGACACACACACACACACACACACACACACACACACACACACACACACAGACACAGAGAGAGAGAGAGAGAGAGAGAGACTGACTGACTGACTGACTGACTGAGAGAGCATTTAAAATCTTGGTGTGTTCAATGTGGGAAATAGGCAAGATTGTAAAAGAGTAAGTTACCCTTCACATTGGGATACTATTATACTTTTCAGTGGTTGCAACAGTAGATAGGCTACTAGTTCATCATGTGAACTAATTTGGTTGAAGACTGCATTTAGATTAAAGATATATAATTATTCCACTCGAGTATTTTCGGTCTTAAAGTTATTGCAACTAAATGGATGAATGTAAATTTGTAGTAACGTTAGCCTATAGCTGACTAAACAATGGAGCAATACTTGCATTTGCTTTGGCAAAGATTTTTGGTTTAAGTTCCAGAACAACGCAAGTAACGTTAACACCAAAACTTTGAATTATTTCTAAATGTGCCCTTATAAACTAGTTAGGTTCGTAAGTATTAATTTCATAATTAGTGGTATTTGTTTAGCTAAGCATCACTGTTACTGTTGCTTCTCTTGTTAAAGTGCATGTTAAGATTGATGGACCTTTAGTACATTGATTAGGTCTACTTCTGAACTCTTTTTGTTGTATTACGTTTGTATTAGTGGATTTTAGTTCTGGTAACCCAAAGGGTGCAGGTTCAAGTCCTAGAAGAGTTGATCCATATATCTGCTGTAACACTGTGGCGAAGAAGACTAAAGTTAGTTTTGCACAGACTGGTGTCTGCCGCCCTCTTGGGGAGAAAGAGGATTTGCTAGTTTGTGCATTCAATTTATTTATTGAGAATATATTATTAACCCATATTACACAGACAATTTAAATGTTAGACATCATTGTGGAGATTTACAATTCTCATTTCATGCCGTAAAGCTAAACGCGAACCACAAAGTGGTTAAACAAGCCAAAATAAAACAAGCCACAAAGCAGGTTACAATAACGTAAATGATCTTGTGCAAGTAGGCTCATATGTATACATCATACAGACAGAGAGTGTGTATTTGAACACTAGTCTATGTGCGCATTCAATAGATCTTCATAAAGTTCCACTCTCCAGTTTCAAATCCACCTTCATCTTCTGCTTCTCCATCACCGTCTCCAGTTCTGTGGCTCTGTGAGCATCCTGAGAGACACAGTGTGTTTAATGCTTCTTTATTAGGTTGATTATTGCATTTTAAGTTAGGATATTTATCTGGGTCCTCATGCAGTACTTCACACTGTGCAGTACATACTGGCAACTATTTTTTAAAAATGATCTCGACTGCAATATACAGAAAATTAATACTGTATGGTGTGTGATTTCTGCAAAAGGTGCATTGATGAATATCTATTATAACGTATTGGTAGTGCCAATGTTTTCACTTTGAATTCAAAGGCTTTAATTCAGTACCAATTATTTTCATTGTAAAAGACCAAAATTATGCTGTACATCAGGAGTGAGTGGATTTTGTGTTAAGACCTTTTTGAACATTTGAATTTAAATTTAGAATGTTGTTATTTAAAAGCATTCTAAATTTAGAAGTAGAGTTTGAATTATTCCGTAACCGTTATATGTAGCTTCATATAAAACAACAGAAGCGTATGAGACCTAGAAGAAGTAAATGTGTGTTTGATGTACCTCTATCTGGGCTCTCTGTACGGTCAGCTGACTGTAGACTCTAGTGCCCTCCTCAGGAATAACAGCACGCAGCTCTTCTTTATTCAGGGAGAACAGCTGAGCTCCATTCAGAACCCGCAGACACTGTACAGTCCTGCACACACACCAACAACAGCCCTTCAGAGACTAAACTCTGCTGTATATCTGGACAATTATATAGAACACCTCAAAACAGAGACTACAAGCTGCTCCGATGACATAAATATGGATTAAACCAGTAAAGTGTTTCTCAACTCTGGCCGTTTTCATGCAGAGTTTAGCTTCAACCTTGATCAAACTCACCTGACTGTAACTATATAATAATCCTGAAAACCTTGATTATCTTGTTCATGTGTGTTTGATCAGGGTTGGAGCTAAACTCTGCAGGAATGTAGACATTTAACCCCTGAACTAGTATAGAGGAGATAGATCTCTTACAAAAATCCCAAATATAGACATATGCGTTAATACTTATATCATAAGTCTATAGAATGTGGCCAATCAACTTTATGTGACAGAAAATTGTTGCTCTATAGACAGTCAATCACATTTTACCAGTCAGGACGTTGCACAAAGATCAATTTCGGACAAATATAGGGTTTGTTGTTCACACAAATAACCAAATACCAATGCAACATAAATGCATAGGCAAAATACTACAGTTTTAATATAAAGTCATACTAAATGAACGTGGGGTCGGTGATGTGAGGTGTTATAGGCAGATTGTTATTGTTAATAGCTGACTGATTGCTGTAATGTGTTTTCCTGACTCACGGCTCACTGAAGCCTTTCTTCTGCAGCCAGTTTTCCACCTCTGCCGGCGGTGAGCTGTAATCCAGCGGCGCAGACGTGTCCGTCGAGCGGTGAATCGTCAGTCGAGGAGACAGGTTCTTCCCGCTGGTCAAGCGGTGCAGTAACTCATCGTTCACCTGCATCGCTGATCAATACGACCACAAGAAGACCGTGAGCGTCATATACTGTTAGAGTATTTATTCATATTGTGGAATGAATATTTCTTAGCATTAATTCTTAATATTATTGTTAACTCAAACCATAAAAAACATTGTATTATGTGAAATAATTCAAATAAAATAATCAGCTATTTGCCAAGGTAAAATGTCTTATTTTTGTTCAAGTTGAAGTACTGAATTAACTAAAACTAAAATGTAATTAAAGCTATATAGAGATTTTAAATAAAAGGACAAGAACATACAAATTAAAATATGAAAATAAATTCTAATTCAAAATATTAACAGAAACTATAATAGCATATCAGTGTTGCTAAAATAACACCGATTTAATACTCTCATTTTAAATTTAATTTAAGTTTTAGTAATTTTATGTGCTATTGTAATATTTATTTAAAGCTTTATGGCTTATAATAAACATAAAAATATAGCTTTCATTTATTTTTATTTTAGTTTCAGTAATTTCAGTACTTCAGCTTAAAAGGCAATATTTCTGTTTTTCATTTAAAACCTTTAACTTAATTTAATCTGTCTATTTAATTTTATTTCAGCTTTCTTTCAAATACTCGATTATACGATTTTGAACAGTTTTAGTTAATAATAACAACACTAGTTTGAGAACCAGGAGACTCAGTCTCAATGCTGTTTTTAAGAAACTTGAGATATTAAAGAGATGTCATGTGAGAAGTTTATGTTGCTCAACCGGTTACTAGTGTGTTTGTACCTTTCTCTGTGTCCTCAGGCAGAGATCCGTGAATCATGCTGCGAGGCCGAGGGGGTCTGGGGTCAGAGGTCATGGCGGACGGGCTGGGAAGGGCGTTGGATATCGGTGGAGCAGCGGGAGGCTGAAACAGAGACGTGAAAGTCAGAACGAGGAGAAGAAGAGAGATGTTTTGGAGTGACTGATGTGAGTTTGTACCTTTGGGGTTTTATGCAGCATAGGGTTGTCGATGTGTGTGACCGGCTCCAGGATGTTAAACGGCACGAATCCCACTTCATTAAACTTATTACGACACTTCCACCATCGCTTAGATGACTCAACCACCTGTATGACAGAGAAAAATAAGGGATTATTTGTATTATTATAATACTTAGATGTGTTGTATGTATGTATATGTATGAATAATGGGGATTTATGCTTGAAATACAAAGTCTTACATGAAATGAAATAAAAATAATAAATCTACATGAATAAATGTATAAAAATCCCAGATGTCTCCGTAAATAAATAAATATATCAAATATATTATTATTATTAATTTATCAAATTATATATGAGGATGTCTTTATTTGGCAAGTCATGCATGAAATAAATAAATAAATATATATATATATATATATATGAATACAATTTACATGAACAAATCCCCAGAAATCTCCATGAATACATTATATATTTATTGTTCTATATATAAATGTATATATAAATATATATGTGCATACATATATGAGAATGTCTTTATTTGGCAAGCCATACATGAAATAAATGTATATTTAGAATAAAATAAATAAATGTACTGTATATATAAAATAAAAATCTCCAGATGTCTCAAATAATAATAACAAAAACTAAAAAAAGCAATATGTTTTCTTTAGGATAGGGATTGGGTTAGTATATAGTATTATAATGATCTTTATATAAAAACAACAGACATCACTGATGACCTCTAGCGTCTCTCCTTGAAGTACAGACAGCTCACTGTTGTTCCGTGCAACAAAATCATAACTGCATCGATACAAGCGCTCTTCCACACCGCCATCACTGAGGAAGAGAGACAGAGATCTTTACACTAAATGTACATTAAAACTTTACGAATTACAATTTTTAAAATGCAGTTACAAAATAGGCACCTTTCATTACTGAGATTAAAAAGGACAGAAACTCTGAGTCATTTAAGAGACAATAGACAATGACTGAATGAAGGTTTGTTTCACACTGAAGCCATTTTACTTCATTTACACTGAAGTGAAACTCGACACCACAAATGAACTTTTGTTAGTTAGTCTTTTGGTATTTGTGTGAACAAACCCTGGCCTTATTGATTCTTACATTGGTCCGAGATTTATCTTTGTCTAATGTGATTGACTGTCTACAGAGCTACAATTTCCGGTCACATAGCTGATCCCTGATTGGTCGCATTCTATAAACTAATGATATAAGTATTAATGTATAAGTCTGTGTGTTTGTTTGATGATTCTTCATATGTGAATCAAACTTACAGTTCGTCTGTAGTCTGAACAGGAGCAGTGTGACGGTCCGAAGCGTGAGATGGTGTCAGCTGGGTGTGACAGAGACAATTCAACATGTAAGCAAAATTACATAAACTCACAATGATGGACAAGGAAATCACATTTATTGTTTTTTATTTGTTTGTTTTTCTTCATGGTTAATTATGTTTTTAAATTCTATCTCACCATCTGACTGTATGGTTAGCATAAATTAATTATAAATAAATGAAACGGCTCAGAAAGTGTAATTCAATTTTAATCTAAAGATACTGTAATCAAAGAAGCCTGGTATATTACCATTCAACAGTTTGGGGTTGATACGATTTTTTAAAAGAATTTAAATATTTTATTCAAGAAGGATGCATTAAATTGATCAAAAGTGACAATAAAGACACACAAAATGTTACAAAAGATATCTTAATTCAAATAAATGCGGTTCTCTTGAACTTCCTATCAAAGAATCCTGAAAAATAGATGTATCACTGTTTCCACAAAATAGGCGTTTTTCAACATTTATAATCATAAGAAATGTTTCTTGAGCAGCAAATCATCATATTAGAATGATTTCTGAAGGATCATGTGACACTGAAGACTGGAGTAATGATGCTGAAAATTCAGCTTTGATCACTGGAATAAATTACATTTTAAAATATATTCAAATAGAAAGCTTTTATTTAAAATTGTAATAATATTTCACATTTCTACTGTATTTTTGATCAGATAAATGCAGCCTTGGTGAGCAGAGGAGACTTATTTAAAAAATGTTTAAAACAATCTAACCGACCCCAAACTTTAGTACATTATTGGACAGAATAACACATATCGGACGTAAATACTACATTACCTCTACTTTTGAGGGCTCTGCGTCCTGTTTGTGTTCTGACTCCACAGGATCGACCCAACCAGCGGCGTCTGACCCCGGAGGCTTCCAGCCGTCCTGAAACACAAGTGTGTACGGCGCCACGGGACTCCGCAGAGCAGACCTACATGAAGTCAACCAGACATCAGCATGTGCACATATTAAAGGGACCGATCTCCAATTTTTTAAAATTCTGCATCATGTACCTTTGGTGTGTCCAGTTAGGCCCTAAAGAGACCCATAATGCATTCTCCTGTGCCGTCAGGCTGTCCTGTAGCAGAGCCACGGCTCCTTGTGTCATCGCTGGGCTGGACACGGACGCAGCAAAACCAGGACCTCCTGTTGCCCTCACGATCTACAAACACACAAATGAAGGTGAATTACTCTATTTGAGTGCACTTCTCCAAACCCTTTTGATGAAACACTTGAAACAATACAGTGCAACAAAGGCCTTAAAGGCTTTGCCGTTTGCTCAAGAGAAATATGTGCAAACATATAAATGCACACGCACACAGTCAGCTTTCTTTACTCACCATGTCGAGCGGTTTGAAGACGTGATGCACGAGCTCCTCGGACGTCGGATTGGTGATGACGGATTTTAACCGTGCCTGTAAAACAAACAGTCGCTTATTGAAACCTGACAGAGAAATATGCAACCGCATGACCTGCAGCTTCATATAAGTATCCGGCAGTTTCTCAAGAATTAAGCTCTTCAAATAGCAATAAATAACTATATAAAATAATGTAAATTTAAATATAAAATAAAAATAATATAGTTTATATATATATATATATATATATATAATTTTATGTATATAATATTCTCTCGCTCTCTTTCTCTCTATATATATATATATATACATATAATTTTACATTTTATTTCATGCTTTTTTAGATAATAAATCAATAATAATGCATCATATGTGTAATAAATCTCTAAAATCCTTTTTATTTTAAATATGTAAATAGCATTTTCTGGGAAACAATTAAACATGCTAAATATAGATTTTTTTAATATATTAAATGATAAATTATTATTATTATGAATAATTAAATAAAAAATATTAAATTAATATAAAATTAATAAATTATTCATTAAATCTTCTTTTAAAATCATTAAAATATATAATAAAAATGAATTATTATGTAATTAATTAATTTACACTGTAAAAAATGTTCTGAACTTATTATTTTATATTGACATTAATTGACATCATTTTATATTGACATTAATTGACATTATTTTATATTGACATTCATGACTCACCAACAGGCTGAAGATGTATTTGAATTTCTGAAAAGCGTCAGCAAACTCTTTCTCAGAAGGCGGTTTGGCTTTAGCCGTGAGAAGATCCTCTATAAAACAGAAACACACAACAAACGCTCTAAACACGGATCATATGCGCTATTAACAAAATAAAAAGAAACATGTAAGAGAAGATTTCAAGAGTTCTTGGAACAAATGCAGATTTGTTTAAGATGATGCAGGTATATTGTTCTGATTGAGAATATGTCAGTATACACATGAAGAGTGAATACTGCTGACGGCCCATAACACACCGCTTTCCCATCAGGAACTGATAACAAACCTACATCTACTGATAAGAGCGCACTACAGTAGGCTCTTTACAGACTGGTCAATTCACTTGTGTTTTGAGAACACTTTAAGGAATTTACATTATTTTTTGCTTTCTTTTGATAAGCATTTAGGTTTAATTTCTCCTTCTTATAGACTCATACCGTCTGCACTTTTCTTCTGACTTTTCTTCTTCTTTTTGCTTCTCTGGTCGAGGATAATCTGAGCCTCTGCTGACTGCTGCAGCTTTCCGATGAACAGTTCGATGTCATCAAAACAATGATTAAGCACATCCTAGAAATAGAGAGAGAGAGGCGGTAAATAATAAAAAGATATGCAGAGTTCTTTAATTTAGTTCTTCTTGATCTTTGTAACTGTTGTTAATGAAAACAGTGATATCAGGGTGGCGTTGTTGGTCATGCTAATGGTCAACTGAAGGTCGACTAGAGCGTCCGAGGTCAACGGTCTTATAAACTAACTGAAAAATACATGCTGATTCAGTCATACTTTGGGGACAAATGTATCACGGTTTCCAGAAAAATATTAAAGCAGCACATTGATAATAATAATAATAATAATAATAATAAATGTTTCTTGAGCAGCAAATCAGCATATTAGAATGATTTCTGAAGGATCATGTGACACTGAAAATTCAGCTTTGATCACAGGAAATAGATTACATTTTACAATATATTCACATAAAAAACAGTTTATTTAAATTGTAATTATTTGTCAAATTTGTAACTGTATTTTTGATCAAATAAATGCAGCCTTGAGCATAAGAGACTTCTCTTCTCTTTTTTCCCCCAAACTTTTCACCGTGTGTGTGTGTGTGTGTGTGTGTGTGTGTGTGTGTGTGTGTGTGTGTGTGTGTGTGTGTGTGTGTGTGTGTGTTTATATGTACTCACCACTTCCATCTGAGCCTTAAGGAATGACTTATCAGGTTGACCGTTTCCTATTCCGTTAGCTAGAAATGAGAGTGTGTTAATCTGTGTCTCTTTATAATAAAACATATAGATAGTATTGATTCACACACACACACCTCTGACGCCCGAGTAGGGTGGAGGGGGATTGGATGAGGGTGGATTTGGGGCTTGTGTGTACGGAGGGCTCGGAATATCCATACGGGACTGAGAGAACCTGAAACAAACACATTCACATGACAACACACCCTTTATCCAGAAGGACAGTGTGTGTTGTAGTCTAGCGGAAAAAGTACAGTATTTTAGTCGCTACTGATGTACGTCACGGTGCTTTAATCGAAATGTGGTTTAATTGCCGACACACAATGTTAATGAGTCACCAACAATCACATCAAACATCTTTTGAGTTATATAACAATAACGCCCATATAAACACACACATGTTAAAAAGCTTTTTATCTTCTAAATAAGACATTGTCTTTTAAATAAAGACTTAATTAAACACTGTTTTGCATTAAGTTAATTTACTAAGCTATGAAAATTAGTTAGTCAAATTTATTTAACTACAAAGCCGAGTAAAGTGCTGTACATTAAATGATGACGTACCATAGTCTTCAATTGTTTTTATATGAAGATAATTATATGGATTACACAGTAACCCAAACCCTAAAAGAAAACCTTTTGCATTTTTAAAATAAAAGACATCCAAATAATGTCTGATTTTTTTTTTTTTTTTTTAATCAGATTTCACTCACTTCTAGTGACAATTCTGTGCACAAAATCTAGGTTAACCAACACACACTCATTCATAAATAATACTAGAAAATATGTTTGGCATTCAGTTTGACATTGAGATGCCTTGAGGTTAGTTCAACATGTCTCTTGCTGTGAAACACACACACACACACACAGAGATTCGATCTCATTCTCTGAAACTGATAAGCGCACATAGAGCAGATAAAGATAACAAACTGTACCTGACTGCAGTCCTGGTTGTAAGTGTTTAGTCCTAAAGGACAGCCGAGGTCGAATGAATCTTTATTTCCCTTGGAAACTCTGTCTCTCTGCCTCCCTCCCTGAACTCTCAGTCACACCTTTGTAAGCTATGTAGAAACTGGTTAAACCGGTTTATCTGCCCGATAACAGGTTCTTGTCTCTCTGTCTTGGTTGTGAACACAGTGGAAATGACAACATCACCCGACTGTAAAGATCCGTACCTGTTTGCTCTTATTGAGTAATGCGACACAACCCGCTTAATGTCATCTCTTATGTGCTCCGCCTGAAATGTGCAAACAGGTAGACAGTGATGTCATCACAGAGGAGGAGCTCTGCTTGGAGGAACACAACAGTATCACCTGAATCAAGGAGTGACTGCTGCAATGAAACATGTCTCACTTTGACAGACGCACAGCTGAAGAAATACACACTCGGCCTCTTCTGGGTGCAGCTCTGACACACCAGCAGGAGAAGAGCTGGATCCCGGAGAGATGGGGGATTTATGCAGTCACAGCGGAGAACAGACCACAGGGCAAACTCCTCCAGTTCCTCATCAATGGTCAGTCATGGAACAATCAACACATTCATCATTAGTTGCAACTAAAAAAAGAGTCTGTACGATGTGCAATGCTTCACAAATATTCAATGATCCTTGGGCTATTGAGTGACACTCAATTTTGTCGCATTAGATCAAGTGTCTATATGTGTGTCTCATTTTTGAAATCTCAGTCTTTTAATCAGCTGGTGTTTTTTAGTGGATTTGCAAGAACATTTTACATTTATGCATTTGGCTGAAACTTTTACCCAAAGAGACTTGCATCGCATTTCATTCAAGTTAATACATATTATCTGTTGCATATGATAAATGCATGCACAACTAAAGCCCTAAAGACTTTTAAAGTTTCTTTCTTTTGCATTCTTTGTCATCAGTTTTATTGGTAGTGCATGCAGTTGCTCTGTTCCTGTTGCATTGTTACCTGGTTGTGTCTGTCTCTCAGGATGACTTTGTTGGTCTGGACCTCTAGCATCACCTCGGCACTGGACAGCCGATAAGAATCAACAAGAAGTGCAATCTGTGAAAGAGCCTCTTCAACAGTATCCACACCCTCATCTCCTAGAGAAAAACTCACCAGCCGCTGGATTCAAAATAGAGGAAGAACAAAAAATTAGCACCACTGATATCAGGCTGTAAAAAAGATCAACATAAAGCATGGCAACACACACACAGTTATCAGCAGCAGCACGCATGAATCACATCTTTAACTGCCTTCTGCAACTGTTTAATTGCTTTAACTGATAATTGACCTTTCTGGAACTCTTAGCATTTCATTATGCACATAAATAGCACATTTAAGTCAACATGAAACTGCATTTTATTTCTGTAATATGATGTATTTCTGACTGGATATTCAATGGGAAAATGTTGAAATGAAGTGAAAGTGGCTGTGATTCAATTTTTGCACAAAAGGAGTCAATTCTGATTTCATGCTGACTTTAAATACCACACAATCCCCCCCGTTTCCCCTACAAAAACATTAAGCACTTACTGTCTGTACACCCATATTCAAATGCGTGTAGAAACAACCTCTCGAATTATAGGTGTGACTCAAGACTCACCTTTATCAAAAAGTTTGAACAACCATAGAAAAAGTCTTGCATTGACTTGTTCATTCCTATTAGGTAGGGCATATTTGTATTGGTTTATTTCGCCACTGAAGTGCACGTTTGCCGTCTGTTCACCTCATTTCATCAATGTCATATCAATCTGGATAAGAGCAACTGGTAAATTAAATAGTGGTAAGAGGGTTTAAGTGGTCTTTGCCAAGTTACTACTGCTGTTGCTCACACTTTAAAATAGTGATTTGAACAAACCATTAATGTCATGTATTAAACTAAGACATGAATGGTTCCTCAAATTCTTGGACTCTTTTCACGCCAGACAGGACGAAACCATCCTAACCACTATAGAAACACTCCTCAACCCTTGATGACACTCACAGTGAGCAGGTATTGCTCCCCCATCAAGACCACCGACTGTCACACACCTGTGGAAACTCAAACAGAGCACAGATGAAACGTGCATACGTGACGTTGGTGTTCAAATGTATGTGACTGATGACGTGTCAATAATAGCTTCAGAATGCGTCATTTTTACACCTTCCCTGTCTTTCTCCTGTTCGACTTGTCTGTCTGCCTGCTCAAATATACATTCACTGTGAGCTCTGACCTTCACTTTTACATTGATGCACAGAGAGCGTATCTCAGATGCTTTATTATGAGGAATTAATGAAATACAATGAGCTAAATAAGCATCTCTTCAAATATTGAGGCAGATTAAAAATTAAATAAACAGAAACTCTGACTCATTTAAGGAACGGTTCAGATAAGAATTAATATCATGTCATCATTCACTCACCCTCATGTTATTCCAAACCTGTTTGACTTACATGGAACACAAAAGGAGATTTTGGGGAGATAAGAAGATTGGATGTTCATCCACAGTTCAAGCTGTGGATGAACACAGCACATTTTTACAAAAAGCACATTAAAATCAATGTGCAATATTCCAGTGACAGCTTTATGTGATTAAAAGACCCAAATTGAAGATCATATTTGCTAAAAAATGTCACCCTCCACCAATTGTGAATGTTCATATTCAAACTAAATGCATAAACACGAAATACATAACTTTAAGTGAGTACATATGCAGCATGAACATTTTTACATTTACATTCCTAGGCATGTATGAGTAAATGATGACAGAATTTTCATTTTTAAATGAACAGCTCCCAACAGGCAGAAGAGAGTGGCATGAACGAGACACGCATGAATGTTTCTATTGAAGAATTTCACAAACAAATCATGTCTGCTCATTGTAATATCCTTTAAACAGATACAGTACAGGAAACAGCTCTTATACTCACCTGCGGCTGATTTCTGGACGGTTGTCTTCTGACTAGTATTCTCAAAACTAGACGTATTTTGATAGTCTGTTAACCGCCCGGACATTCCTCTCACAGATATCACAGAAGAGATGAAGGTTATCTGAGATGGAAAACATGTCTTAGGTGAGTGATCTGACTGGCCCGTCTTTATTTCTAAACTTATATTCATTATTATTGGCTCATTTATTCTAATTTTACCAGTGTTTGGGGTAATGCATTACAAGTAACATGAGTTACGTAATCAGATTACTTTTTTCAAGCAACTAAAGTAACACATTACTTTTAAATTACTTTTACAGCCACATATCTGAGTTACTTTTTCAAATAAGTAACGCAAGTTACTCTGTTTGCCCATGTTGAGAGAAATCGTGTATAAACATTACAGTTATTGTAGTCATGCATTAACTCATCTCACTTGCACAAAAACAGATTCAGTATTCCTCAAAATGAATAAAAAGTTAAATGCAAACTCAGAATAGCCTATTGGGCAAACCTGCAATAATTAAATATGCTTACATTATGTAATGCACAAATATACTTTATGTAGCCTATTAAATCTCACTTTATTAAGCAATGTATTTGCTGCTGACCTTCGATGATCCAATTCAACTATACGAATAAGCAAAAATGACTTTAGATAAACTTCACATTGGCTGTCCAAAGTAAGTGTTGAACTTTCTGAAAGGTTAATCTACTGTACAGACGTGAATTTGCATTTCCGCCAGCCTGATGCTTATTCGATTCACTTTTGGTGTGAAAGGGCCTTTACATTTGCCAAAAATATAACTTTTTTTTGTTGTTAAAAACAAACAAGCAAGCCAAGCCCAGGAGAAAAAGTAACATAATGCATTACTTTCCATAAAAAGTAACTAAGTAACGCAATGTTACCTTTTTAGGCAGTGATGCAAAATGGTAGGCTAATGCATGACTTTTTAAAGTAACTTTCCCTAACACTGCGTTTTACTATACATCCCCTTTAGTTGAAATAGTCAATGAAATTTTAGTCTGAGACTTGTAGTCTGTTTGTTAGCTTTGAGGTCATATCTGCCCACCTCTGTGCAGTTTGTGTCTCATGCTTTTTCCGTGCATGAGTCCTGAAGCACAGAATTGTGGGCGGGGCCTGTCTGTGTTTTGGTCTGGTATTGGGCGGTTCTTACTTGAGATTGACAGCTGGGATGTGGAGGGACTCAACAACGTGGCAAAATAAACTCCAGAGGAGTGAACTTTCTCTACTGGGCTGAAACAGCAACTGTACTTTAAAATGTAAAGGATCGTTTAGTCCCGACTCATTTTTATTGCTTTATTTATTGCTTATTATTTTTATTTTAATCCATTGGGTCCTGACATTTCAGCTGAATTTTAAAAGTTATTTCTTTGATTTGTATGTCTGATCTTCAGAGGTCAACGAGGAGGTTCTCGTAGAGGAATCTGCTGCAGGCACAATATGGTATGTTATAACAAAGATGGTTGATTATTGTGATTCACTTATTAAATCGTATGACATTTACATAGCAGCCAAACGCAGTTTTAAAATGTAAAAAATTGTCAGACAATATCTATGTTGTTTGAATGTTGCTTATGAGTCTATTGAATAATTTAAGGCTATTATTTACCCTGGCAAGGCTTCTTTACATTAAATGAGAATAGTTTTGTGTCAGTTGGGTCACTTTGTAAAATAGGATGTTGCGTCATGAGCTGACAGCGCCACCTGTTGGTGCCTTCAATCTCGGTGTAATTTTCTTACTTTATTGCATCAGTCATCAGTGAAACACTCTGAAGGAAACGCAGAGCCGCATGTCAACGGTACAGCATATGGAAAACCATAATAAAAATATATAAATAAACAATTCAGCTATTATAGATGTAGCCTAGATGGTTACTTTAGAACAGGGGTGTCAAACTCAATTCCTGGAGGGCCACAGCCCTGCAGAGTTTAGTTCCAACCAGCTCCAACACACATACCTGTAGTTTTTAAATAAGCCTGAAGGACTTGATTAGCTGGATCAGGTGTGTTTAATTAGAGTTGAAGCTAAACTCTGCAGGGCTGTGGCCCTCCAGGAACTGAGTTTGACACTCCTGCTTTAGAAATACTGATTCGATGCGTTGCAAGGAAAAACAAAGTGAAACTGTGTGGATTAGATAGAAGATATAGGAGAAATGTGTAGAAATAACTAACGAAATAAAAAGAACTAAGAGTAAGTATTTTTGTAATCTTTCGCGATTAATACTATAATTTTATAATACATTTTTATAACTTATAACTTTATAACTACATTCAAAAAACTTTTTATACTTTCACTTGCTACGTTTAAAAACTAAAGATGTGATATTTCAGGCTAAAGCATCGAGCGTCGTCTAGTGGGCGGGGCCTTATAACTATGGGCGGAGGAGGGGTGTTGCCTGAGGTTCCCTTTCCGTAAACCCACAACCTCTACTGAAGAGTAAAACTCGCGCAAAAATAAGCGTCAATCTTGGTTCCTCGATACGTCAAACATTATTCCAGTAGTTTGTATGTGTACGGTTAGGTTAGGGAAGCTGTGAAGTGATTTCTTCAAAGAGGATTTGAGCCGCACGCGTGTGCCGGTGACAATAGCGCGCGCGCCATAACTCATTAACACGTGCGCGCGTGTTTGAGAGCCAAAAAGAATCAAAGACGGAACAGCAGCGGTGAGAATTTATTTAATGCATATATTTATGAAGGACATTAATTCTAAGTTTAATTGATTTACATGTTAATATGGACGCATATATTGATAATTATTTAATTTTAGTTGCATAATGAGATGCACCAGCTGATCGTTGACTGGTTAAACCGCTTTATTGGCTTTGCGGTGTTAGATCTCAACAAACAGAGTTTGGTTTTTGATTCATATTGCACTAAAGAGCTTATTTATGCGCATAATCAAATGAATACTTGTTTTAGAGTGGTTTTAGAGCGACAGTTAGGCATGTTTCCTGCTGTCAGGATTGCGCATGCGCCTGTAACGTTACACCTACACCATGGTGATGTTAATGTCAGGGAATTTTAAAAATTGTTTTCCTGACATTAAAGTGTTTTTTTTTTCTTCTTCTTTCTTTCTTTGCATTTAGGCTGTTTTTGACTTTGAAAGTGGGCTTATCTCATTTAGGTCCATTTTAATTTACATTCCTTACTGTTCTGTTTTGGATCCTAAACCACTTGATTATTTTATTATTATTATAACTAGTCTTTTAATATTTGTCGTTGATGATCGTAATAGTACATTGATTATTAGTATGCAGTAGTATGTTGTAATTTGTATTTTGAAAGATGTTATGCTATAAATCTAGATCTAGCTTTTGTTTCATTGCATGTCATAATTGTCTTTATACATTAACCTGAATAGCTACAAATATTTGTAAACATGCAAATGAAAAAATCATCTTTGGCTTTGAGTGCTTTGGCTTCACGTTGGATATTATAAGCAAATTGCGCCGATTTAAAATCCATATCTAATTATCGCAATTCACATCAACACTTCTCATGTAGTTTTACTCCATCGTTTGTTTGGACTGATTACTCAGACGGAGGTGATCTTCTATAGCAGTCTGACAGGAAGCAGCACACATGATTGAGCAGTTTTATGACTGAACTGGCAAGATGAGATCGATTTGTATAGCAGCATATTTTATAACAACGTCCAATCTTCAAAGCAGCTTTGAAAAAAAAAAAAAAAGTGGCTTTGTGTGATTTATTTGAATATGAAAACAAGCTTTTGTTTCTATCTCAGATGACGTCAGAGAAACCCCCGTTACCTGGAGACGGCCAGCGGGACGAGGCTGATCCTGGCTCAGGGGTCGAGCAGGAGGTCCCGCTGGAAACGGCCCGAGACGGCTGGGACAGTAAAGTGGAATACTTCCTCGCTCAGCTCGGATTCAGTGTGGGATTGGGAAACGTGTGGAGGTTCCCGTACCTCTGCCATCAGAACGGAGGAGGTGAGTGAGGAGGAGATGGGTTTGATTTTCCAAAGACTATCCAGGCTTATATTATAAGTCCCCCTGTAGGCAATCATTTTATCCCTTAAAACTCATCTTTGATCACCAAAATTACATATTTAAATGTTTTTTTTTCCTTGAAAAAAAATCTCCATGCCTTAAAATAGCTTGAATGTAACTTGGTCTACACCCTTGCCACATTTAATACGTGGTTCTGTGAATATGCAAATGAGCCCCGCCTCCACTCACTCAGCTCAGAGATCCACTCGTTGACGATCACACGTTGATCTGATTGGTTACAAGGTAGTTTGTGACGTCAGAAACACCAGTGATTTCAAACCGTGTTTTTGAGACTGTCTTTGGTTCACTGCAGTTTTAAGGAGAAAATACTCAGCAATGGTGATGACTTGTGAATTTGCACATGGTTTGTCTTAAAGCAAATTAAAAACACCACATAGACATACAAACAACATTAAAAGCTGGATTTTCCAGGACTTTAATAATTGTTTTGTTTCAAACATTGTCATGTGTATCAGGAGCGTTCATCTTGCTGTATGTGGTGTTGATGGTGCTGGTTGGAGTGCCGTTGTTTTTTCTGGAGTTGGCGGCTGGTCAGAGCATCAGACAGGGAAGCATCGGCGTCTGGAGACACATTTCTCCAAAACTGGTTGGCATTGGCTACTCCAGCTGTGTGGTGAGTAATCTCTAGTGTTATTGGCCGATTGCACTGGTACATGCATTGCAGAAAATATAATACTGAAATTGTGAACATAATTAGCAGACTTACACAAAATTATCATTGCAGTTATTGAATTTAATGCTCATTGGTTTTCTTTTTTCTCTCTTTTTATTGCCCAGGTGTGTTTCTTTGTAGCTCTGTATTATAACGTCATCATCGGTTGGAGTATCTTTTACTTGGGAAATTCTTTCCAGTATACTCTACCATGGGAAAAATGTCCAACAGAAGGGAACATCACTGGTGAGGATTTGGAGTGTGTTGCCACTTTTCCATTACCCTTCAAATTGCGCAAATTGAAATGGCGAATTGAAAATACGGCCAATGGAAACTCGTCAATTTTGCAAAAACTTACATGTATCTCAAAAAAGTTTACACTCTCGCATGAGGTGGTTTTTCAGGCAATTCAAAAAAGGAATATTACGCAAAACTGAAATGGAAACAGTTTTTGAGCATTTTCAGGTCACCTGACGTACATAAAAGTCGATCATTCTTTAAAGATGATGCGGTATGTTTAGACAGAAGACGAGAGAGTTGTTTATTAAACTCATAAAAGACATAAGTATCACGGGAATGCTGGATTCTAAACAACAATGAAATGCTGCAATTTATCAAGACCTTGAAGCAGATATGAGAGAGAAACACCTCATATGTGTCGCTCACAAGTATACAGGGCTTTCCTTGCCATTAATGCTTGGATAACACGCCTATGTCTCCTTCCATTAAAAATAATGGCTAGTGCAGTGGCTGGAATATATGTGAAACTACCAACATCCTTTGCCACGATTTTTGGAATGACTTATCGCGTTTTAGTCGTATAACATCGGTGAATGTAAACGCTGTCATTTCACAATAGTTTTTAATCGTCATTTATAAAATATCTGTAATGGAAACGTGGCTTGTGTTATGCAAGATATAATTTTAGTAATTCTAACTTGAGATTGAATATGAGGAACTAATGGCAGAAATGTGACTTAAAAAAAATGGAGATGCATTTGTTGTTTTCACTCAGTGAAGGAATGTGCCGCCAGCTCTCCCACGTCGTATTTCTGGTACCGTAAAGCTCTGGACATCACCGACTCCATTAATGAAACGGGAGAGTTCAACTTGATCATCACTGGATGTTTGCTGGCCGCTTGGGTCATCGTTTGTCTGGCCATGTACAAGGGCATCAAATCTACCGGCAAGGTACTGTGAGTGAGTGTGTGTGTGTTTTTGTCGTGGATGTAACATTAGTGTTATAAAAGGTCCTCTTTATATGCTAAGTAATTATTTAAAAAAAACATGCAATTATTTAAGAAATAATTATAATAAAACATTATTTTTACTACTTCTATGCAAAAAAAAAAAAGTTTGATTTCAAATGCAATTATTGTAAAAAAAAATAGCTATTTCTATTAAATTAATATTTTTTTAAATGCAAAAAAGGTTTGACTTAATAAATGCAATAATTAAAAAATGGCAAGCTGCTTAAATCAAACTAACTTTGTTTATTGTGTTGTAATTTGATTATTGCGGATATTGATGTGTGCAGGTGATGTATTTCTCCTCTGTGTTTCCGTACGTGGTGCTGCTGTGTTTCCTGATCAGAGGCGTGACGCTGGACGGAGCGTCTGAGGGCATCAAATTCATGTTTTACCCCAGAGTACGTAGATGAGCACATTTTACAAACACCGTACAAAGATGAACTCTTTCTGCGCTGCATGTTCAGTTGAGCTCCAGAATATGGGCAGGATTTATTGATTAGACACTAGAGATGCGCGGATGGGCTATTATTTCATCCGCAACCGCATCACAAAACTCATCATCCGTCCGCACCAACGTTTTTGACCAATTTTCAAAACCGCAGCCGCCCGCCATCCGCTGATTGGGCGATACAAGGCACTGCTGATGACAGCCGCGAGACTAGAAACCGCCCGCCACCCGCCCGAATTTAATTAAAATATTTTTTTTCGTCACGTCATCCGCCCGACCGCGGAGTCCGCAGCTATAACCGCCAACTGCGCATCTCAATTAGACACCATAGTCCATAAGAAGTGTCTTCTCTGTTTTGTGTTATTAATTTAAATCAGTATTGCTTTAGGATTTATGTTCCAATATATTTTTTATTAATGTTAAATTGCCTTTTTGTATATTTTCAGTTTAGTTTGGTTTTAGTAATTTTCTGTGCTCTTGTCATTTTTTTTATTTTATATATGATACTATTTTTTTTTTAGTTCTCTAGTTTTAGTACTTTATTTTAAACTTTTTTCAGTTAATTGCTAAGGCAACATTTCTAGTCTAAGTTTTTCATTAATTATTTATATTTTATTTAATTTCAATTACCAAAAATGTGACAAACGAATTAAAATGAATCTCTTCTTTTTGTCAGTATTATTATTTTGATCGTGTGACATGTTTAGTGTAATTTGGAAGCAGTTCACAATCAGTTTCCCTAAGTGAGTTTAAAGCCACTTCTGCTGTGGTGTTTCTCTCAGCTGGAGATCTGGGCTGATGTTCAGGTGTGGCGTCAGGCAGCGACTCAGGTCTTCTTCGCTCTGGGTTTGGGTTTCGGTTCTGTGATCGCCTACTCTTCCTACAACCCGCGGAACAACAACTGCCATCGCGACGCGTTCACCGTGTCTGCCGTCAACTTCCTGACGTCTGTGCTGGCCTCGCTGGTGGTGTTTGCTGTGCTGGGCTTCAGAGCCAAAACCATCGCCACTGACTGTGTCAAACGGTCAGTATGCAAGTTACACACAAATTATTTGGAATTGTTTGATCCTCAGACATACTGTATTTTAATAAATTCTAGCTTTGCAAATCGGTCTTATAAAATGGCTAACGTGTAATGTTGCTACAAAGCATTAAAATGGTTACGTACCATTTAATGATGGTGAAATGAATTGAATGCTTTTAATATATTTGGTTGTGTATGTTGCAGTAATCTGAAGGCCATATCCAGCGCTTCTCTCTCTGACCTCTTCATCAATGCTTCAATTGTGGAGAACCTCACACTGAATGAGTATGAAGACTGGTACAGGAGAGAGGGCCAGCATCTGAAGATCCCCGATTACAACATCACCGCCTGCAGCCTGGAGGAAGAACTGAAACAGGTACGTAAATATACATTATATAGAAAAACATCTTCTGATGAAAATGTTAGTAATGCAAAACTCGCAATACATTTGCATTGATGGAATGTTCTTGGTGGTTGCTAGGGCAATGCTGGAATGTTTGGGGTGTTGATAGGAAAATGCTGGAATCTTTTGGGGTGTTGATAGGAAAATGCTGGAATGTTTTGGGGTGTTGATAGGAAAATGCTGGAATGTTTGGGGTGTTGATAGGAAAATGCTGGAATCTTTTGAGGTGTTGATAGGAAAATGCTGGAATGTTTTGGGTGGTTGCTACGGCAATGTTGGAATGTTTTGCAGGTTGCTAGAGCAGTGCTGGAATGTTCTGGAGGGTTGCTAGGGCAATACTGGAATGTTTTGGGGGGTTGCTAGAGCAATGTTGATATGTTCTGAGTGGTTGCTAGGGCATTGCTGGAACGTTCTGGGTGGTTGCTAGGGCATTGCTAGAATGTTTTGGGTGGTTGCTAGGGCATTGTTAGAATGTTTTGGCTGGTTCCTAGCGTAGGGGACATCAAAAATATATGATCTCTAGGTCTAAAGAAGTCATGGAGATGAATAAAATCTTAAAAGGCTATTTCTCTAGTTATCCTCCATTTCTAAAGTGACTCTATCATTGAAGGTGATGATCTTCTTTCTCTCTCTCAGGGTGTTGAGGGAACGGGTTTAGCGTTCATAGCGTTCACAGAAGCCATGACGTTGTTTCCCGGGAGTCCGTTCTGGTCGGTGCTGTTCTTCCTCATGCTGCTCAATCTGGGATTGTCCACTATGTTCGGCACCATGGCCGGAATACTGACACCGCTAACAGACACCTTTAAGACACTACGCAATCACAAACTCATCTTCACAAGTAACACACTGTTTTGACTTCCATTTAACATGAAACAATTGTTCTGTTGTTCTTGTGTTTATATTTGATGTACGTTTCCTATATTTGGGTTTAAGTTCATTATTGCCGTAGTTTGAATATGATTGGTGTGTTTAATCTTTGTGGCGTTTTTCTCTCTCTGTTAGTGTGCAGCTGTGCGTTGGGCTTTCTGATTGGTCTAATCTTCACTCAGCGCTGTGGAAACTACTTTGTGACGATGTTTGATGATTATTCCGCCACACTTCCGCTCATCATCGTTGTCATCTTTCAGACCTTCAGCGTGGCCTGGGTTTATGGAGCTGACAGGTACCGCAGACTCTGTGCTCAAGTGTTTTGTTATGTGGTTGAATACATAAACAAGAAGAATTTTTTAATGCAGGTTTTTAGAGGACCTGAAACAGATGTTGAATCGACCGGTCCCTGTGGTGTACAAGTACCTGTGGAAGTACGTGTGTCCAGTTGCTATGCTGGGACTCTTGGGTGCCAGTCTGCTAAAGATGGTCCTGAATCGCCCTACATACACCGCCTGGAATCGAGAAAAGGTCAGATCATAAGTAAACCATTACCTTAATCTTTAACCCTATAAAGCTACTGTTTCATATTTATATATGCTACTTTCTAAGATCTATAGATTATTAACATGATCAAAACTTCATTGAAAAACCTGTTGCACACAATCTACTTGGCGTCTGTCGTTTGATTGATAGTTTATTATTTTTTAGCAAGTAAAGAATCTTTTAGTACAATTGTAAATGCGTCCACCTTCAGCTCGTGTTTCAGGTGTCTTTTTGCTGTGAAATCTGCACTGATTTTTATAAAGTAAACATAAGAGCAATTTTTATAGTGTTTAACACTTACTTGTATGGAAGCTTGTTTCCGCCACAGAATAAAACATTTTAAAGGATAATTGTGACTTTTTATCTCAGTTGCGCAATTCTGACTTTATAACACTCAATTCTGACTTTATAACACACAATTGCGACTTTATATCACGCAATTCTGAGATAAAACTCAGAATTGCAAGATGTAAACTTGCAATTTTAAGAGAAAAAGGTCAGGCAAGGCAACTTTATTTACTTGATTATCCATACATAATCTTTTTTGAAAAATCACATTCAAATGTGAGTCAAATATGATCATTGTTATTTTGAGGCTTTTGAGGAAGGTTTATTTGGTCATCTCTCAATCATAATTGTATTGCATTGCATTAAAGGTTTTAAAACTACAGAGCTTTGATCATAAAACTAAGCATTTAAATATCATCTTACTAATATTAGCAGATATAGAGCGATGACTGATATTTGTGCATTTTATGCAAGTAGTCTGTTATGCTGTTATAAAATTTCATTGATTTACGTTAGAAGCGATAAGAATTTTACTTTCTTTTTTTAGCCATATAAATATCAACATCTGCACCATCTTTGCTCTGTTTGATCCTCTGAATCGAGGCTTTTTCTTGTGTTTTTTCCATATTATTATTATTATATGAGCCATAAAAGCCTGAAGTATTAAATATGATACTTAATAAAAATCATTAACCATAAACCATTAATCATAAACCATTCTTATAAATATATATATTATATATATATATATTTTTTTTATATAATAACAGACATTTCTGTAAAATAGTCTATGGTTTGTGTATATATTGACTATATTTCAACAGATCTGATGTAAATGTGGGGTAGCCTAATGTCCCCTAATCATTTTGGGTTTATTTGTATTGAATTGTTTTTTCCATTTGAATTTTCCTTCAATGTTGTGTTATATTGGTTATGGGTTTGTTGAGTATGCTTATATGAGTGTTCTCTTAATTGTATTATTAGGGGTGGGGCTATTAGCTAATCAAATTAATTGAAATCACGGGGTGGGTCAGTTGATTGTGAGACCTATTTATATCCCTGTATCAAATGTGTCCACCATTTGCCTGAAGAAGACCCAGTGGGGTCGAAACGTTGCTTTTTTATTAAATATGGGAGCATAAAGCAGTGTTGCGGACATTACATTTTCTTTTACTATATTAGTTCTTTCTGTCCTGCACCTGCCAGAAGGTGGGATGTGCACACAACTTACTCTTTTTACTTAATAAAAATCACACATAGAAAAACCTAAAAATATATTTGCATTTGCATAAGTTCAATTAATGGGTCCATTTAAAAAAAAAAATAAATATATATATATATAGGCTATATATATAAAATATAATTTTATTTTTTTGCACTGTAATATCTGAGGCTTTACATGGTTAACGTTGCTTTTGTCCTACATTTCCTCTCAGGCATCTAAGGAAGATCTCCCTTATCCTGGCTGGGCGCTTGCTGTCCTGATCACGCTCATCATTGTTGCGTTCCTTCCTGTTCCTATCGGATACCTTCATTCCCTCCTCCTGGAGCGTCTGGGCCAGTCTCCCGCTGACACTGAGGCGAGATACGAGCCGTGTGCCACTACAGACACAGACCTGACCCCTCTCGACACCTTCCACCCCCTGCTCGAGGGAAACCATCTCTCCCAATCCACAAACGGCCACATCGAAAGTGACCAATCAAGTGTGTTATGAGGAAGTGAGAGGGATGAAACTACAGCACAGCCTTCATTAGAGTTTACAAACATCTCAGAAGGATCTATTTCAATCAAGATCTTTTTATTTGTACCTTGCTGTTCATCATTTTCAATAATTTTTATGTGTATATACATACAGATGGGCACAAAAATAACTGACTTTAAAGGGTTAGCTCACCCCAAAAAGAAAATTGTCATCAGCTTCACGTTCATGCGTTCATCTCGCACCACCGGGAGTTTTCTAGCCCGTTGTGCAAGTTGCTCCAAAACAGATTATATTCAGATGCATTTAACTTGCATTATATTCAGTATTCTGAAGCCATACACTAGCTACTGTATGTGAAAATCTTGAACTTCCCAGTTTAAACATGTTACATATGAAAACATTGTTTATGTGTACCCGGAATAACGACAGTGATGACCGTTTACTTTTTTTGAGTGCACGTCGCTTTAAGTAGACGTTTAATAATGGTACTGCTGAGCCGCACATGCGTTTGCTGGGTCCAGGTGAACGTTAAACAATGATGAAAGACTATATTTACAATGGTCCAAATATTTGGTTACTGATGGTCCTGCTGGTTTAGTGATCTGATGGTGTTTTATGATGGTGTGACCCATCAGTGTTTAAACTCTATGGTACTGAAAGGAGCATCAATGGTTTGTCTCCGTTTATGTTAGAATTAAGCTTTAGAGGTGAAATAAATACAGGTGAAACTCGAAAAATTTGAATATCCTGCAAAAGTTATAATTTTGATGATTATGGCTTACAGCTTATGAAAATCTCAGAAAATTAGAATATTACATGAAATCAATAAAAAATAGGATTTTAAATGCAGAAATGTCAGCCCTATGAAAAGTATAATCATCCGTATGTATATAGTTATATATACTAAATATATTAGTTTCACTTTTTAATTTGAATTACTGAAATACATGAACTTTTGCACGATATTCTAATTTTTCGAGTTTCATCTGTAGTTCAAAACAAGAATATAATCATTCCCAGAAAATCCAAAATGAAGTTTAAATATTAGCTTTTGGTGAATTAACACTGTTATGAATCAAAACACAATGGCATCTCAAGAGGACAGCCAGGGTTAAAGGTCATCAACCATGATGGTTAATAATGACAGTAGCATCATAATGTTAATGTTGATCCTCCCTGATATGTTCTGCGTTGAGTGTCATTATTTAAGTGGGTCTGTACGTTAATATCTGTATAAAGCTGCATTGTGTTCAAAAGATCTTTTGAACCATTAAATATTCACCCATAACTAAGTTTCAGAATCAGAACTACAACACAAAAGCTGCATCTTGAGTAGGTGCTTATTTTGAGTTAGTAGTTACTCCACTACCGCTAAAAAAGTGTTCTATATAGTATGAATGTAATCCAGACGTACTACATTCACCATGCCAGTATCATGTGACCACCCAGCGTCAGTTGTGTCACTTCACTGTCATTCATAAATCCTCTCCTGTGGCCTCATGGGATAGTAAAGTGTCCATCGTATGCTCACTTCAGGATCTCATCGGATGAATTAGGTCATGCAGGGACTTTTCCTCTGCACTTTTACGAGTCCTGTGAATTCAGACATGCTACTTTTGTCGCATGCTGTTTTACACCGACTATATAGTAGGGAAGTGTGTGATTTCAGATGCAGACAAAGTTCTCAGACGATGAGCTAAAATACAAAACTACACTATCAGTTTTGGGTGAATCTCAAGAACAACACTTGAGAAATGTCTGGGTCATATTTCATCTTAATGTTCTTAAAAATATGCTTAATTGTTTATGCAAAATATGACGCGTATATTTGTGAGGGTGAAACATCTGTTGGGTCTTTATTTCAATCTGAGTCCATTTTTGAGTTTGTGTAATGTGTAACATTCTAGGCTCTTTTTTTGAGCATAAACTACAGCCACAGAAAGAAAAAAAAAGGTTAAAATATTTATATATATATATATATATAATTCCAGTTTGTATGTGATACAAATGCAAATCTGATTTATTATGAAGAATTTACATGCAACAAAATTTTCAGGACAATTTTGAATTTTTATATTGTACATAAATGTTTTTGTTGCCTGTTTTTATCGGTAAGATATTTTTATGGCCTTTTTTTATTTTCCCTCTGGTGTGTTTCTGAAAGTGAACATCTGACCCACAGGACAGACATTTTATGGCTTATAGTCATTGGGAAGTAATGTTCTCTTTGCCTCTCACAGGGGTTGATGGGTCTTGTGTTTGTTCAGTAGCTTGAACGCAGTTTGTTCTGGTCAGTAATATATGATGAAATGATAATTTAACTATTGTCCTTGTAGAATACTTGATAAATCTATGATTTTGAAGCGTAATTTCTTCTCTTTGATGTAAATGTCCCATGCTACAGAACATTTTCTGTTGCTTTTTGTCAAAGTCAGAAATGATTCTGAGGTTTTCAGTTTGTGTGAATGTTGTAGATGGTCATGCTGAAACAGATATTTTGTACAGTTTGCCCCATGATGATGATCTTGTTTCTGTATAAATGGTTATTTGAACTCAAGTGAGATTAGTTTTTTTGTCCTGTAAAGGCTAATTATTTACATAAAGGAATGTGTATGTGTGTGTATATTCTACAGTTCTCTCTAGTCACTGTTTTTGTGCTGGTCGTTCATGTGCAGTCGTCGTTGTGTGTGTGTGTGTGTGTCAGAGGTGGGAGTAAGTCACACATGTGCAAGTCACAAGCAAGTCTCAAGTCTTAACCTTCGAGTCTCAAGCAAGTCCAAGTAAATTTTTTATAAAGGCAAGTCAAGTCACTGCCTTATGTCAAGCAAGTCAAGTCAAGTCGTAGCTTGGGTCACAAGTCACTGGCAAGTCATACAAACGTTTGACGATTTCACTGAATTTATATATTAAAATAAGTTAAAACTACAGAAGTTGTGGACTATGGTTTTATTTGCAACATTTTTTTTAATATATGCATTTCCACATATACCTGAGTGGTTACTACAATAAAAATCTAAATGTAACTGAAATTAGGCCAACATTAAAGCATGAAAAAATAAATATGCCTCAAACATTGCAGAAGACCATTAAAAGGTATTAAACAATTCACAATTCAAGTATAGTTCCTATGCGACCAAAGGCATTCTTCAAACTGGCATCCCCTTAAAGGTACAGTGTGTGATTTTTAGCGACATCTAGCGGTTCGGTTGCGAGTTGCACTAATGGCTCAGCCCACTGCTCACCCCTCCCTTTCGAAGAAGCTACGGTGCGTGAAACTGGACAAACATATCGTCGTCTGAGACAGCAGAGAATAGCCAGAGTAAGCCAAGAAGAATGTGTAACATTGTCACTGTTTCTGTACCACAGTCCATTATAAACCACATCATGGATAAAGTTTACAAAGCCATAGTCAGGTGAGGATTAAGGGTCTTAACATATAATATAATAATAGTAATCAGCTGATTGTCTCACAAACGTAACCAGCACATTTCCCCCCACATAGGAAACACATAATACAGCGAGGGAGAAGAAACACATGAAACTATATGCAACTATATATTTTTTCTAACAGGGTAGTAAAAGTTTAGCTGGCTAAAATATGAGCTGTTACTGTGGCTGAGCTGGTTAAAGCGTAAAGCCTTGTTTAAACTCGACGCGTCCGCATGGCAAAAATGGCATGATTGTAACAGCGCGCGCGCCTCCGCATCCCCTAGACACCATTTACTACACACAACAGGCTTTTTTTCTCTGATTTTGAAAACTCTTCGCGATCGACTTAAAATGCTTCCAAGATCGACTTGTCGACCGCGATCGAGGGGTTGGTGATTCCTGTAACGTTACTGTTTTACGGTCAATGACAAGAGTACTAATCAGCTGTCTCACGAACGTAACCAGCATTTATCCCCACATAGCAAAGCCATAACACAGCGAGGGAGAAGAACTAAGTTACATGAAACAATCCAACTACATATTTTACACCACTGACAAGGGAAAAGTCACTACTCACTGTGTTTATGGCTAGCTTCTAGCTTTCTGCGGCTTCTCTTTCAAGGTAGTGACGAAACGCGCTCTGTAGCGCTGTTTGTTCGCTGTCGGCTACGGTAGAAACATGACGTCACAATATGTCGACCTTCATAGAAGGGGATTCCCGCGCCTATGTAGATATAAATGTCTCATTCTAAGGTAATAAAACATTACGGTTTATTAAGTAAGTTCTTTATACACCACTGAAAACATAGTTATGGATGTCATATTGCATTTCTGTTAATAGATACTCAAATTTTTTACACATTGCACCTTTAATACAAGTTATATATTTTTAATTATGAAGTTAAAACCGCCAATAGGTGGCGCCAAATTACCGTATTAATGTACGAGTCATAGAAGCATTCATTTAACTTATGTTCAAAACGGCAGATTCGTTCTGGAACTAAGCAACTAGGTCACTGAATCACAAATACGCATAACTCTTTCTGTGGCTTGTTTGGAAATATTGTCATTGGAGAATGCGAGCAAAAACAGAAAATATTTGGAATATTAGGCTATGTCTAAATGTCACATGACAATATTCACTCTTACTGAACTGTTTTATAAAATCATTATCACATTTGCAATCGCGTCAATATTCTGGAAATATTTTTTAATATCATATGTTATAATTATGAAAATAACTCATACTAGGGCATTTTTTTCCACCACATTTTGAATTTTGGGTGCAATATTAATTCTGCTGGCATTTTGATAACATCTAATAGATGTAACCCCTGATAACATCTAACCCTGCTTTAAGAGAAACATAAAACACGACAAAACATTAACAGTTTTCTATGTTGTTTTTTGTCATGGGAAAGAACGACATATTTGGCTTTAAAGCATGATTTAAAAAGAAATTTGGCAAATGTTATACAAAACATATGACATCATTAATTATCATTTGAATATTGACAACATTAAGCTACATTTGAAAACATAATTGTGTATAAAGAGGCATGCTGTTTTGACCAATATTCTCTCTAGATTTAAAGATAGTCAAATTAACTATAACAAACAGGTTAAACAAGCCATAGCTTACTTTTAGACGTGGTGAATGAAGTTCGACTGTTCGAGGTTGTGATGGTCGTCCGATATCCCTAGCCAGTTATTATGCGTACAGCAGATCTTCTTGTATGAATATAGTCAATTTCTAGTGTTTATATCCAAAAAGAAACGATGCTGGGAGATGTTTTTGTATTTAGCGCGCTCACCGCGATGTATGTTTTTTCTGGGCTTGTGCAGTGTCACGCAATCGCACAGAATCTGATGACTGACGTCAATGGTTCCGTTGCTTTCATTTTGTTCATCAATTGATGTTGCGATGATAAATGTAGGCCTATATCAAGTCATTCTCGAGTCATACAGTTCAAGTCAAGTCAAGTCAAGTCTCAAGTCATTGGATCTCAAGTCAAAGTCAAGTCAAGTCAAGTCATTTTCTTAATTTAGTCAAGCAAGTCTCAAGTCCTTAAATTTGCGTCATGTCATGTGACTCGAGTCCCCCATCTCTGGTGTGTGTGTGTCTCTAGTCTCTGTTTTTGTGCTGGTCGTTCATGTGCAGTCGTTGTGTGTGTATGTGTGTATCTCTAGTCTCTGTTTTTGTGCAGTCGTCGTTGTGTGTGTGTGTGTGTGTGTGTGTCTCTGTTTTTGTGCAGTTGTCGTTGTGTGTGTGTGTATCTCTAGTCTCTGTTTTTGTGCTGGTCGTTCATGTGCAGTCGTCGGTGTGTGTGTGTGTGTGTGTGTGTGTGCGTGCGTGTATCTACAGTCCTCTGTAGTCTCTGTTTTTTGCTGGTCGTTCATGTGCAGTCGTTGTTGCGTGTGTGTGTGTGTTGTGAGAGAGCTCAATGATCCTGGGACTTTGGTTGTCATGGTGTGAATCTCCACCCTGGAAAGAGACGATGCACAAACAAAGTGATGCTCAGCACAGCTGAAGGACAAGAGTCACTGGAGGAGAAAAGTTCATAAAGACAGATCAGAAACCCTGTGGAAGGTATGTAAAAAATAAATCTTTAGCATGTTGTTGACCTGCTGTTCCTGAGGTCTGCGTCATGCTTTGAACTCTAGAATTATGCATTTACTTTGATTTATTAGTTGAGTTGATCAGGATATAAATGTGCAGAATGACTTACGCTCATGTAAACCTGCAGATGAAATACTGTATTTCAGTGGTTATGCTCATCCTTGACCTCATCACATCAGGCCAGAGCTTCACTGTCCATTCAACAGCTGAAAGGATCTTGTTTACTTATGCACTGGTTTGATTATTCTTAGTTAATATAAAGAGCAAGTTTAATCTGCACATGATCCTAAATCCAAATTTAGTGCTGATAGTTTAACATTTTTATGTAAATTTAATTTAAAAATATAGGAATGATAGAACATGCATTAGAAGCGGCTCTCGCATCTGGATTGATTTCACTGCCTTTCAAACTGAATTATTATAATTTCTTTGTTGTTTTAGCAAATGTAATAATCCTGATGACAAACCCACAGAAGTGGGTTTTTAATCAACTGGCACAACTTACCCCACCACACCGTCTAAGTTGTCTTCTGTCAAGGAGAAATTTTAACTAAAACCAAATCTATATTTTAGCCTGCTTTGAACTGAAATTAAAGTCTCTATAGCATAAATGACGAATAAGTGATGCGCATAATTCATAAACTAGCCAAGACGATTTAATTATATGAATATTTGAATAGTGACTGTTTAATGTTTAAAAATCAAACGTGTAATGTTTTGTAACAATTTGTAAGGATGTTTGTAGTAGAATTTCTAGTATATGGAGGCAAATTGTTCCCTGCCATGCAGAAACTTTATTTTGACATGCGAAAATGTGTCTGGCAAAAACATTCTCAGCACATATCTCATGCATCTCTCAATAACAGTATATGATGGGCCTTTTCTGAACATGTGGTCAGTGCTGTGTTTAGATCTGACGCATAAATCACTGCCTGAAAACTTTTATGAATGCTATACAAATTATTCAGCTGAATTGAGTGATAGGCCTATATACTGAATTGATATATATTTACAGTACCAGTCAAAAGTTTGGAAACATTGTTTTTAATGAAAATGCAAAATAAACAGTAATATTGTGAAATATTATTACAATTTAAAACAATGATTTTCTATTTTGATATACAGTATATTAAAATGTAATTTATTCCAGTGATCAAACCTGAATTTTCAGCATCATTACTCCAGTCTTCAGTGTCATATGATCCTTCAGAAATCAGTATAATATGCCGATTTGATACAGTTATTGTCAATATTGGAAACAGTTGTGCTGCTATTATGTGAGCTACAAAAGTAAAGGAAATCGAAAAATCATCAGGATGAACTGAGTCCCAGAGGAGGAGAGTGAAACTGAATGCTGTTCTGCTCATGGCCACTAGAGGAAACTGGAGTCTTCTGGATGATAGACGGATGTTCTCTCATTAGTGCTTCATTATCATGTGTCAGGATCTAACTAGATATTTGTATAAATCAAGTACATTTGTTTGTTTGTTTTAATGATTCTCTCTCTCTGTTTGCAGGATGCTCAAGTGGACATTGGTGCTGCTGTGTGTGAGTGTGTGTTTGGGTCAGAATCAAATCAATACCGACCCGGCTGAAGAAACAGAACTGACCTCTGATCAGCATGACCACATCACACTGAAACAAACCTGTAAGACACACACACACACACACACACACACACACACACACACACACACACACACACACTATGATCTGATGCGTGTTTGTTCTCAAAGATTTCATTATGACCACCTCTATGCTATTTTATTTCATTTCTTTATTATTATTATTTTTTACATTTGATCTGGTCCAGATACACACTGTGTGTTTTCTACTGACAGATGCTCATTTGACGACGAACAACAACAAGCTGGCTGTGTTCATCGCTGCTGCTGTGGGAACTCTGACGCTCATGGCTGTGGTTTACTGCATCTACAACCAGTTCTACAACAAAAACATTTATTCACACACTCAGCTGCTTGAATCTGGTACACACACACACGCTCACACACACACACGCGCACACACACACACACACACACACACTACTTAGATCCCTGATATAAAGTACACAAAATAAAATCATAGCACACAGTGACATTATAAAACATATACGTTATTCCAAATCTTAGTGAGAACTTTTTAGGTAGACTTTTTAGATGCCTTGTTTTAGATGGTGACACTAATCTGTCACGGTCCCAGAAGGCTTTGCAACAAGCACTTGATTATAAAATAGAATTATCATAAATGTCATCTGAATTAATTCTGTATTGCAAAGTATAGATAAAACGTTTAATCTAATTTTAAAATGATTATTTCACCTAAAGGTTGTGTGTGCTTTTTAATGTTTATTTGCGGACATTATGTATTATTAATCTACCTGGAGCTACTGAAAGAATAGTTAATGCACATAATTAATAATACATAATAATACACACATAATGATGAGTTTGTAATTGTGTGGTTCTCTGTCAGATATCGCTCTGGATCTGAGCAGCTCGTCCTCATCTGTGTTTTCTGGTTATGTGATGGAGGGATGGATGCAGCAGAGGATGGAGAAACGTGGAGGAGGGAGTTACGGATCTCTCTCTGACACTCCTTCAATAATCACTCTTCCTCCTCCTCTTTCACCGCCTCAGCGAGCGTCTCCCTTTCACTCGCTCTCTCTGTCCCGAACGCCACCTCTGAGGACGATCTCAGCCCAGGATCTGGAGAAGAGCTTCCTCTGAGGGTGTGTGTGTGTGTGTGTGTGTGTGTGTTCTCCCTTTCACTCGCTCTCTCTGTCCCGAACGCCACCTCTGAGGACGATCTCAGCCCAGGATCTGGAGAAGAGCTTCCTCTGAGTGTGTGTGTGTGTGTGTGTGTGTTCTCCCTTTCACTCGCACTCTCTGTCCCGAACGCCACCTCTGAGGACGATCTCAGCCCAGGATCTGGAGAAGAGCTTCCTCTGAGTGTGTGTGTGTGTGTGTGTGTGTGTTCTCCCTTTCACTCGCACTCTCTGTCCCGAACGCCACCTCTGAGGACGATCTCAGCCCAGGATCTGGAGAAGAGCTTCCTCTGAGTGTGTGTGTGTGTGTGTGTGTGTGTTCTCCCTTTCACTCGCTCTCTCTGTCCCGAACGCCACCTCTGAGGACGATCTCAGCCCAGGATCTGGAGAAGAGCTTCCTCTGAGTGTGTGTGTGTGTGTGTGTGTGTGTGTGTTCTCCCTTTCACTCGCACTCTCTGTCCCGAACGCCACCTCTGAGGACGATCTCAGCCCAGGATCTGGAGAAGAGCTTCCTCTGAGTGTGTGTGTGTGTGTGTGTTCTCCCTTTCACTCGCTCTCTCTGTCCCGAACGCCACCTCTGAGGACGATCTCAGCCCAGGATCTGGAGAAGAGCTTCCTCTGAGGGTGTGTGTGTGTGTGTGTGTGTGTGTGTGTTCTCCCTTTCACTCGCTCTCTCTGTCCTGAACGCCACCTCTGAGGACGATCTCAGCCCAGGATCTGGAGAAGAGCTTCCTCTGAGTGTGTGTGTGTGTGTGTGTGTGTTCTCCCTTTCACTCACTCTCTCTGTCCCGAACGCCACCTCTGAGGATGATCTCAGCCCAGGATCTGGAGAAGAGCTTCCTCTGAGCCTGTGTGTGTGTGTGTGTGTGTGTGTGTGTGTGTGTGTGTGTGTGTGTGTGTGTGTGTGTGTGTGTGTGTGTGTGTGTGTGTGTGTGTGAGAGAGAAAGAGGGTTCATTTTACAGCTGTATGCAAAAGTGACGTGACCTCTGACACATTATACGGCTTCTATAACCTCTGCTGCAAACATTTAAACTTGACGAACCTCTTCAGATTTCAGTGCAGAGCTGCTGTTATTGTGCTGAATGTAACATTCTTTAAAGATTTAATGATACACATGTTCTATTCTATTCTATTCATTTCTGTTCTGTTGTTTTCTATTAGATCTTTTTTGTTCATTTTCTTTGCTATTTAAATAAAAAATGTTACATTGCTTAAATAATTTGTGAATAGAACGCTATTCTCTGCTGTTGTTCACCTCTTCTTTCTATTCCCTTAATTTATTTTCTGTGCTGCTGCTTTCTATTCTATTGTTCACTGATGCCCTCTCCAGTCTGTTATGTTCTATTCATTTCTGTTCTGTTGTTTTCGGTCCTCTTCTATTTATTTCCTTTGCTATTAATATACAGAATATAAGATTTTGTGATTATAAAGTTTTATTCTATTCTTTAAAATTTTTATTATTTGAATAGCATGAACTGGAACAGAATGGAATGTAATTCAAATGGAATAGAGTTCAAATGAACAGAACAGAAATTGGCTCAGCTGCATCTGCTCTTGTAGTAAACAATATTTGGTAAAAACTTCACATTAAGGTTCATTTGGTTAACATTAGTTAATGCATTAGGCATCATGAAATCACAAAATTCTAAGATAGCACAAGTTAAATTGTATAAATTAACATGAATGTATTTTGAAATAAATTAATTATCAGTGGATGATAATATCCACTAACATTAAAAACTTTGGAGTCTGTACTATTTTTCCAATTGTTATTTATCATCAGTTTAATATGTCATTTCTGAATAAAAGTATCGCTTTCTTTACAAAAATTTGTATCATTTTTGTTTAGCTGTTTATTTATTAAGAAAATATTGGCCCTTTAGCTTCATTTACGATCTAGATCAGTTCTCTAATTTTGGAAACATGTTTTGTTTACTTATAATTACTCAGTAAATGTAAAATTATCGTTCTTTTCTCAGGACTAGGGAATAGTGACTATATTTTCAACAGAAATAATATGTCTCTGGATCAACATTACTGACAGACAATCACATTTTAAGGACAACGTTAAACTTCCTGTTCGGGTTGATTTCAGGGTACCGTGTGTTTGATAGGAATGTTGTTCCAGGACCAACAAAACATCCCGTCCCGTTCTTGAGTTGTCTGTAGTGGCATATTATGTCCACTAAGTGTCTCACATTTTATTTGCTCTGTGGATTAAAATTAGACAGCTAGTGTGCGTGTATGCCAGAGTAAGGAATCGGGACCCGATCACACACACACACACACACACACACACACAGAGAGGGAGGGTTTAAGTCGTGTGCCGGCTCTTCACTCTTACAGATTTACGCTAATCTCATTTCAGCACCTTGGACAGTGACACACATTGACACCAGACCTCCATCCATGTTCATTACAACCCCAAAAACACAACCACAGCGTGTCTAGTTAAACTACTCAAACTGTTTCTCTGAGTCTAACAACATATCGTTGATACAACTCGCAAAAAAAGTTGTTTAGACACTATGCTGGTTTCATTGTCTTGTACCCCTGGCTTTTCTTCAAGAATTGATCCGTATTCCTTTGGGAATGTCATTCCAGGAATTATGTTTGAGGCACCGGACGTGGAATTATGAATAAGGCATCCACACCAGTTTTGTTGTCTGCCACTTTAAATGCTCTCATCAGAATAGATTTTGATTGGCTGTCAACGTTTTTTTTTAATTTTTCATAAGGGGGAAATTTTTCTTTACAGTAAAAACGATATTGTTTTTTTGTCTGTCTTTATCGTTGTGGTGTGGATTTAATTTTTCTCATAGAATTAAGGCCCTTTCACACCAAAAACGATAACTATGGTAATATTAGCAGCCACACAAACAGGTATTTGCCTATAAGCGCACCCTGCAGGTATGTATTTTGCCGCTTTAAATGCTCAAGCAGAACAGATTCTGATTGGCTATTATCGGCTGGAAAAAAATGTTTTGAAAGTTATTCCAACCATATCGTTCTTGTGTGTAGGCCTACTTATCGTTATAGTTGGGGTGTGGACTCTATTCTTTTAAATTTACGACGATTTTTACAATTAAATTTTTTATCGTAAAGGCCAATTCACTCCATGAACGATAACGATCCAATTGACACCAGCGCTTTAAATGCTCGCGCTCAGAGTGGATTCTGACTGGCTGTCAATGTTTTATCGTTCATAAGTGGGTAAAAAAGTCGCTCTGAAAGTGATTCGGTATCGTTGCTTTTGTCGTTACCGTCGTGGTTTGGACTTCATTATTGTCCTAGAATTAGAACGATTGTTAAAACCTTTGTGGTTATCCTTATGCCAGTAGCTAGTTGTCATGCTTGATGTGAGGGTGCCTTTAAGGGTAAGTTCGGTATTTTACACTTAAAGGGATAGTTCACCCAAAAATGAAAATTCTGTCAGTAGGCCTATTTACTCACCTTCATGTTGTTCCGACCCCGTAAGACCTTCGTTCATCTTCGGAACACGAATTTCGATATTTTGATGAAATCTGAGAGCTGGATCATTCCTCCATAGGCTTCTTCAGGGATTGAACTTGCCGGCCTCGAAAAGTTATTAAAGACATCGTTAAAATAGTCCAAGTGACTACAGTGGCTCAATCTTAAGTTTATCAAACGACGAGAATACTTTTTGAGCGCAAAAAACAAACAAAAATAACGACTTTATTTAAACTATTCATTTCCTTCTCTGTGGGCCTCGAGTCAGTTCACTAGTGTAAAAGCGTAGAGCTTCTGTTGTTGTACGTCACACGCATCACACACATGACCAGCGTCGGCAAATAGTGAGCCTACGTGTGACGTATCTCTACGCAATTACACTTTAACTGACTAGAGGCCCAAAGAGAAGGAAATGAATAGTTGAAATAAAGTCATTATTTTTGTTTGTTTTTGCGCACAAAAAGTATTCTCGTCGCTTGATAAACTTAAGATTGAGCCACTGTAGTCACTTGGACTATTTTAACGATGTCTTTAATGACTTTTCGAGGCCGGCAAGTTTAAATCCCTGAAGAAGCCTATGGAGGAGTGATCCGGCTCTCAGATTTCATCAAAAATATCTTTATTCGTGTTCCGAAGATGAACGAAGGTCTTACGGGGGTTGAACAACATGAGGGAGAGTAAATACTGACAGAATTTTCATTTTTGGGTGAACTATCCCTTTAAAGCCCTGTTTTAAGATCGTTTCTGATGAAATCGAACGGTTAAGATTGAAATTTGGACACATGCTGCGGTCCCGAGAATTTTCGGTTTCTGTGGTAGCACCACCCCCCCCCCCACCACCACACCACCTAAACAATGGTTTCATAGGTGCAGCTGGAACAATCATTCATAAAACGCATTAAACTTTAGTTTACAAAGACGTGAAACCGAAAATGCATGTGTCCAAATTTCAATCTTAACCGTTCTATTTCATTAGAAACGATCTTAAAACAGGGCTTTAAGTGTAAAATACCGAACTTACCCTTTAAACATCTGAAGTTTATGTATGTGTGTGTGTGTGTGTGTGTGTGTATGGGTGCATGCGCGTCCGCGTGTCTGTGTGAGGGAGAGTATTAGCGTGTGTGTGTGTGTGTGTGTGTGTGAGGGGGTGGGTGAGTGCTTGTGAGAGCAGGAGCGCGCAGATCTCGCCCGGTCCCGCAGTGAGTTGTAGAGGATGGAGGTCCGACCTGAGCGCTTTAAAGCAGCAGCGGCCAAGACACTAGGAAGAATAAACCGGTAAGACGCAAACATAACTTATTAAAGTTTTAAAGAAATGCCTAAGCCGGTTTATATGTTCATATTAACAGTTGAATGTCTAATTCTGCATTGTTAAAGCATTAAAATCGAGCTGAATGAGGTCTAAAACTATTTAGCCAATAGTTGATATTTATCAGAACATGTTTTGTAAAGATAAAATGTTGAGATGGAGATGGTGGGATTATAGCATGTGAGCTGAGGTACAGGACCGCAAACACACAATACAGTCATATAGAAGATAAAGACAGGATTTGAAGTCACTCTTTCAGTGCTTTGATGCTTGTTTTAATGACACTATACATTGAAGAGATACTATTTTGTGTAGTTGTTTGTCTAGTGTGTATGTGTGCGTGTCTTTATTAACGCGAACAGATTAACTCGACTGGACTCTATTAATAGCGACTCTTGTCTGGTTTGTGTCGTCACATTTCACCTGTCAGGTGACCACTTCCGTTCTGCATCATGGCATCATGTAAAGATGCCCAGATTTAGAAAAATACACTTGATAGGGTGTTTGTTACTTTAAGCGTACTGATCATTTAAAACACTCCTGGTAATATAATATAATTTTTTTTGTTTGAGTAGTCTGAGTAGTACGGTTCAATTGTATAGACATATTTGACGTTAATGTAACCTATGATGAATTTAAATGCATATTTTACAGTATCTATGGCATTGTTTATTATACCCTTTACAGTGTTAGTTACCATATATAATGTCCACATTTTATATTCAATTGTTATTATATTATTATAGCTGCACTTTTAGGGTTTTCTGCATTTATCCTTCCAGTGATTTGCGACATGTTCATTATACCGTAGTTTTTGGCAGCTAAACTTGCTTCTGAGATTAATTATAAAATAATTTTAAATTAATATATACTTCCCTCACAATGTTCCTGTTATAAATGGGAAAACCAAACAGTATTCATTATGTAGTGCAAAAGAACTATAAATAATGCACTTGTTATAGATTTTAGATTGAAAAAGATTTATGAAAGAGAACTATATTGTGGTAAAGCAAAAAGATAATGAACTAAATATGAAATGCTTTCTAAAACAAGCAATCAAGACTTTTGTTTCAGCAGTAAATTGTTAAATATTGTTTTGTAATGAACTCTGGTTAAGTCTTAATGTGTCAATTAATACTTAATGACATTCAAAATTTAATATTATAATCGATGTCAATGGAATAATTGCAGTAATATTGAAGGTGTCTGATGCTTTTCTGCATATATAGTTTCCTGCAGAAGTACAAGACCTTTTTTTTCCCCAAGGGCAAAAAGTCTTCATATTTAAATGATATATATGCAGATAAAAATGTTATTCATTTAATCAGTGTTTATACTTGTAAGGATCAATCAACTTTCGTTGATCTGTCACATTAGCATACTGGGAAAAACACAATCTCTCTCTCTCTGTCTGTTTCTCTGGATTTTGAGCGGTCTTTAACGTGTAAATCCAGTCCTGAAATAGATCTCCAACTAACCTCCTGCTAGTTAAATCCTCTCTCTCTCTCTCTCTCTCTCTCTCTCTCTCTCTCTCTCTCTCTCTCTCTCTCTCCCACAAGTCGTCACGGTCGTCCACGTCACGAATGCTATTACTGGACTGGACAGTGTCATTAAACTGTTAGTTCTTCCTGCACAATGTGAGGATTTTGTTACTTATAAGCGGCCATTTAAAAGCTCAATTCTCTTACTTGAGTATGGATTCCTCTGTAATGTGATCAACAGGTTATTATATCGGGCAAAACACCCTCGTCGTCTGCGATAGAAACATGTAACCGTCTGCTCTTCTGATGATGCAGTGCATGTTTTTCTTTTCACCACTGTGGTTGAAATGTGTAAGAGTTGAGAATTTCTGTCCATCCTAAATTAATAGGAAAAATATTAAGAGAATAAATCGAAATTTAGGCATAGTTCCTCTGCATGGTGTTATTTTAGTATTATTTATAGTTTTATAGTATTATTAAAAATTTCAATTAACTTTTATTTTTATATTTTCAGTGTTCGTTTTATGTGTTTTTGTCATGTTTTTACTATTTAGTTTTTTTTTTTTCAGTTTGTTTTTTATTTCATTGCTTCAGATTAAACATTACAGTTTGATGTCTGAGCAACATTATTATCTTATTTTTTATTTTATTCAATTTTATTTATTTGGCATAGTACTGCTACACATCTGCTACACAAATGATTTAAATACATCTAATTGTCCTCAAATACATCAAAATCTCTTTTACCTCTTTAAACGTACACTGTAAAAAACACTATTTTTCAAAGTGTTTTTTTGTTGTTGTTTTTTTACTATTGAACACTTTCAGTCTTTCTACATCAAAGTTTAATGTTTAAATCAACGTGTTACTTGCTGTTTCTTTGTACTTTTTTGTGCAATTTACTAGCAATTTCGGAGTGCAAATGGTTTCAAAGTATTTTTCGTGTAGATGGGATATATGGAACTGGATGAACTGATTTAGGAGAACAGAAGGGAAGAATGGATGGATGAAGGGGGAGGGAGAAGAGAGGCAGAAAAAGACTAAAATAGAAGGTTTGATCAATAATTCAGGCTCTGAGGAACATTATTATTTCATCAGCTGCAGTGGTGCTGTAACCTGACGGTAAGAGTCTGTATTTAACAGTGATGAGAGATGCACATGGACGTTCACTACTGTAAAGATACTTGTACCAAAGGCCAGATCTTTGACTCTTCTGATGTGAAATTTTATGGTCTTTAAGTCAAAGCGTATTATTCCTGCTTATATTTCGGGTTATTGATGTGCTCAAACCTCTAACGTTGATTGTGTGTGTCTTCCTGCAGCGTTTGTGCTCCAAACATGAATGAATCCTCAAATCGTGTGTCTTGTTGAGGGAAATATTGTGCTGTTACTTCACTAAAGTTGTGTCCCAAATGTGTCAGCATACACTGTGCACTACTGTATGTACTCAACTGTGTGTGTATGAATTTTATACGGTTATTTTGTCATTCCCCCTTCTTCGTTACATAATTAAAGCTGTGACAGTCGAGTCGAGTGCATGAAGTGTCCAACATTCCACTCTTCATTTTTTCAATTTATTAAGTGCATCATCCGGGTTTTTAAAGTGCACTTTTTCTATTTGGAAAACTCACTACTCACACTATTTATACTACAAAACGTCATAGAATAGTGCATAAGCATGCAAACTGGGAGTTTTGTACAGTCAAACACCACTCACATATTTTTCTGAAGATATTTATGAAAATTGAATGTGATTCTGTGATGTTTGTGGTAAAAGGAAACTGCTGCTCTCATAGCATGTTAGTGCGTGTTTAATCTGGATTAGATGTGACACTTCGGTTCATTATAAATGTGAACTGGGAAGCGTTTCACCACTGCCTCTTATTTTTGTTTTATGAGCACCGGTGAACATCAGAAACTCAATTTTAAATGAGAATTCACGGCATTAAAATGTCTTTAAGAGCTCAACCCTGAGATGTTTCTCCTAAAATTCCTCAGCCCAAACACAAACAGACGCATATAAAAATTGTCATACCTTCAGAGTTTAGAGCTATAAATTAATTATTGCTATATGCAAATTATTGCAATTATTATTGTGCACTCAAAAATATGAATGCTTCCATTTAAGATGTATGTATTTGAATTGCATATACAATTTCGATCCATTTGGATTACACAGTTTATCATACATAAACTAATAAACTTAATGTGACGCATATTTGTCAGTCATACATAAACGTAAGATGTCTGCACTCAAAAAGTCATATTATAAATTCTATTTGATTTGATTTGATTTAAATAATCACATTTTCAGGATGCATTTATTCAAATCTCTTGTGTAAGCATAAATGTGTTCATGGTGATTTTTTTTTTATCAATTGATATGGCTAGCTGTGGAACAAGCAATATTCAGTTAGTTAAAATGTATGAGATTTTATTGATTGATTGATAATAATACAGTTTTTTCCAATCGCTATGACAGTTTTTTCTATACATTTAACAAGTTTCCTAAACTCTTAACGCACCAGCACACCTAAAACACACAATTGGCAAAACGGTTAATTTCATGCTCAAAATCACACATTGTAAACTAAACTCCAAAACTAATTTTCAAAATACAATAATACACTAACATAATACACTATGTCTAACAAAACACTGCAAACATGTTTCAAAATCAAATAATTATTCAAAACACTAACACATGTTCTCTTCCAACAGGAACATTTAGTCAATCATAACACAATGACAAAAAAACACTATCATCAGCTGAAATGACAGAAACTGCATTATTTTATGTGTCAGGTCTGCCCTTATACAACAGACAGTATATTGTATTGATCATAGATTGTGTTTTGAACTGTAGTTTCTTTTGAAGCCTCTCTACATTTTTGTTTTGTTTGGTTTAGTAAATGCATGCATTTTGTTTATTTTGCTGCAGAAATTCAATACAAAAAATGAATGACCATCTCAGAGTAGCTTTATAGATTGTACGGTTTATGAAAAAAACGAAGACAGAGACAGAATTGCTGCAATACAGTAAATACTTTATTTGCAAAAGGACATTACTGAAATATAACAAAATATGCAATATAGCTGCCATTTATTATGTGAAAATACAAAATATACAAACAGAAAAAGCACAAGAAGAATAAAAACAATTAAAAAAAGAGTCATCTTCTAATCTGCCCGGTCTTCTGCATTTGGCCACATGTTCTCATCCACATCACACCTGATATCTTCTCTGGCAAGGCATCGTGGGAAGAATCGTTTGGCATGCCTTATCCACCCCTGGCAGTGTTCAGCTGTGATGTCTTGGCATGCAGCATCCATTGCATCCAGGAGGGACATTTGGTTTTGTGGATGATGGTCAAAAACCTTCCATCTCCAGGATGAGAAAAACTCCTCAATGGGGTTGAGGAAAGGGAAGTAAGGAGCAAGGAAAAGGGACATCATCCTAGGACAGGCGTCAATGAACTGCACAGGAATGGTGGAATGCCACATTGTCCATGTGAACACGTTGGCAAGTGGTCTCTCACCTGTCCCCTTTCTACCTCTGGCACAAGTCTTTCGTGCAGGTCTTATTTCATTAGTTACCCTAGCTCTGGCCCTTCTTTGAGCGCCACCACGCATTCTAACTCCTCTCCCTTGTCCTTGTCCCACTCCTCTCCCTTGTCCTGGTACACGTCTTCCTCTACCTAGTGCAGATATTATTCTTTCTTTCTTTCTTTCTTTCTTTCTTTCTTTCTTTCTTTCTTTCTTTCTTTCTTTCTTTCTTTCTTTCTTTCTTTCTTTCTTTCTTTCTTTCTTTCTTTCTTTCTTTCTTTCTTTCTTTCTTTCTTTCTTTCTTTCTTTCTTTCTTTCTTTCTTTCTTTCTTTCTTTCTTTCTTTCTTTCTTTCTTTCTTTCTTTCTTTCTTTCTTTCTTTCTTTCTTTCTTTCTTTCTTTCTTTCTTTCTTTCTTTCTTTCTTTCTTTCTTTCTTTCTTTCTTTCTTTCTTTCTTTCTTTCTTTCTTTCTTTCTTTCTTTCTTTCTTTCTTTCTTTCTTTCTTTCTTTCTTTCGTTGCTCTATATTGTTCCCTTTACACAAAAAATCAGCCCGAAATGTCCTCTTTTATACTATATGGTCATGCAATTGAAAGAACCTCAACACCTGAGTGTGTTTCCTAGATTTGAAATTAGCTGTGATTTATATTTTTGCATTATTCAATCAGCTGTTTCTCAGTAACAATAGAATAAAATACAGGGGATATATTTGTATTTCAATTCACAATATAAACAGCTGTTTACCTTGACTTTAGCCTGGGTTAGGTTTAGAACATGGTGTTATCTGTTCTGACATACAGTGTTAAAGCATTGGTAATTTTGGCAGTAAAAATCCATTGTTTTGGTCTTGTTTGAGCTTGTGTGTAAAAGAAGTTCAAGCATTTTAAATTTGTGTTAATTGTATGCATTTTGTGTTAAAGCAACAATAAATGCGTTAATAGTATAGCTTACACAGGCGGATGTAGTGATAACTGTGTTTAGAGTTTTGGAAAATTGTTAAAAGTATTGAAAAATCTGTCATAGCAATCGTAAAAAACTGTAATATGAACCTGGTTATTGCATGTTTAACAGTTTATTAGTACTATTACATAAATCTGACCTGTTTCATACTCTTTTCATTTATGTATGACTGATGCATCACATTACATCTATTAGTTTGTGCTAAAACTGTGTAATCCAAATGGATGAAAATTTTACATGCTGTTCAAATACATACAATAAATCTTAAAATTAGCCATAATAATAGAGTGTGGAGCAGCTCAGAGTATATCTTGTAAGAATTTGATGAGGTACTCTGGTTTCTTGATCAATCTGAGCACATTTTAAGACTTTATTAAGGTTTGTTTCTCAGGAGAACCTTCAGCAAAAGCCTCCAGCTCTCTCATTACTGTCTAGGGAGAAAGAATCGAGATATTAAAGAGATTTTTCTCAGTTTTCTTTCCCGCAGGCAGCCGATTCTGAAGTTGGAAGGCTTTAGTGGTGTATGAAACCGTTTAATGTGTGTTGATGTGTGTTTGTCAGGGTTCTAGAGAAGCGTCAGGAGAATGGCGAGACGATCGAGTTGTCCGCGGAGGGTCGTCCTGAGCTCCATGAGGAGAAGGATCTTCCAGTGGTGGACTGCACGTGTTTCGGCCTGCCCCGACGCTACATCATCGCTATACTGTCAGGCCTGGGATTCTGCATCTCCTTCGGGATCCGCTGTAACCTCGGTGTAGCTGTGGTTAGCATGGTGAACAACCACACCGTCTATAGAGAAGGCAAGCCATACGTCGTGGTAAGTTGGATTTCATGTGCGACCAAAATTCAGAAATATTTTCACCGCATGCAGACCTTTCAAGTTTTTCCATGCAAATTTGGTATTGGTCTCGAACCCTTAATGTCACTATATTTCAATTCAAAGTTGCGAATTTAACTTGTGCGCAAAATTGGAATATCACATAAAACATTTGCGAATAAAGCAGCGTTTCCATCCAATGTGTTCAAGAGAACAAAATTGTCACTTCCTGGGAAATTGGTGCAAAATATCTGTAAAAAAAATGGAAGTTGCTACAATCAGTGAAGCCACTCCAGCTCTTTATTCCTCCATCATAAATGACTTGCGTCTCAGAGCGGAAATGCAATAAACGCTGTCATGATCTCTTGCGTTCGGATGCTGGTGTTTGCGAACACAATCAAGCGAGACGCTTCTGAGAGGGAATTAAACCAAATCATTCTGATGACACACTTTGGCTCAGACGTGACCAAACCAACATTTGAGATGCTGTGATGTGATTGGTCCTCTGGTTAGTCCTGTTATCCAATCACAATCTCAACTGAGGCAAAGTCAAGGGAGTTTTTTGTTGCACATGGAGGGATTTATTATGTAAATGTATTTCCATCGTACATTACTAAATGTTGTGATGTTATTTTGTTCTTCATACATGATTGTTTCAGAAATGAAAAGCTACACACTCCATCAATTAGAGTTAGAAGAACTGTTGCCAAACATATAACATGTTCAGTGTTGGGAGTAACGCGTTACAAAATGAATGCATTACAGTAACGTATTACTTTTTCCTGTAGTGTAAGGCATTACTAATCAATTTTCAGTAATATTTTACTCAGTACATGTTCAGTAACGCTTGCGTTACAACATACTTTTAGCCCAAAATTTAATTGTTAAAAAACACACACACACACACAAAAAAAAAAAACCAGCAAGACCGCGAGACATTAACGAATGAAAAATGCAAGTAAGTTATTACCTGTTGGTGGTCAGTCAATAGCCGCGTGTGGTGCCCATTTGTGAATAAAGACTAAATGACGGCTTCTGATATATTTGAATAGCGATTTATTTAATTCATCTCCCTCTTGCTGGTGTAGCTGTGTATTGTGTGACAGTGAAGTTGTGTTTAGGGCGGGTTTTACAGGAGTGATTCGGCCTCGGTGCTCGTGCTGGCCAGTGGAAGAGCGGCTAATGGCTGAAGATGGCAGAAGAAGACTGTACATTCACGAGGTGGACGTATGCGCATTACTTCGAGTTTGTCAGATGCTGCAACCTTTGTCTAAGACCGAAAGAACTATCGACGTCAATTCCAAGAGAATTAAAAATAATGGCAACAATAAGAAAAGAACAAATGTGCATCTTGTCATGGCATTAGAGTTTACATAAAGTTCTGTTGTGTCTAATATTGAATAGACCCAAGCTATTCCCAGATATTCCCAGATAATCACTTTACCTCCACCATACTTTTAACAGACTTGGATAGTTTGTGATTCTGTCTGTCATCCTTTCTTGCATTGTCTTAAGCCTTTACTTTGCCAATTATATGCTATATTGTTAGCAGCCTGGATAGTTAGCCTTCTACTGGATGTAAAATGCTCTGTAGTACATTTTGTCATTTTAGAATGTTACGTTCTACTTCTGTAGTTATTTTGGTGAAAGTAACTCAAAAGTACTACAGGAGTAATGTAACGCATTACAATTCTGAGACAGTAATATTTTAAGGTAAATAATTACTTTTAAATAATAGCAACAAGTAATCTATAATGTATTACAGTTTGGAAGTAACTAACATAATAGGTCACTGCAATAATGATCCAATCATAGACTCTTAATCTTTTGCCTATTTAAATCCAAACAGTGACTTTTTTTATCCAGGCAGTGTATATTATGTGCATGTCTTCTAATCGGATAAAAAAATATATCCACCTCAATTGAGTGCTTATGTTTTTATGTGCACTTTTAGACTTTATGCGCCTCCAGAGTTTTTTATGCGATATCACTAAATGCAAAACAAACAACTACAAAAAAAAAAAAAAAAAAAAACAGTTGGGTGGAAGCATGGCTAATTTTGTCAGCTTACAATTTTCATGTTTCATGTACAATTTCCACCCAACTAGATTTTCTGCCATTTTTTTTATACATTTTCAAACTCCCCATAGTTGTTCATCAGATCTTTGTGTCCAGATAATCTTGCAATTACGCTGCTCAAATGATATTAAAAGATGTTTAGATATGACAAACCGTTTGTGTATGATGAATTAGACATCAAACAGAAAGAGGCTGTATTTTAAGAACACTTTACTCTTTACAGAGAGCACTTTACAAATGTTGACCAATAGGTGACGCTGACACTACACTTGAATGTTGTAAATTAGGACTGATTCTGCTCATAATCTTTGAGTTTGGCATACAATCATGTTTGATGGAGAGCACATCGATTTTTTGATGCATTTTAAAAGTAACATTAAAAACACTGCTGGTAAACGAAAAACCAAGTGTGCTTGTTTCTTGCAGCAATGTAACATGACTTATTTTTCATGAGTATTGAGTAAATTATAATGTGTAACAATGTTACATACTGTGGGGTATTTACTCATCGAATACTAAAGTGGTATGTAAAACATCATGCAACAATAAAGAGTGTTACACTACAATATTGTCACATGACTCAACTAGTTATTTTGCATTTATTTTATTTTTGCTGAATGCAGTGCACATCGATTTATTTGGTGCATTTCATTAATAAAAGCAATATTACACTTTAAGGCAATGCAAGTGTTATTGGAGGATTTCAGTATTGTTTTATGCATTATGTTATGTTTAGTTCTATATTGTAATTTGTTCATTAAGTGTAGAAAGTTTCTGTGTTTCAGAAAGCTCAGTTCACCTGGGATCCAGAGACTGTAGGAATGATTCACGGATCATTTTTTTGGGGATATATTGTCACTCAGATTCCAGGAGGCTTTATCTGTCAGAAGTTTGCAGCCAACCGGTCAGTCATGTAGTCTTTAAATCACAGCGAACAGAATGAACACACACACACACACACACACACACACACACACACACACACACACACACACACACACACACTGATGCAGTAGATGTTTCTCTCTCTCTGTTTCTCAGAGTGTTTGGCTTTGCAGTCGTGTCCACGTCTATCCTGAATATGATGATTCCCTCGGCAGCACGGGTGCACTTCGGCTGTGTGATTTTTGTGAGGATACTACAGGGGCTGGTGGAGGTAAAAAAAAAAAATATATATATATATGTATATATCATAACTTTTCCCATGATAAACACAAATTATATGATGTATTACTTTTAAAAGTAACATTCCCCAACAGTGTTTCATACTGTGCAGTATTTACTGACCTCTGCATGCTCCTCTGGGTATTGCGTGACTGAAGCACAGTATCTATGACATCATCTCCTGTTACTGTCATTTCTGCTCAGGGTGTATCTTACCCAGCATGCCATGGGATCTGGGCCAAATGGGCTCCGCCTCTGGAAAGAAGCCGATTGGCCACAACAGCATTCTGTGGTGAGGTCATTATTTTTGCTTAGCAGTTTAATATCTGTGGAAAATTAACCTTTAATAATTTTTATTATTGCTGCCCCCCCACCCAATATAATTATTGAGTGTTCATATGAACTATAAGTAACAATAAATATCAAAATGATGAATATTATAATTATTATTATCATTAATGTTTATAATATTAATTTCATATTTAATATTTTTAATTAATAGATGTATAGTTTGCATAGATGTATGTAGAGTGTATATGTGATTTGTTGTGTTTCTCAGGTTCATACGCAGGCGCTGTGATAGCCATGCCGTTAGCTGGAATTCTGGTTCAGTATTCAGGCTGGCCCTCAGTCTTCTACGTATATGGTGAGAAACACACACACACACACACACACACACACACACACACACACACACACACACACACACACACACACACACACACACACACACACACACACACACACACACACACACACACACACACACACACACACACACACAAACACTCACATTGTTTGTTTGTTTTTATCTTATTTGACATGGACATTACAATTACATTGATGAACCATATGCATTTGCTTTGGTGTTTTAGCACACATACTAATTTTCAACACCTGTCCACGGGAGGCTTTTAGAAAGAAAATACAATAACAATACTGATAAAAAAAGTAATAATAACAATTCTAACAAAAAGGATAAAGAAAATATACCATATGATTAAAGATGAAAAAAAAAAACATTCAAAATGATTCAAAATACATTCAAAAGCATCATATTCAGAAAATATCTCAGAAGTAGGTTATTAATGCGAGCACTGTTGTTTTGTTTTAGCCATTGTTTAAGTCCTCTGTTAAAAGCATTGCCATCGGTCTCTAGTTTTAAATCAGTAGGAGCAGCATTGCAGAGTTTTGGCCCCTTTGCACTGACCAGAAGAGGTCTTGTGCTTTGGGAGGTGACCGTCACCTCTGATAGTCGCTCGTGTGTTCGCCCTGTGAGAACTCTGACTCCTACTGACTAATTTAGAAAACTGTGGTGAAACATGATTATTTAGACATTTAAAGACCAGTTTGAGATAATTAAAATCAATAAAACTGTCGAAGCCAAAAAGCTTATGCTTTCTTAAAACATCACAATGATGTCATCTCATAGGTTTCCAGTCCATAATCTTTATTGCCTTTTTTGTAAATTCAGAAAATAGGTTTTAATTTAGTTGGAGAGGCTTGTGTACATGATGTGATGCAATATGATAGATGTGAAAATATCATTGCATGCATGTATAGTTTTGCAGTGTGTTCAGAGGTCTTCTCTCTTCCATATTAATTCCTATGTCTCAAAAGTTATCTCAATTTGAGCCAATTTCTCTCTCATTTATTAGGAATGTTGCACATTTAAACCTTACTTCCTCGTCTAATGACGTGCCCCCCCCCCAAGCTGTTCGTCAAGCTCATAGATACTACTGGACCAAGTATTCTCTCTGTTATAAATTGCAGTCTGACCAGTGGGTGTGTTCCTTCGAATCTTAAGCATGCGGTTGTCCAGCCTCTCCTTAAAAAGCCTGGCCTTGGTCCTACAGATCCAAATAATTTTCGGCTAATATCTAAGCTACCATTCTTATCCAAAATATTAGAAAAAATAGTTTTTAGTCAGCTTACATCATCAAAAAATGATGTTTTTGATCAATTTCAATCTGGTTTTAGATCAGGTCATAGCACAGAACCGGCTCTACTTAGGGTAGCCAATGACCTTTTAGTAGACTGACTCTAGTAGCAATGTTGCCTGGGTTTTGCTAGATCTTCGCTAGGCATTTGATACAATTGATCATTTAATCTTGGTTGAACGTTTAAGACAGTATGTGGTAATCCAAGGAACTGCTCAAAGCTGGTTTGCCTCTCATCTTCACAATTGAAACTTTTCTGTTAAAATTGGAAACTTTTCCTCATCAATAGCTTTGATCACATGTGGGGTCCCTCAAGGTTCAGTTCTGGGACCAGTGCTGTTTTCATTGTATATGCTTCCTCTTGGTTCTATTTTTAAGAAATATAGCATTTCATATCATTTTTATGCTGATGACACCCAGATGTATCTGCCCATGAAGTCTGGAGATGATAAATCCGTTAATTCACTTTTTGAGTGTCTAAAAGATGTAAAATGCTGGATGAATAATAACTTTCTCCAGTTAAATAAGGAAAAAACTCTCTTCTCTCCATCTTACTCTTCTCTCTTCTCTCCATCTCACTCTTCTCTCTTCTCTCCATCTTACTCTTCTCCCTTCTCTCCATCTTACTCTTCTCTCTTCTCTCCATCTTACTCTTCTCTCTTCTCTCCATCTTACTCTTCTCTCTTCTCTCCATCTCACTCTTCACTCTTCTCTTCATCTCTCTCTTCTTTCCATCTCACTCTTCTCTCTTCTCTTCATCTCACTCTTCTCTCTTCTCTCCATCTCTCTCTTCTCTCCATCTCAATCTTCTCTCTTCTCTTCATCTCTCTCTTCTCTCCATCTCACTCTTCTCTCCATCTCACTCTTCTCTCTTCTCTTCATCTCTCTCTTCTCTCCATCTCACTCTTCTCTATTCTCTTCATCTCTCTCTTCTCTCCATCTCACTCTTCTCTCTTCTCTTCATCTCACTCTTCTCTCTTCTCTTCATCTCTCTCTTCTCTCCATCTCACTCTTCTCTATTCTCTTCATCTCTCTCTTCTCTCCATCTCACTCTTCTCTCTTCTCTTCATCTCACTCTTCTCTCTTCTCTTCATCTCTCTCTTCTCTCCATCTCACTCTTCTCTCTTCTCTTCATCTCACTCTTCTCTATTCTCTTCATCTCTCTCTTCTCTCCATCTCACTCTTCTCTCTTCTCTTCATCTCACTCTTCTCTCTTCTCTTCATCTCTCTCTTCTCTCCATCTCACTCTTCTCTCTTCTCTTCATCTCACTCTTCTCTCTTCTCTCCATCTTACTCTTCTCTCTTCTCTCCATCTTACTCTTCTCTCTTCTCTCCATCTCACTCTTCACTCTTCTCTTCATCTCTCTCTTCTTTCCATCTCACTCTTCTCTCCTCTCTTCATCTCACTCTTCTCTCTTCTCTCCATCTCACTCTTCTCTCTCCTCTTCATCTCTCTCTTCTCTCCATCTCACTCTTCTCTCCATCTCACTCTTCTCTCTTCTCTTCATCTCTCTCTTCTCTCCATCTCACTCTTCTCTATTCTCTTCATCTCTCTCTTCTCTCCATCTCACTCTTCTCTCTTCTCTTCATCTCACTCTTCTCTCTTCTCTTCATCTCTCTCTTCTCTCCATCTCTCTTCTCTCTTCTCTCCATCTCACTCTTCTCTCCATCTCACTCTTCTCTCTTCTCTCTATCTCTTTCTTCTCTCCATCTCACTCTTCTCTCTTCTCTTCATCTCTCTCTTCTCTCCATCTCTCTTCTCTCTTCTCTCCATCTCACCCTTCTCTCCATCTCACTCTTCTCTCCATCTCACTCTTCTCTCTTCTCTTCATCTCTCTCTTCTCCCCATCTCACTCTTCTCTCTTCTCTCCATCTCTCTTCTCTCCATCTCACTCTTCTCTCCATCTCACTCTTCTCTCTTCTCTCCATCTCTCTCTTCTCTCCATCTCACTCTTCTCTCTTGTCTCCATCTCTCTTCTCTCCATCTCACTCTTCTCTCCATCTCTCTTCTCTCCATCTCACTCTTCTCTCCATCTCACTTTTCTCCCTTCTCTCCACCTCTCTTCTCTCCATCTCTATCTTCTCTCCATCTCTCTTCTCTCCTTCTCTCTTCTCTCCATCTCACTCTTCACTCTTCTCTTCATCTCTCTCTTCTTTCCATCTCACTCTTCTCTCTTCTCTTCATCTCACTCTTCTCTCTTCTCTCCATCTCTCTCTTCTCTCCATCTCACTCTTCTCTCTTCTCTTCATCTCTCTCTTCTCTCCATCTCACTCTTCTCTCCATCTCACTCTTCTCTCTTCTCTTCATCTCTCTCTTCTCTCCATCTCACTCTTCTCTATTCTCTTCATCTCTCTCTTCTCTCCATCTCACTCTTCTCTCTTCTCTTCATCTCACTCTTCTCTCTTCTCTTCATCTCTCTCTTCTCTCCATCTCACTCTTCTCTATTCTCTTCATCTCTCTCTTCTCTCCATCTCACTCTTCTCTCTTCTCTTCATCTCACTCTTCTCTCTTCTCTTCATCTCTCTCTTCTCTCCATCTCACTCTTCTCTCTTCTCTTCATCTCACTCTTCTCTATTCTCTTCATCTCTCTCTTCTCTCCATCTCACTCTTCTCTCTTCTCTTCATCTCACTCTTCTCTCTTCTCTTCATCTCTCTCTTCTCTCCATCTCACTCTTCTCTCTTCTCTTCATCTCACTCTTCTCTCTTCTCTCCATCTTACTCTTCTCTCTTCTCTCCATCTTACTCTTCTCTCTTCTCTCCATCTCACTCTTCACTCTTCTCTTCATCTCTCTCTTCTTTCCATCTCACTCTTCTCTCCTCTCTTCATCTCACTCTTCTCTCTTCTCTCCATCTCACTCTTCTCTCTTCTCTTCATCTCTCTCTTCTCTCCATCTCACTCTTCTCTCCATCTCACTCTTCTCTCTTCTCTTCATCTCACTCTTCTCTCTTCTCTTCATCTCTCTCTTCTCTCCATCTCTCTTCTCTCTTCTCTCTTCTCTCCATCTCACTCTTCTCTCCATTTCACTCTTCTCTCCATCTCACTCTTCTCTCTTCTCTCTATCTCTTTCTTCTCTCCATCTCACTCTTCTCTCTTCTCTTCATCTCTCTCTTCTCTCCATCTCTCTTCTCTCTTCTCTCCATCTCACCCTTCTCTCCATCTCACTCTTCTCTCCATCTCACTCTTCTCTCTTCTCTTCATCTCTCTCTTCTCTCCATCTCACTCTTCTCTCTTCTCTCCATCTCTCTTCTCTCCATCTCTCTTCTCTCCATCTCACTCTTCTCTCCATCTCACTCTTCTCTCTTCTCTCCATCTCTCTCTTCTCTCCATCTCACTCTTCTCTCTTGTCTCCATCTCTCTTCTCTCCATCTCACTCTTCTCTCCATCTCTCTTCTCTCCATCTCACTCTTCTCTCCATCTCACTTTTCTCCCTTCTCTCCACCTCTCTTCTCTCCATCTCTATCTTCTCTCCATCTCTCTTCTCTCCTTCTCTTTTCTCTCCATCTCTCTTCGCTTTTCTCTCCTTCTCTTTTCGTTCCATCTCTCTTCTCTTTTCTCTCCATCTCTCTGTCTCTCTTATCTTTTCTCTTTTCTCTCTTATCTTTCCTCTCCATCTCTCTTCTCTCCATCTCACTCTTCTCTCCATCTCACTCTTCTCTACATCTCTCTCTTCTCTCCATCTCACTCTTCTCTCCATCTCACTCTTCTCTCCATCTCTCTCTTCTCTCCATCTCACTCTTCTCTCCATCTCTCTCTTCCCTCCATCTCTCTTCTCTCCTTCTATTTTCTCTCCATCTCTCTTCTCTTTTCGCTCCACCTCTCTTCTCTTTTCTCTCCATCTCTCTGTCTCTCTTATCTTTTCTCTTTTCTCTCTTATCTTTTCTCTCCGTCTCTCTTCTCTCCATCTCTCATCTCTCCGTCTCTCTTCTCTCCATCTCTCTGTCTCTCTTATCTTTTCTCTCCATCTCTCTTCCCTCCATCTCTCTTCTCTCCATCTCTCATCTCTCCATCTCTCTTCTCTCCATTTCTCTTCTCTCCATCTCTCTTCTCTCCATCTCTCATCTCTCCGTCTCTCTTCTCTCCATCTCTCTTCTCTCCATCCCTCTTCTCTCCATCTCTCTTCTCTCCGTCTCTCTTCTCTCCATCTCTCTTCTCTCAATCTCTCATCTCTCCGTCTCTCTTCTCTCCATCTCTCTTCTCTCCATCCCTCTTCTCTCCATCTCTCTTCTCTCCGTCTCTCTTCTCTCCATCTCTCTGGCTGCAGGTACTTTTGGGATCTGCTGGTATTTGTTCTGGATTCTGGTGTCCTACGAGAGTCCGGCGGTTCATCCGACCATCACGGCGGAGGAGAGGAAATACATCGAAGACGCCATCGGGGAATCAGCTGGACTCGTGAACCCACTGACAGTACGAACAAACACGAGCGCATGTTTAAACACTGATTATAGAAACTCTTGCAAGCTCTCTCCTTCTCCTCTCACGCAGAAATTTAACACTCCATGGCGTCAGTTCTTCACATCTATGCCTGTTTACGCCATCATCGTGGCCAATTTCTGCAGGAGCTGGACGTTCTACCTGCTGCTCATCAGTCAGCCGGCGTATTTTGAGGAGGTGTTTAAGTTTGAGATCAGCAAGGTGAGAGAAGTTAAAAACTATCTAGGACCTAAGACTGTGTTCAGATGAGAATAATCATAATATTGTTCATATTTTGTTGTTGTGTATTCAGCCTTCATAATGATAATGATAAAAATAAAAACAATAATACACTTTTTATTTTTATGAACATTAAATAATAATAATAATAGTTATATCAATAGTATTATAATAATTGCTTGGTCTGGGTTATAATAATCGTTATTTTGCTTAGTATGGGTTAAAATGTTCATAAAGATAATATGGGTGATAAAAAGGGTGGCCGTGGGTCCTTAAAAAGTCTTAAATAAAGTTTTCCTAATAAAAGGCCTAAAAAAAGTTTTAAAATGTCTTAAATTCAGAATTAAATTCTTAAATATTTCTGGTCACATTACCGCTAAAATTTCTCCAGTCTGATGGACCCAATGTCCGTCAAATAACCAGTGAAGCACTGAATCGCGAGAATGGTTCTGATTTTATTACATAAACAGCGATTGATAATGATAATGTATTTTTGGTAGCGCTGTTGAGACTCACGCTGTCCGTCTCTGTGAGAGATTTTATGGTGAGAAATCAAAACAAATGAGCATAACAGCACACACAAAAAACTCACAGAAGAAACATACTGAGGTAAAAATTAAAAAAAATAATTATTTATAACAAATGATATAGTTAAGTAACAACATTACAAGAGCTATTTTGCTAAATAATCTCACGATTGCAAATGTTACATTGATTTTAATTTAATAAACAAGTAGTTAATATTAAATTACTTAATTATTTAGGTTAAACATTAAATATTACATATACGTATGTAATATAATGTGTATTTCCATCACAGGTTTGAGCTTAAATTTCATCCAAAGTGGCATTAAAAAGGTCTTAAATTTAACTTGTTTATATCTGTTGACACCCTGTAATAATTATTATAATAATTGTCATTATTTGTTGTTAACATTTATTTTATTTAAAAAAAATATGATATTTTGATTAGTCTGTTATTTCAGGAGAAAAATCGGAGCCGAAGTTGATAGTTGAAACGCGTCCCTGTTCTCCGTCTTTAGGTTGGGATCGTCTCTGCTCTTCCTCATCTGGTGATGACCATCGTCGTGCCGATCGGAGGACAGCTGGCCGACTACCTGAGGGCTCACAACTTAATGACCACCACCAACGTCAGGAAACTCATGAACTGTGGAGGTACAGCCTGCGCATTCATTATATAATATTTATACCATGGTCTGGGTGAATACTCGATTCTGATTGGCTGCAGGGTGTCCATTAAAAAGTGATAGAGGACACCTAGTAAAGGAGTTCTGGTGAAACTGACTGTTTACCGTTCGAAATTAATAAATAAATGCGCTGGCTACATCAGCTGTGAGTAACCATAGCAACAGGCAGTCAAAGTATCCGTTTACAATTTATTGTATCAAAACAAACATCTAGTTAGCCGTTATACATAGCCTCCCATACAGCAACATAGTGTTGGCCCAGATCCGGCCCACATCTGGGCCGTGTGGAATCCACGTTTACCAGATGTGGGCCGGATCTGGGCCGACACTATGTTGCAGTCGGGGCTACTAATACAACAATGAGTGACTTCGTTATTTCTTTTAACCTTTTTGGAGAATTTGATAACTTTGATGACTGGGATGCTGCTGAAGAAAGACTATAAATATCTCCGGTTACTAAATAACCCGTCAGGCGTAACCAGGGAATCCAAGTTATTGTTTGTAAAAACTTTAGATTTCGATTGTAAAACTAATTAAAATATAAACTAATGTTTTAAAAATGTGTTATTTGGCAAGTAACCATGGTATAAGCGGGTTAATGCCCTTCGAGGCGTCCATTGTCTAGGTATTAATGGACTTCGGCGGAGCTCCTCCGCTGCGTGTCGGACGGTTCACGTCTCGCCGTCGTCCATTAATACCTGACAATGGACACCTCGAAAGGCATTAAAGGGATAGTTCACCCAAAAATGAAAATTCTGTCCGTATTTACTCTCCCTCATGTTGTTCAACCCCGTAAGACCTTCGTTCATCTTCGGAACACAAATTAAGATATTTTTGATGAAATAGAGAAATCCTCTATTGCGCACAAAAAGTATTCTCGTCGTTTGATAAACTTAAGATTGAGCCACTGTAGTCACTTGGACTATTTTAACGATGTCTGTAATAACTTTTCGGGGCTGGCAAGTTCAATCCCTCAAGAAGCCTATGGAGGAGTGATCCGGCTCTCAGATTTCATCAAAAATATATTAATTCGTGTTCCGAAGATGAACGAAGGTCTTACGGCGGTGGAACAACATGAGGGAGAGTAAATACTGACAGAATTTTCATTTTTGGGTGAACTAACCCTTTAACCCTTACATATATGCTTATCCATTCATCTATTCAATCTAGGGTGACCAGTCCCGGGACAAAAATTCGGGACAGTCCCGAAATCTAAGCTGTTGTCCTGAATCCCATACTAAAGCAAAATCGAGTAGTTATTGTCTGATAAAACATTAAAATCTGTCCGTGGAGGTTGAGTCGTGAAGAGAGCGCAAGTTGCAGCAGCCGCGAGCTCAGTGAATGAATGTGCAGGCAGCCAGTCGTAAAGGAGTGATTGATTTGTCGCAGCACTGTGTGCCAAAAAATACTTCGGCAATGAACAATGACTACATATTAGACTACACCCCCAACCCACCCCGTCCCGAATTTCAGCCAATCTCATCAGGTCCGCCTAATTCAATCAATGACGTACACAGTCTGGATGCGGCTATAGATGAGACGTCTGAAGTTGTGTGTGTGTGTTTAGGTTTCGGGCTGGAGGCCACGTTTCTTTTGGTGGTGGGTTTCTCTCACACGAAGGGTGTCGCCATCTCGTTTCTTGTCCTTGCTGTTGGATTCAGTGGTTTTGCCATCTCAGGTAAGAACATACATTGCCTTGCAAAAGCCAGGAATTATGCATTCATTTGATCAAAAGTGACATTTATAATGTTCAAAAAAGAATTCTATGTCAAATAAATGCTGTTTTTTTACTTTTTTGAAAAAATTGCATCACAATTTCCACAAAAATATGCAGCAGCAGAACTGTTTCTGACATTGATAATAAGCAGAAATGTTTCTTGAGCAGAAAATCTGAATATATATATATATATACAGTATATATTTTTTTATGTATATATATATTCATTAATACAATTATTAAAATTTGTTTAGTGTATTAATTTATAAAGCACATTTAAAAACAACATGTTGAAACCAAAATGCTGTACACCAAATAAATAACAGGACACAATTATAGGATATATTATTAAAAATTATTTATTAATTTATTTATCGATTAAAAAAAAGTATATAAAAATAAATTGGGGTGGGAATTTTTATTATTGTTATTTTTCTGAAAAAAATGCATCATGGTTTCCACAAAAATATGCAGCATCAGAACAGTTTTCAGCATTGATAATAATCATAAATGTTTTTGAGCATCAAATCATCATATTATACTGATTTCTGAAGGATCATGTGACACTGAAGACTGGAGTAATGATGCTGAAAATTCAGCTTTGATCACAGGAATAAATTACATTTTAAAATATATTCACATAGAAAACAATTATTTTAAATTACAATAATATTTCACATTTTTGACTGTGCTTTTGATCAAATAAATACAGCCATGTATTTCTTTCGAAAATATAAAAAAATCTCCCCAACCCCAATTTTTTCATTCTTTTCTTTTCAACCTTCAGGGTTCAATGTAAATCATTTGGACATCGCTCCTCGCTACGCCAGTATTCTGATGGGCATCTCTAACGGCGTGGGCACGCTCTCTGGCATGGTGTGCCCTCTGATTGTTGGTGCCATGACCAAAAACAAGGTATCGACCTTAAACCATAGACACAGAGGAAAAGAGAGTTTGTTGTGCTGGATGTGCTGACAGTCTGTACCGGTTTGTGTTTAAAGCTCATGCTTTTCCTTATAACATTTATGGAGATCACATGTCATTTCCATCTCTCTGGTTTCCTGTCAATATATATCAGCTCATTTTCTCATTTTCTTCTCTTTTCTGTCCCTGGCCATCACATTTTGTTCATGCTCATCGTCCCTTCTCTTCTTGCTCTTATTTCTCTCACATTAGGGTTAGGTTGCACATATTATCTCAATATACTCTTGCACATACATTATCTCAAATGTTATGGTGACACATGCATACATAGATATCTCTATACACACACATGAACATACATTCTTGTCCTGTGTATTTCTCTCTGTAGACGCGGGAGGAGTGGCAATATGTGTTTCTTATTGCTTCACTTGTTCATTATGGTGGAGTTATCTTCTACGGTGAATATTTCTGTCCATTTCCTTCCATCCATCTCTGTCTAATTGTGCATATGTAATATGTATAGTTATTGATTAAATTTATTTTGGTGTATTTTGTTGTGTGTGTAATAATTGTGGCACTTTGGATTAAAGGCTGAATCTCATGACAAAAATGCCTGGTTTAAAAAAAAGAAATTTCATAAAGAAAATGTATGAAAATATTTTTTATTTGATTAAATTAAATACTTTTTTCTGTTATTTATTCAGTAATAATCCTCATGTCATATTTAATAATTGTATTAATGATTTATATATATATATATATATATATATATATATATATATATATATATATATATATATATATATATATATATATATATATTCATTAATAAAATTGTTTAAATTATAGGATAAAAAATCATGTTTGTGCGGTCCTAAAAATAAACATTCAGACAATTTTTTCTTTGGATTTTGGGGTGGGAATTTTATGGCATTTTATGACTATTTTAGTGATATTAATCCAAAAGCCCCTTCTAAATGAATAACTGTCCACATAAATCATAGTGATGATGTCACTGCTGATGCGTTTCAGGTATTTTTGCGTCGGGAGAGAAGCAGCCGTGGGCGGAGCCTGAAAACACGAGTGAGGAGAAGTGTGGTATACTGGGAGAAGACGAGCTAGCGGATGAAACGGAAGAGCTGTACCGCTCAACGGGAGGCGGCGGCTACGGAGCAACTATCCAATCAGGTGACCCCAATGGGGCGGGGACTGGAGGGGGCGGAGCCGGAGGAAGCTGGGTCTCAGACTGGGACAAAACAGAGGAATATGTCCAACCCGTTGGCACAAATAGCTTCCTATACGGAGGAGAGGAGGATAGGGGACTGACCGAATGATGTTCAGGGATTCTGGGCTCAGAGATCAAGAGTAAAGCTGGAAGAGGACGGCTGGAAAACAAGGACTGAATATTCCTCCCGTGCAGAAACTGAGTGGGGCTGAGGAAGTGGTTTTGACCCAAACTAAAAAAAACAAACATCATAATTAACATCAAACCTTTCTAGTGATATCACATAGATTCAGCAGAAGTGTGTGTGAGTGTGTGTACGTGTCAGTTTGAGTGCATGTGGACGTTTACCAGGGTACGAAAGCCTGATCTACATGACCAATCAAACGTATGGATGTCAAGTGTGTCCATACTTTTGACTTTCTGCTCATGTATTTTAGCAAGTGATCATCGAGGTTTTGACAGTATTACTGTTATGAGATATTACTGCCATTCTGCCTAAATTGTGACAATCATGAAACTGTGTCTAAACGGTGATACTCACATATGAAATAGATGTTCAAATCCACTTTTGCAGAGCAACTAAAGTATAATTTCAATTAAAAACAAGATTTTAGAGAATTGATCTCATGTGCCAATACTGTGAGGTGTGTTTAGTATTGGTCTCATGTAGACAAATACACATTTAAATGCTAGTGATATAAACTATTTGGATAAACTTATAGCAGTGTTGACAGCTAATTCTCTTTAACGATTACTTTTTTGATCTTTAATTTGTATTTTTTTAATGTATTTAATCTTTAGCCATAGTAAAGTTGTATTAATTTATTCTATTGAAGGAATATTTAGCATTCAATAAAAGTCCATCTCTATTTACAGTGTTTGTGGCACAATAACAATTAGCACAAAAACCTTTATTTTTTAATTGAGTGACAAAATTATTTTCTGTGATAATTGACATTATCCCACAAATGTTGTCAATAGAGCTTTTTTATTGAGACAAAAACATTTCTTTACTTTCTAATTAGTTTAATTAAAACATCATATTCAGCCTTTACTTTTTTGTTCTAAGTCGGACAAAAACGATGCCAAGCGCTGACCGTTAGCGTGGAGGGCTTCCACTCAGCAACATGAACAACATGCTGTGGAAAGATTGAGAAGATGAGATGATCCTGCAGGTTCGTTACAGTATAATTGAAAAGAAATAACACAGTTTAACTGAAATTATCGGCACTTCCTCTTTCTCTCCAGCATGGCACTTGACATTTTCAATATACTCTTATTTACTTGCACATCAGCATATTAAAGGGAAAGTTCACCCAGAAATGAAAGTTTTGTCATTTGTCACCCTTATTATGTAATCTCAAACCTAAATTACTTTATTTCTTCTGTAGAAGAATATCTGGCACTTTGGATAAATGGGGTAAATAAAATTTCTGGGTCATTTTTTTTTTTATCCCAAAATTAAAATGAACACACATACAAAAAAGAACCTCAATTTTGCATATAAGAAAAAAAAAAAAAAAAGAAAAAAAAATATTGTTAATATATTTTAATTGGATTCATTTATTCTATTTTTTTTTAAATAAAATTCACTGTATACATATAATTTTAATAATTTAATCAATTAATTGTATTCATATATTTCATGTGTGTTTGTAAACCCCTTATACATATCGGAAATATCATTATAATCATTCATTATAATGAAAGTTAACGTTGATCCGAGCTGTCAAGCTCCAAACTTGTCATAAAACATCCTGAGACTTTGAATATGGTATGTGAGTCATATGAACTGCTCTTATGATGCTTTATGGTTCTTCCTAAGCCGGAGAGCTTCGGTCCTGATTCATTATAATTGCATGTATTCAAATGAGCGTGTTTTGTGCTCCACAGAAGAAAGTAAATCATTCCGGTTTGGAACGACATGAGGGTGAGTAAATGATGACACAATTTACATTTTTGGGTGAATTATTCCTTTAATATAAATCATGAAGCAGATCCTATAGAAATTAAGTGATATTTCTGTGGTTCTCTCTCTGAATAATTAAGATAATATAGTCACTTATGATGAAATCTCTCTGTAGAAGGACAATCTTGTAACACATCACTGCGGTTTGTGTCTTTTCCTTTCTTTTTGTTTCTTGGGGTTTGTTTCCTACGTACTTGTTCTATGTTGTGAAATGTGAATGTATAAAAAAAACTTGTGATAAAGCAACTTGTACGATTAAACTTTATTATTGTGATTATTATTATCATTGCTGCAGTTCAAACAGAGAGACTCCTGATCTACAGCAGACTAAAACTACTGCTATATCGTTATTTGTAATGTAAATGTATTTCTACATATGTATTTCTACATACATTATTCCTTTATATTAAATAGTTATTGGATACTTAAAATAATATTTTTTTGTGAGTGTGTATATTTACAGTAGTAGGTATATATAGGCCTATATATTCTGGGAGTTCTTGATCTGCATTTGGGATTCACATTTATAATATCTCGTGTATTATTATGGTGATAATGTTATGAAGGGATCAGTTTCTGCGATCCATAAATGGTGGTCAAACTAAAGATGCAGACGTCAGTAAGTAATGAAAACGTCTCGGTTACGTATGTAACCCTCGTTCCCTGAGTAGGGAACGGAGACGTTACGTCGGATGACGACGAATGGGGTTTCGCTTAGAAAGCCTATCAGCTTCGAGTATTACAAAACGAGCCTATGGCAAAGAAATGCCATGGGTCTGCGGAATTTGCATGACGTAACTCCGCCCCACCTCGTGGGTATAAAAGGAGGAAGTCCGCAACAGCAGTTTATGTTTCTTCGCTGAGGAGCCAAGACTGAGCTCAGGCGATCCCCGCGGTACAGCGGAAAGTGGCAGGCAGACGTAACGTCTCCGTTCCCTACTCAGGGAACGAGGGTTACATACGTAACCGAGACGTTCCCTTTCGTTGTCACTCCGAGTTACGTCGGATGACGACGAATGGGGTTACCAGTCTAATCACGCCACCTTCTCAGCTGTCTTCCAGTGCCCTGCGTAAATCGAGGTCCCTGACATAGAAGGACGAAGGACTCAATTTAACACAGGAATACCAAGGTACACTGGGAAGCATATCCCAAGCTAGGGGAAGTATGCAATTAATGCCAACCCAGAGGGGGGGGGGACTTAGAGAATACACATATGACCCGAAGGAAACATATGGAGAACACTGGGGTGTCCAGCCGCAGGTGGAATATTTCAACCCCAGGAGTGGCAAGGTGGCTTGCCAAGGGAAAGACACATGCTCAGAGAGGCTTACAGTGGAAATACACATGTGGGGGTCGCTCAGGGGAGGGACCATGCACACGGGAGGCACCTAGCCGACGCGCAGGCAAGAGACACTGGCGCCGACGTCAGGAGTGCTGGAGGAACTCAGGGCTTTCGGAAAAGCTCACCTGAGGAGAATATCGCACGTATCCAGTCCGAGGAGTGGAATGGCGAGCAAGCGAAGACACCTGAGCGGGTCCGGTACTAGCTAGTTGAAGCGAGTACATGAGAGGACACTGGCTCCACTCGGAGATTATAGAATCTGGCGAATGTGTTAGGTGTCGCCCAGCCTGCAGCTCTGCAGATGTCTGTTAGCGAGGCGCCATGCGCTAGAGCCCAAGAGGATGCCACACTCCGGGTGGAGTGGGCCATCACACCAAGGGGGCACGGTCGACCTTGCTGCTGGTAAGCCAAGGCAATGGCGTCCACTATCAAGTGAGACAACCTTTGCTTGGAGAGAGCCTTTCCCTTCAGCTTCCCACCATAACAGACAAAGAGCTGGTCTGAGGTCCTGAAACACCACGTCCTGTCTACATAGGCCCGAAGAGCGCGTACTGGACAGAGCAGTGCCAAGGCTGGGTCTGCCTCCTCCGGGGGCAGCGCTTGCAGGTTCACCACCTGGTCCCGAAAGGGAGTGGTAGGAACCTTGGGCACATATCCGGGCCGGGGTCTCAGGATCACGTGAGAGAAAGCCGGTCCGAATTCCAGGCACGCTTCGTCGACGGAGAATGCGTGCAGGTCCCCTACCCTCTTGATGGAGGCCAGTGCAACCAGGAGCGCTGTCTTCATTGACAGGAACTTAAGCTCGACTGACTGCAGGGGCTCAAAGGGAGCACTCTTCAGGGCAGTTAGAACCACTGAGAGGTCCCAAGAGGGAACGAGAGGAGGGCGAGGAGGATTTAGTCTCCTCGCTCCTCTCAGGAACCTGATGACCAGGTCGTGCTTCCCTACCGACTTACCTTCGACTAGGTCATGGTGTGCGGCAATGGCGGCAACATAGACCTTAAGGGTGGAGGGAGACAGCCTTCGCTCCAACCCCTGCTGAAGGAAGGAAAGCACAACGCTGATCGAGCATCTCCGGGGGTCTTCTCGGTGAGAAGAGCACCAGACGACGAAGAGGTTCCACTTCAACGCGTAGACGTGTCTTGTGGACGACGCTCTAGCGGAAGTGATGGTAGCCACCACCGCTGGTGGAAGGGTACTCAAACCTACCTCGAGCCGTCCAGGAGCCACATGTGGAGGCTCCAGAGATCGGGGCGAGGGTGCCACAGGGTGCCCCGTCCCTGAGAAAGAAGGTCCTTCCTCAGAGGAATGGGCCAGGGAGGTGCTGTCGCGAGGAGTGCAAGTTCGGGGAACCAGGTCTGGCCGGGCCAATACGGCGCGACCAAAATGACCTGCTCCTCGTCCTCCCTGACCTTGCGCAAGGTCTGCGCAAGAAGGCTCACTGGGGGAAACGCATATTTGCGGCCCGGCGGCCAGCTGTGCGCCAGTGCATCCGTGCCGAGCGTGCCCTCGGTCAGGGAAAAATACAGGGCGCAATGGGTCGAGTCGTGAGAGGCAAACAGATCTATCTGTGCGTCCCCGAACTGGTCCCAAATCAGCTGAACCGACTGGGGATGGAGTCGCCATTCTCCAGGGAGGGGCTGAAGCCGTGAGAGCTCGTCGGCTGCACAGTTCAGGGCTCCGGGAATGAAAATCGCTCGAAGCGACCTCAGATGCTTATGACTCCATAGAAGGAGGTGGCGGGCGAGTTGTGACATACGGCGGGAGCGTAGACCACCTTGATGGTTGATGTACGCTACAGTAGCGGTATTGTCTGAGCGGACTAGTACGTGTTGACCCCTGAGCAACGCCCGGAAGCGGTGCAGGGCAAGGCGTACTGCCAACAACTCGAGGCAATTGACATGCCATAGCCGCTGGGGTCCTGTCCAGGAGCCCGCAGCAGCATGTCCATTGCACATGGCGCACCAGCCCGTGGTGGAGGCATCCGTGGAGACCACAACATGCCGGGAAGCTCGTTCCAGGGGGACACCCGCCCTGAGAAAACTGAGGTTCGACCACGGCGTGAGGAACTGACGGCAGGTCGGAGTAACTGGTACCCGGAGCGTGCCTTGATGCCATGCCCACCTCGGGACTCGGTCGCGAAGCCAAAGCTGAAGCGGTCTCATATGAAGCAATCCGAGCGGCGTGACCGCGGCTGCAGATGCCATATGCCCCAGGAGCCTCTGAAAATGTTTCAGTGGAACCGCATTCTTGCTCCTGAGATGTCTCAGGCAAGTCAGCAGTGACTGCGCGCGCTCGCTCGTAAGCTGCGCGGACATGGCGACAGAGTCGATGTCCATACCGAGAAAAGAGATCCTCTGCACGGGGCAAAGTTTGCTCTTCTCCCAGTTGACCCGAAGGCCCAGACGAGCTAGGTGCCGGAGCACTAGGTCCCTGTGTTCGCAAACATGATCTCGAGAGTGAGCTAGGATCAGCCAGTCGTCGATATAACTCAGGATGCGAACCCCGTGTTCCCGAAGGGGAACAAGGGCAGCCTCGACGACCTTCGTGAAGGTGCGAGGAGACAGGGCTAGCCCGAAAGGGAGAACCGCGTACTGGTATGCCTGCCCCTCGAAAGCAAACCGTAGGAACGGTCTGTGTCGAGGAAGAATGGAGACATGAAAGTAGGCGTCCTTCAGGTCGATCGCTGCAAACCAATCCTGGGGCCGCACGCATTCGAGAACGCGTTTGGCGGAGAGCATCTTGAACAGCAGCCTGTGAAGGGAGCGGTTCAGCACGCGCAAGTCCAGGATTGGCCGTAACCCACCGGTTTTCTTGGGGACAATGAAGTAGGGGCTGTAGAACCCGGACCTCATCTCGGCTGGAGGGACAGTCTCGATTGCACCCTTCGCCAGCAGGGTGGCAATCTCTGCTCTCATGATAGGGGCATTGCCACCGACCAAAGTGGAGCGGACTCCCCTGAAGCGGGGAGGAGACTGTGTGAACTGAATCGCATAGCCGAGCCTGATGGTGCGCGCGATCCAGCGGGACAGACGGGGAAGCTCTAACCAGGCTCCCAGGAACTGAACCAGCGGGATCAAGCGGACGACAGGCGTCCCCCCGGAGGGGCAGCGAAGCGGAGTAACTGGCCCAGACGTGGACGGCATAGCGGCCCGGTGTGGGGGCACAGTTAGCAACCGCGCCCTGACAGAGGGGGCCAGGGGAGGACCAGGCTGGTCGTCCCGCGGGGGCCTGCTCTGCCAGGGGTCTGGCGACAGAGGGGGACAGGGGCGACGCGGTCCGTGGACGGCACGCCTTGTCAACCGCCTCTGGGACAGAGGGGGGCGAGGAGAGCACGGCTTGTGGGCGGCGCTCTGTGTCGCCCGAGAACTCTGTGAGCTCAGGGACGAGAGGGTCGTTTCTGTCTTTAACCACTTTAGGGTGCTGCCCACCCGTGGGTGAGCAGCGGGGAGCGGATAACAAAAGATTCTCCCCCGGCCCTCCACCGGGGGAAGGAGTGGTCCTGCTACCATCTCCTGAAAAACGACCATCTTCCCTGAGCAGCCCGTCTCAGGAGTGCCGCTTGGCCCGGCGTTTAGCGGGGGCGGGGCGGGAGAGGGCTGTGGCGCCTTCTTACGGCTTCCTCCGCGACCGGCCCGGGGTGGAGGCTGCTGCGTGGGCCGGGCGGGAGGGGCGGGAGCCGCAGGAGGGCGCCCTCGGCGGGAAACAGGACGAGGCGTCTGCCCGGTCGGCTGGGTGGAGGCAGCAGCTGGCCGGCGGGGCAGAATGTGTTTTATGGCCTCGGTCTGTTTCTGGGCGGTTGAAAACTGTTGGGCAAAGTCTTCAACTGCACCGCCGAAGAGGCCGGCTTGGGACAAGGAGACGGGTCCGCTCCGCGTCCCGCATGTCAGCCAGGTTCAGCCAGAGATGTCTCTCCTGGACCACGGCTGTGGACATCACCAGACCCAGGGAGCGCACGGTAACCTTCGTCGCCCGGAGAGCAAGGTCGGTCGCGGCGCGCAGCTCATTGAAGAGCCCTGGGTCTGTCCTACCCTCGTGCATGTCTCTAAGCATCTGGGCCTGGTAGACCTGCAGAGTGGCCATAGCATGCAGTGACGCAGCCGCCTGTCCCGCCGCTCTGTAAGACTTCGCCACCAAGGTCGACGAAAATCTACAGGCTTTGGATGGGTGCTTAGGCTCGCCACGAGAAGAAGCACTCTGAGGACATAGTTGCATGGCAACAGAGTGTTCAACCGGGGGGAGCCCAGTGTACCCACGGGCGGCTGCATCATCGAGGGGAGGAAAGGCGGATGAGACCAACGAGCGGTCACGGGAAGACAACGGGGTCTCCCAGGACTTCGAGATCTCATCATGCACATCCGGGAAGAAAGGTATTGGGGTTTGCCGAGGACGAGGGTCGGCGGCCTTACCCAAAAACCAATCGTCCAGCCGCGAGCGCTCAGGACAGGGTGGAGGCCTCCACTCAAGCCCGATGCTCGCGGCTGCCCGGGAAAGCATGGCCGTCATCTCCGGATCAGACTCGAGCACAGCCGTATGCACACCGGAAGGTGGCAGCTGTGACGAGCCCTCACTTCCAGAAGAATCAAACCCACCTAGTGATGCAGCAACAGACATGGCATCATCCTCTGTAGCTTCAACCGAAACACGCGGGCCACCAGAGGGTAGACCCGCGGGAATCGGCAGTTCACTAGCGGGCACCGTCATTGAAGAGGGGGGCTGGGGTCGCGGACACATAGTCGGCGCCTTGTTCCAGACCGTCACCCTCAGGTCACCCTGGCCACCAGCCGCAGGGCGGGGGGTGGATGAGGGGACTCTCACTCTTGCGAGTTCACCGAGTCTCGACCGTAATGGTCATGTTCCCACAGAGAAAACATGAGTCATCCACGAGCGCTGCTCTAGCATGATCAATGCCCAAACATACTATGCAACGCTCGTGCCCATCAGAGTCCGATACCAATCTGCCGCAACCAGAAGTACACGGGCGAGGCATCTTTAAAAAGACGTGCCGTGTGTAAGCTCTTTTAGTGAGAAAACTCAAGTGTTGAAGCGCCCGGGGAGAAACGCGCCGACTGGCAAATCTCTGCAGCAGATCAGCAGGAAGCACGCTCTCGCCGTAGATCGCCGTCACACCAACACTCGAGGCACTCGTTCGTGAAGCTGACAATTCAGAGATGGCTTGTGGAGAGAAGAATAAACTTGGCTCCGAAGCGAAAACATAAACTGCTGTTGCGGACTTCCTCCTTTTATACCCACGAGGTGGGGCGGAGTTACGTCATGCAAATTCCGCAGACCCATGGCATTTCTTTGCCATAGGCTCGTTTTGTAATACTCGAAGCTGATAGGCTTTCTAAGCGAAACCCCATTCGTCGTCATCCGACGTAACTCGGAGTGACAACGAAAGGGAACCATGGTTTCATTTATAAAAAATGTAATTTGAACACTTAAAATTATAAAAAGATACTATACAAAGAACAAGAATAAATACAAGGAGAATTTTTAATAGTCTGAATAAGTTATTAAACATGAATAAACAACAGTGCAAATGCAAATACATCAAAGTCTCTTTCTAAAAGTGGCGTTTACTCTCCTGAGCATCTCCACGTATACCAAAAGTGACAAATTTCATTAGCAATTTGAAATTATAGTCGTTATCTGCATTATATTAAAGGGATGAAATGAAAATTCGCTCATGATTTATGCCTTCCACTGCGCTGCAGTTTCATAACGTGCTGACGGTACCTCAAGTGTGAACCCGAGTGTGACCGATGGCCAGACGGGATGAAAGAAAAATATAGTGAAAAATAGTAGTTCAAAAGAATCATATTTTTCTCTCACACACCTTTTATTTAGCTTCAGAAGACATTGATTCGTCAGCTTGGGTCGTTTGGATTACCGTAGTTTTCACTTCGTGTGGTTTTTGAGGAGTCGACTTCGGAGGTCCATGCATTGTATTTGTAAGTGTAAATGATGAAATATAAAAGATTAAACAGAGGCTATTATAACGTCATTTATTCAAACATTAAATATTGAAGAAGAGGTTGAGTAAAAATTAATATGAAATATATTGCATATATTTAGCAAAATGCTCTTTTATATTGTTCATTTTTTGAGCTACAGACACTGAATGGGTTTTCTCGGACTAAATATAATGTTACTTGACATATTACAAGCTGTTTTATTGAGATCTTTTCATGCTTGAAAGCGATTACATGAGACATGAAACATTTTGGCCTGTATTTTTTAACATACCTTCTGATATTCATTCATGTTTATGCTATAACTACTAGTAAAGAGAGATGATCAGTTTCCCCTTAAAGGGATACTACCCGGCACAAAAATCCCAGCGCCGCCAATTAAACTAAACTAAACGAATGGTCCGCCGATGTACGAGTTTTATGGGCCGTTCAGACAAAAAAAATAATATATTTTTTTAAAGAATGAGATGTATAGGCCCAAAAAGCACGTCGGCCCACCGGGAAAGTGCCCGGTATGCCCGATGGCCAGTCCAGCCCTGCTTCACCGATTAGCATTAAGCTTTGTATCAGTAGAAACCTGGTAGTATTTTCGAATGACCGTGCTTCCCTCCCCTCATGTCCCCGTGAGACGAGAGATTTCTGTATTGTGTGTCTGGAAAAAAACCTCAGATGATGCACAAAATGAACAAATAACTCTCTGAGTCAATGTTCCTGAGTCATATTAAAGATTCGTTTAAAATGACCGTTCATCATTATTCTCCAGGTCCCATTGTGTGGTACACCGCCTCCTGCCTCGTAACCCACCTCAGCCTTGTCCTTGCTCTCGGCCAGAATGTGGTAAACTGTTGAGTTGGATTTGATCCAAGTCTCCACCTGTCCTCGTGTTAGTCACCTGATAACTGCCTCCACATTTTCTGCACTTCAGCACGATCAGCACGATCAGCATCACGATCAACACCCCGAGAACCATCAGAATCACAGTCATCATGATGGACAGCACATTTACACACTCTGACTCTGATTGTGCTACGAGAAAGGAGGAGGCTGCATTGTTTAATGCTGAAAATGAGAAATGGTGAAGTAAGAATTGGAAGTGACTGTAGTGCATTATGAGTAATGTCAACATTAAAATGCATGGAAAATGAAAGTGTTCATACAGTTCTGTGTGCATGTGTTTTTTGCCCTGAAACTGGGTGTAGCCGATACTTTGAGAACCGTTTCTGCAGTTAATTACCACAGAAAATAAATTAGACTCGTCTCTTACAATAACAAATGGTTGTTGTTTTTTTGGCCGGTTATTATTGTTAAACTAAAACCTGAAATTAAGTAATGGCTGGAACTAAGTACCTGAGATGTAACTTATTTTATTTCAATTAGTTGCCAATTATGCCAAAGCAACATTCCAAATTTTCATTAAGTTTCAGTTGAAGCATTAAAACGACAAAAAAAGTAAATAAAAAACCTAATAAAAAAAAAACACAAAACAAAATTACTAAAACTTTTGAAATGAAATGAAAATATAAAACAAAACTAATTCAAAATATTAATAAAAACTATAACAGAATATTAATTATACTAAAATAACACATGAAGTCTATAGCGTGTGTGTGTGTGTGTGTGTGTTTAGGTACCTTCGTAGCTATAAACTTTGCTGAAACGGGAGAAACCTTTCCCACACTCCATCCGGCAGCTGAACAGTCCTTCTTCCTCCATGGTAATAATGTTTGTATTTTCAGGAAGTCTTCGGCGTGCAAATGAGTCATTAAGAAGTGTGTGATACCAATAGTAGGACTTGCAGTCGGCAGGACAGTCTCTGCAGAAACACTCCAGACTCTCAGGAGACGTTGAATACACTGTAGGAGCAGGAGGCCCACCTGTACCACACACAAATATGACTTACAAAAGAATTGATTCAGTGGTTGTTCCTGAAACTCAGTTGGTAGGATATTGACTTATCGTTAGCTAAGGTCATGGGTTAAATTCCCAGTGAATGCGTATCCTGATAAGGATTAAAGCATCTGACAAATTTATAAATGTAACCGCTCTGACAGATTCAGTGAGTAATTCGTTAGAATAATTCGAACAGATAACGAGTGAGTCGTTCTGACTGATTCACTTAAATAATTGACTCATAAGAGTCATTTGCTCATGAATCGGACTATTAGGCTACTGGTGAAGCGGTGTGCTTGTTTTTGCCATAACAATTATTATTACTAGTAATGTTTTATAATAATTTATATATAACTGATATATTCATACATATCTCATTTGTACTGCTAACTTAGTGTAAAGTATTATTATATATGAATATTGCTTAAATATATTGTTATTTATTTATATTAGTATTATTGTTATTATTATTAAAGGTGTAGTGTGTGATTTAAGTGGCATCTAGTGGTGAGGTTATGAATTGCAACTAACAAAAGTTACGGTGGCCGACAGGAAAATATGTCGTCGTCTGAGACCGCAGAGAGTAGCAGTTCAGCAATGAGGTTTCTTTACAAGGATAAATTAAGAAATTATCTTTACTTAATTATTCAGTAAAACTATGTTATTGTGAATATTATTGTTACTCGTTCATCATTGTGTCAGTGTTTTATTCGCTGAACTAAGCTTGCTTCCTTGCACGAAGAGCAACATAGTAACGAAATGCGTTTGTCCATTTAGGGCCACCGTAAAAAACATGTCGGCGCATTTCAATGTAAGGGAACCCGTGGTGTGTGTAGAGAGAAACTGCTCATTCTAAGGTAATACAAATATAACGGTTCATTAAGTAAGGTCTTTATACACCACTGAAAACTTATTTTTCAAGGTAGTGAGGAAACGCGTTCTAGTGCTGTGTGTTCGCTGTAGCGCTGTGTGTTCGCTGTCGGCTACGGTAGAAACATGACGACACAATATGTCGACCTCCATAGAAGGGGGTGCCCGTGGTTATGGAGATATAAATGTCTCATTCTAAGGTAATAAAAACATAACGGTTCATTATGCAAGGTCTTTATACACCACTGAAAACATAGTTAAGGATTTTATATTGCATTTCTGTCAATAGATCCTCAGAAATATTACACATTGCACCTTTAATGTAATCCTCCTTTTTAGGGCCCGAGCACCGATGGTGAGAGGACCCTATTGTTTTTGCTCCGTTTATTATTATTCCGCTTCTTCTTTTTCTCCTAAATGAATCGCTTTTTAGAGGGCCTAAACATACTCGAAAACTCATGAAACTTTGCACACGCTTCAGAAGTGGTGAAAATTTACGTGTGATATGGTTTTCAAAATTGGGTGGGGCAAATTCTGTAAATTATTGCCCCCACATTTTGCCCCGGCTCTACGTTTCACGTACAGGTATGAAATTTGGTACATACATGTAATGACCCAATACCTACAAAAAAGTCTCTTGGAGCATAGCCCTAAACACAACAGGAAGTCAGCTATTTTGAACTTCCTCCTAGATTTTGTGCATTTTTCGTAATTTCCTGATGTTGTACTTTAACGAACTCCTCCTACAGTTTTGATCTTATCCTCTTTAAATTTGGTGAGTGTAATCTTAAGGCCTTTGCGACGTTAAATTGCGAAGATCTTGAGTTTTCGTCGAAGGGTGTGCTCTCGGTGGCCTGACAAATGTGTGGGGCAAAATGGCTCAATAGCGCCCCCTACATTATTGCCCCGGCTCTACGTTTGACGTACAGGTGTGAAATTCGGTACATACATGTGATGACACAATACCTACAAAAAAGTCTCTTGGAGCTTAGCCCTAAACACAACAGGAAGTCAGCTATTTTGAATTTCCTCTCAGATTTTGTGTAGTTTTTGCCATTTCCAGACGTTGTACTTTAACGAACTCCTCCTACAGTTTTGATCGGATCCTCTTCAAATTTGGTGAGTGTAATCTTAAGGCCTTTGCAACGTTAAATTGCGAAGATCTTGAATTTTCGTCGAAGGGTGTGCCCTTGGCGGCCTGACAAATGTACACCCAATTTCAGCCTTTTGGTGATTTGTGCATGAATATGTCATATAGTTCAATATTGCTTGCAGTTCCGATGTTGCTAGGCAACCACAGACAGCCTGCAGTAACTCAGCCATACAATGTCCGATCTGCCCCAAACTTCACATGTTTGATAAGAGTCCTGTCCTGAACACATGACCATGCTCATATTAGATTATTGTAATAGCGCCACCTGCTGGTAGCAGGAAGTGTGGCAAATACAAATACTTTTGTGTTTGTATTTTTTGTGTTACAACCACAGACAGCCTGCAGTAACTCAGGCATACAATGTCCGATCTGCCCCAAACTTCACATGTTTGATAAGAGTCCTGTCCTGAACACATGACCATGCTCATATTTGGTTATAGCAATAGTGCCACCTGCTGGTAGCAGGAAGTGTGGCAAATACAAATACTTTGACATAGTCCTCCTATATTTATTATCATTACATACTGCCCACCGTGCTCTGTCTTCCTAAAACCGCCGGGTGGCGGCGGCACGGGTGCGAGGGCCCTCTTCATCGCTGCTTGCAGCTTTAATTATTATTATTATTATTATTATATAGTACCAATTGGCACTCTTACATGTACAGTATTAAGGAATGCCATGGTACCATATACAAAAAATGCTTTCTAGTACTATCTAGTAGTGGTTGTGTATAAATGAAGGGGTGAGGTGAGGCAGTGATTGTAATGTTTACCTATAACTTTTAACTCCTGGGCATCAGAATCTCCTTCCTGCTGGGCAGCTTCTGCACTGATGAGGCTGTACCAGGTGGCGTGACATCTGTACTGTCCGGTATTTTCTTGTGTGGCGTTGGTGATGATATATGTGTCTTCCGTTATGTTTGCGATTGTCTTATTATCCTTATAGAAGATGGCAGTTTCTGCTTTCCCCCCCCAGACTGCACACCTGAGAGCCACACTCTCCCCCATCAGTGCAGGAACGGCTGGAGGCTCCAACATCACCTTGAGCTCTGAGACACACAGACACACAGGTCAGACATCCGTCATCACTGCTGATGCTTCATTTAAAGATCCCATTATATTGAAGATGGCTTTGAATTCATATACTGATGACATCATGTTGCCCTGACAGGTGTATTAAAATTTCTGTCCAATCAAATGCTCTCAATAATAGGAGAGATAAGAGACCCTCATGCAACCAAGCAGCAAATCATAGTGTTACTGACATAAACTACAGGCTATTGGCTGTTTAAAGGGGCATTCGGCAACTATTTCAACTTAATAAAACCGTTTAGAAATCATTTGGATGGTTTAATAACCTGTTCTGGTGAGAATGGTTACTTTCCCCGCTCCCCCCAATGTTCCTAGGCGGAAAACCAACCTTGCAACATGAGGATTAACATCCCGGTAAGATGGAAATAGGAAGTCTCGTGAGAAGTGAGAACGAGCGAGAATCACGATCTGCTTTACGGCAATTCGACATAAACACACACGCCGCCCTCAATGTGTATGATGTATTACCCACCTCGGTAGACACAGCTCCACACGATTAAGTTGGCCGGCTCCGATAATAACAAATGCACATGAGCAGCGGTAGAAAGGGGGAGGAGGGGCCGCAAGTGAGTTTTCTTACGACATTGTTGTGAAATATACGCCTCACAGCTGTAGGGGGAGCTCGTTGAGAAAACATGCGACAACAAAAGTGAAAATCAGCGAAGAAATAGCTAGAGTTGCCGAATGCCCCTTTAAGAAAAAGGGTTTCAACAGGAAATGTCAGCACTGTAAAAAATTAATCTTGGAATTTGGGGAATTTAATCTATAATGATCAACTTTGTCTCTGTGATGCAAATGAGTAAATAGTTGCCATACCGTAGGAGTATAGAGCTATAAACCCTGATCTTGGAGAAGTGTTAGACTTTATATTGAGATCTGACTTTTATAGACTTTGATATTTTGGCAAGTCTGAGCACAGTTTGAGCTATTGTTGAGATTCGGCCTGCAACTATAGAGGTGACAGATGTGAGGTGTCTTTTTCTCAACATCTGAGAATCAGTTTCCATTTGCTCTCCAGTTTAGTCTCATGGCTCTTTATGGAAGCCATTGAGAGGATATTGTTTGTAATTTTTGAGGAGGACCTGATTCAAGGAGTCAGAAATCCTTATTATCCAGAGAACATGGTCTATAATTATTACATTACATTGACAATTACATTCAGATTTAAATATTGTGAAAATTATACTCTAACATCACTTGGTTAACATGTTCAAGAGCATGTAAGACTGATGGGAACTAGTTGGCAACTTGTGGTCAGAAAAAAAAAATTCTAGGAAAGTCAGTGGGATCCAGTGCTGTTTTGGACTCCATTGAATTTAATTGCATGGATACAGACAATCTACAAATCATGGAACTACATGAAAGCGAGTAAAAAATGACAGAATTATTATTTTTGTATTTCCCTTTAACTACACAAGTAATACAACAGGGAAAGGAGGAAGGAGTCACCTGTCATTTTCAGCGTCACTGCATTGCTTCGTTGTGTACCGTTCTTGCACCAGAAAGTGGCTCTTTTTGCTTCCTTCAATTCTGCAAATATAACAGCCCTGTTCTTCATCTTATCAACAGTGGTTCCTAGCATGAAGGTGCTCTCTCCCCGCAACACAAAACACTTCCAGCCAGTCGGATCATCGTCCACCTGCAGCACCAGGTTTCTTCCACCACCTTTGGTCATCACAGCGCCACCTATAGATGGAGAGAGCTGAGCGTGAGGCTCCAGCTCTGAGAGAGAGAGAGAGATGAGAAACAGCAGGAGGAACAGATGATCGTGAGGGAACGTTTAGAGTTATTTAGGATGGTGTTCATACCTTCGACAGTGAGTCTATACGGGTCGCTCTTCGATCCGCCCCGCTCACATTCGTACGTCCCGTTGTTTTTGGATGTCACTGCTGTGAGAAGCATCGAAGAATCCTGATGTGATTGTGGATTTCCATTAATGAACCATTTTATCGGTTCACCCCCTCCTTTACAGATCAGAGTGACGTCATCTCCAACAAACACATCTGGTAACCTCCTCGGCAAGAGAGACACTGAGAGAAATAAAACAGACGCATAAGAGACACGTCTTCTGTAACGCCAGGTTGTCTGACTACTATTGTAATATACACTGCCCGTCAAAAAAGTCACTGTTTGGATAAAAATAGGCAAATGCTTAAGAGTCTATGATTGGATCATTATTGCAGTGATTATTATGTTTCTAACATGTTATATGTTTGGCAACAGTTCTTCTAACTCTAACTGATGGAGTGTTTAGCTTTTCATTTCTGAAACAACCATGTAGGAAGAACATCATGTTCATATTCCAGGATGACAATATCCAGATTCATCAGGCTCAGATTGTGAAAGAATGGTTGTGAAAAGCTTGAAGAATCATTTTCACTCATGAATCCAGAGCTTAAACTCATTGAAAGTCTTTGGGATGTGCTGGAGGAGACTTTACAGAGTGCTGGACTCTTGCATTGACAATACAAGATCTTGATGAAAATAACATCACAAATTTTCTTTCAATCGAGATGTGAATCAATTTTTGGTCTGGACTCAGAGGTGCCGATTCATGTGTGAAAATGATTTTTCATGCTCCTCACAACCATTCTTTCACAATCTGAGTCTGATGAATCTGGATATTGTCATCCTGGAGTATGGCCGTGATGTGTCTTCATACATGGTTGTTTAAGAATTTTTTTTTTTTTAATGTGCCAGAAGTAATCTTGTTAAAAATAAACTTAAGCTGCTGGTTTCTAACATTGGGATCTTAGAAAATTATTTTTTATTATTGGTTATATTATATTTATTGTTGGTACTTATTATATTTATTATTATTTGGTTTTTATTATGTAGGAGTCAGGTTGTCCAGTCTTCAGCGGATACACCCTGTGGCGTTTACTTCTTGAGGAACCATGACAGGGATTACTTTGAATCAGGTTGGAGGTTCATTATAAATGGCCCTCAGTGAGGTACTTACTGACACTAGAAACATCAGTATGCTGGCTGGGTGAAGTGATGAGTTTTTCTGCATTAAAGAACTGCAGATCTGCATTTGTTTTTGCTTAATGCTGTGCTTATAATAGATTTGATATAATGATGTTTTGTTGTTTTATGGATCAGGCTGATCTGATCATCTTTAGGCACTGATCTTTACCACATATACCATTTCAGCTCCTCTGATCTTGTGCACAATGAAAATGTGTGTATTTACCTGCTGTTTTTTCTCCTTTGTCTTCTCTTATGAGAGCCAACAACACTGTGACATAAAAAGATAAATCAGATTATTTCTGCACTAAGAAGCAACATCTTTAATTTTAATTTGCAAATTCATTGCCATTGAAACGAGACGGCCGCACTCAGTCAGTTTTGGGTGAATCATGACTCAAGAGTGGGGTTTTGGCGATTGGCCCACTGGGAAAAGTTCAGGTGCTCCCGATGGCCAGTCTACTCCACAGCCAATCACAGGCCCCCTCCTTGCTCGGGTCCTGGGGCTTCGGCCCCGAAAACCCTATTGTTAATGCGACCTGGCTGTGCTGATATTGTGCATCATAAATTGTTCAAAATATTGGCTACAAATACAACAACTATTTGAAAATAAATCTTTTAAAATGATCTTTAATTGGCAGTGAAAATTGGCAGTGAAATGCAAATCTGTGTAACAAAATTATCATTATATCATCTGTGAAATCCGCAATAAAATTGGATAATGTTTTTGGAAAATTTTCAACATTTATCATAATTTAATGTCAATAATGTCAAAGCTTATTAAATCATTTGCCTCTTCTGTTGCATGAAAACTGCAAACTGGTTGGTTTGAATTAAACTTTAACATGAATGTAGCAAATATTAACAGAATCAGAAACCCATTATCAGACAATAAGATGCTGCATAAACTCTTGTGTTTTTACCTGACAGTGTCAGCAGAGACCTCATGTCCATCAGCCGAGCCCGAGCCGCGCTGTCCGTCTGTCAGAAAGAGAAATATGGGGAAGTGGACTTCAACAATAACCAAACAAAAATAAAACAATAGGTAGTTATATTTTACAAATTCAAAACAGTCCAAAAACACAATTCCTTCAAATTAAGCTGATGTTCTGTTCTGAGGGGTGGCAATCTGGCTTTGCCAAGAAGAAAGGTGACATGAGCTAGTCTATGACTATTCTGTAATCAAATTTAGGACACAGAGCCATATCCCTTTTAACTAGCTTCTGACAATTGTGCAGTTGCGCTTGAACAGATTGTCCAAAACGGCGTGGCTTCAAACATTAGTCAACTGTAAACGCATTAATCTGATCCAGACCAGTAACCCATTCAATCCTTGTTGGTCAAGAACTGGAGGAATCTCATCATTCAAGCTATAAATTGTCCTGCATGATTCCCGTAAAATGAGCTTGACTGGAAGGTACCCGAAAGGATCATAGACATAGAAAGCCGATCACTGACAAAATCCCACGGCCACGTCTACTATGATTTGCCCTTTACAGAGTACAGACAGTCTTGAAACTGAGAGTGTCTGTCTGCACTCACCATTGGAGCCCTTTCCATCGGCAGTTGATCTCGCTCCAAGCTTAAGCTCACTGATATTATTTGATCTGTCTTGCTCTGGAACGGATTGCAAGACCTCACAGCTGTTGCTCTCCCACTGTGTCAGATGGAAACTACCTTGGTGCTAAAGAGCAGCCAGATCTTTGTCAATTACCATTTACCATTTCTCTGCTCTTCAGACAATCGTCCATATAGAAATTCTTGTAAACAGTGTTAATTTCCTTTTTCCACCACCACTTGAATGTGCACACCCATTGGGTATGACTTGGATTTAGTATAGACAGATCTGTGTTGTTGGTTGTATGACTGCACACCCGAGTTTCATAACAGCACACTGGTTTTCCTCTTGATGTTGTTTTAGCCATTCATTGACAATAACAGGAAACTCCACCAGCCACAGCGATTTGGAGCCATGTTTCATGGTTTTCTTCATTGTAAAATGCAAACAGCAGAGGCGTCATGCCCGTTCAAACCGAGGAGGCAAATGGATTTTAATGCAGCTTCCGAAAGACAAAAAATTATATTTTGTACATTTGATAATTAACCCTTTAAAGCGTACGATCACACCTGTGTGATTAGAACGTTCAGAGCGTCACGTGACCAACTGCTAAATTAAAATCTGCGTTCACGCTCGTCATTTATAAAGTTCTCAATCATATACGGTTTATACTCTCATCATTTATAAAGTTTTCAATCATATACTGTTCATTTTATGTTTCTTATATTTAAATACAGATAATTAATTAGTATTCATAGTTTGTAAAATATGGAAGTGACAATAATCCTTTCAAATATAATTTGACAATGTGTTTTATTGATATCCGATATGGTAAAAAGTTTATTTTAATCTTAGAATATTGTTGATACAAAATTAATAGTGCCCCAAAGTTGTTGAATATCTTTGTTTTGAAGCTATCCCCCGGTTCTACTGACAAGGTTTAATGTTTAAGCCAAGTCCTGGACTAAAATGCATGTTTAGCTGTTTTAACCGAAAGCAACTTGCACTGAGATATCGTAAAATATGACAGTGATATTGTTTTGTCTCAAGATGCACACCAGTAATGTTATTTTCTAAGGCACGTTTATAAAAGCTACTTAAATGTCCTAATTAAACTAAGGCCTAATCCTGGCTCAATCTAAGCCCTGTCTGTGAAACCAGGCCTTAATGTCATAAGTGATTTGTGCAGAACCATGCAGTGTCAGTGCTTATGCTTTAAATTCATTTGTTTCTATAAGATAAAAAATACGTGGGAGACTAAATCGATGCAGGACTTATAGTTTGCGACATTAAAAGTGTTAATCGCTTCGATAATTCAAAAGTATAATCGGATATGATGACAAAGCAGTAATCCTTAAAGTGAAAGCTAAAGTAAAGTTTTATTCTATCTAAATAATAATAATTTTTAATTATAGTTCCCTTTCAGTTGCTCACACCTCAGAGTATTTTTGAGGGGGCACCACTTTTTGGTTACAGTAGATCTGTGTGTTTTATGTGGAAAAAACGTCTCGGTTACTAATGTAACCCTCGTTCCCTGAAGGAGGGAACAGGAGAGGTGATGTCGACGTGACGACGTAATTGGGATCACTTCAGGGAGCCCTATCAACTTCGAGTATCTACAGAACGAGCCAATGAACGTTGGTGTGCGTGAAAAGCATCACGCGCCCGCCCCGCAGCGCGGGTATAAACAGGAAGCGGGCGCACGCACGCACTCATCAGGCTTGTTTGAGATGCGCCTTGCCTCGCCTTAAATGTAGGCGAGAGTAGGTGGCTGCAGTGAGGGGAGGAGTGAAAAAAGCGCAGGCAAGCCTGACACTTCTCGCTTCTCGCAGTGGATCCGACACCTGCGAGATCAATGATTGATATCGCGGGATTCACGGGATTCACGCTCGTGCACAGTGTTGCTAATAAACTGGATGTAATTTAAGTTCTGTTGCTTTTAGCCTATATGAAAATAAATATAATGAACAAGACACCCAAAGTAGGCCTACTTGTTATTTAATTCCTTTCCAAATAAGTGTTTATCACATACATAGGCTATGTGTTTTTTTTATATATATAATAAAATGACATTGCATAACCCATAGAGATCGCACTGTCCGAGAGTTTGGGAATATTCACACATAACATATAGCCTACACATAAAACATGATATCCGAGTTTTAAAATCAAACATTTTAAAAGAGAACAATATATCACGGGTTGTTTAAACCAATCAACATTAAGCTGTGTCGTCAGCAAGTCGTTTCCCATCATGCATTTGATCAGCGCAGTCGGTGGAGAGCAACTGCTCGCGACTGCAGAATCCGGCACGTGCGCCTTGCACTCCCGAGAGCTTTTTGACACACGTCAGCATGACATCAGAGCAAGGCGGACCGCACTCGAACACATTTCTAATCGCTTTTCTGCAGGTGGTCGGATCCCAAGATGGCACTCTTATCAGTCACGTTTTGAGGAGCGCCGCAAACTCAACCGTTTATTTTAGCTTGTAATGCAGTAAGAAAGGCTTTTTGAACTCATAATTTGTACCAGATCACATTTAACTAGTTGTTGCATTGGCTGTCAAAATGGGGAAATCCGAAAAAAGAAAAAGTAGGAATGGACCTCAAGCTTCTGCTAATGCTAACAAAACTGTTAATGAGACACGTCAAGCCCGCCAAGAACCTCTGATGAACAACATGCATGACTACTTGAACCACGACATTGTCTCCGCAGAATTCATGCTGTGTGAGGAAGAATTTCCCTGTCTTCCAGAAACCCCATGTAAATCCCCTGCCATCAAACAACGCAAGACCGAGAGTGCTGACACAACTGGCATCCTTTCGCAACTCGGGGAGCTTTCGAGGCTGATTAATAATCGTTCGGATGCTTTGGAAAAGATGGTAGGGGAAAACTCACGTGTGATCGCTAGTTTGAAAGGAACGGTTAATGAAAATACCAGGCAGATTTCTGGAATGAAAGTAGTTATTGACTTTATGAGTGCCGAAGTAAAAGATTTGAAAGTCAAAATCGGCGCGACTGAGTCAATAGCCAAAAGAGTCGAGTTTAACTCGCATGAACAGGAGAAACGGCTTCTGCACCTTGAGGCTTACTCACGTCGATGGAGTCTCAGAGTTCATGGGGTACCTGAAAGTGAACGAGAAGATGTCCGTAATAAGATCATTGACGTTTGCCAGCACCTTCTGCCAGACGCGAAAGGCAAACTCCCGGATGCCGTGGACACCGTTCATCGCCTGGGTCGCAAACGGATGAACGACAGCAAGCCCAGAGGAATCATCGTCCAGTTTGCCTCCCGTTTTCAACGCGACGCGGTTTGGCGTGCTGCTAAAGATTCAAATTTTCTTAAAAACAACAACCTGAAAATGTCCGAGGATCTGTCTCCAGCGGATCGAGAGCGGAGAAACAAGCTATGGCCCGCCGTGGAAAAGGCGAGAAAAGAGAATAAACGAGCTCACTTTGTGGGTGGAAGAGCTTTTGTAGAGGGATCTGAAATATTCCCTCCTGACTAATGGGTTTCTCGTATATTCTTATCGTCTCTTGACATTAACATTGCTTCCATCCTCTTGACTGGTTCGATGTTCTGGACTATCATCAGTCTAACGTTACAGTTCTTCCCAGGACACCGAAGACTCATATGACGGTACTACAACCTTGATTTTGTAAGACATTTAAAATGCTGCCTTTTCACGTGGTTTAATAGTTCTATTTTAGAACGTGTTACAGTTTTTTATATATTGAGAGAGACGTTCTAGTATGCTTCAGACACTTGTGTTGTCTGGCTTGTAGGCTATAATACAATATAGTCTCATAATGACGATCTGGTATTATACTAAATTTCATTTAAAATATTACTTAATTGGAATTTCATACTGTATTTCAATATCTTCATATTATTTGAGTTGCGGTTCTCATCCTAATGCTCATTTCTTGACCGTTTAAAGTTCTTTACAACAAGTTACTTGTTTTGCTTATCTGTCTATTCAATTTTGTTTGTTTTTTATTTCTCTTCAATTTCCTTTATTTTACTTCATGTCTTTATCTGTTGTTTCTTTAAATGCTAGAGGGCTAAGAAATCCTATTAAGCGTAAGGCTGCTTTCTTATATCTCAAACAATTCAAATCAGATTTTTGTTTACTCCAAGAATGTCATTCAACTGTAGAGGATCGTAATTTCTGGAGGTCACAATGGGGACTGGACATATGGATGTCTCATGGTACGACACATTCAGCCGGTGTATGCATCTTAAAAAATCAGTTTAAAGGGAAGGTGTTACTTAATGTAAGTGATTTAGGTGGACGTTATATCTGTCTTGTCACTGAAATATCAAAATCGACGTGTATTCTTGTTTGTGTTTATGGCTATAACCAGCAGAAAGAAAATGAAGCCTTTATTAGTCTTTTAGAGGAACATGTGTTAAAATTATTAACTAAATATCCAAATTCCATGCTTATTTTTGGCGGAGATTTTAATGTTGCCATAGATGGCAGCATAGACAGATGGCCTCCAAAACTCCCTGATAACACTAGTTTATACTTGAAAACATTTATGCAAAGATTCTCTTTGATCGATAGTTGGAGAGTGTTACATCCGTCTCAAAAGATGTTCACATGGAGTAATAACTCTCTCTCCTCCCAGTCCCGAATTGACATGTGGCTTATCTCTAAAGAATTATGCAATACCTCTACTGACATTTTGCCATCACCTTTTTCTGACCACAAGAGTATCTTCATTCGTACCCATTTTCTTGCCTCTGATAATGTGCTCGGATTCACTACTTACTGGAAACTCAACAACTCCATTCTGTCTTACAGTAAATTAGAAGATGAAATTAATAAGATAATTCACAAAAATTGGAATAAAGCAAGAGAGGAGAATAGTTACAGCAGCAACTGGGAATTTACTAAATATGAAATTGGCAAGTATCTTAGGAAATTTAGTACTGATTTGACAAAAAAGAAAAAAAATGATGAAAACTCCGTTGTATGCAAAATCACCAATCTTTTATCTAAAAATGTGGATGATTTACTTGATTGCGAAAAAGCAGAATTGGTTGAATTACAGTGCAAATTAGACAACATATATAAACATAAAGCTGAAGGGGCATTTATTAGATCGCGCAGAAAATGGCTTGAAGAGGGTGAGCAAAATTCTGCATATTTTTTCAGACTGGAAAGACAGCAAGCTAAAAACAACCAAATTCAAAAATTAATGATTAACGGTAATATTAGTGATGACCCTAAAAGTATCGCAAAGTTCTGTGCCAAATTTTACAGTGATTTGTATACTTCTAAATTTTCCCAACAACATATGGATGATTTCTTTAAATCATTACCTAATATAAACCAGTTAAGTGACTTAGATAAACACTTTTGTGACGCCTCTATCACACTGAAGGAGATAGAGGAAGCTATTAACGGTTTAAAAGCCAACAAATGTCCCGGAACTGACGGACTCAGCTCAGAATTTTACAAGCTATTTAATCATAATATAGCACCACTCTTGTTAAAGGTGTATAGAAAAAAAATTACTTCCAGCCACATTATGTCAAGGATTAATAACTCTTATACCAAAATTAAATAAAGATCCCCTCCTAATAGACAATTGGCGTCCAATTACACTATTAAATAATGATTATAAAATAATAGCTGCAGTCCTAGCAAAAAGATTAAAATATGTTTTGACCTCTATAATTGACAAAACACAATCAGGGTTTATGCAGAAAAGACACATTTCTAATAATATACGGTTAGTACTAGATATGTTAGACTATTCAGAATTAATTGACAATGATGGCTTCATTTTCTTTTTAGACTATTACAAAGCCTTCGACACATTGGAACACCAATTTTTATTTCAGGCTCTTCAAAAAATTGGCTTTGGCGACTCCTTTTGCAGGATGGTCCAAATGCTATACATAAACGGAAACAGCTCAATTAAGCTAAGTAATGGTACTTCACCTAGATTCTTTTTAAAACGAGGAGTTAGGCAAGGATGTCCAGTTTCCCCTTACCTATTCCTAATTGCAACACAATTCCTTAGCGTACATATCAATGGTAGTTCTTTAAAGGGTATCACAATTGGTAACACTAAAATAAAAATGAGTCAGTTAGCAGATGATACAGCTTTATTCTTGAATGATTCTTCACAAATTCACAGTGGCTTTGGGTATTCTTCAGTCCTTTTCTGAAGCCTCTGGATTAAATCTAAATTTTAATAAATGTGAATTGCTTCCCATTAAAAATTGCTCTCTTACCTCTATTGAGAATATTACTGTTAAAAATAGGGTAACATATTTAGGTATACAAATTACTAAAGATGAATGTAGGTGCTCAGCAAACTTCAAACCTATTATTACTAAGACTCAAAAAAGATGCAATTGCTGGTTACAAAGGGATCTGTCCTTAAAAGGCAGAACACTGCTCACTAAGGCAGAGGGTCTGTCCCGTTTGGCCTATGCAGCTCAGTCTCTTTTTGTGGATAAGCCCACTTCTAAATTAATTAATGAGGTTTTAATAAAATTCTTATGGAAAAACAAGCCTCATTATATGAGAAAATCAGTCATATTAAACTCTGGCTGAATCAGTACCTAACCAAACCATCTTCTATTTGGAATGTTTTTCCTCAACTTGTTTTTTCACAACTTGGTGGCATTCATTTTCTCTTAATGTGTAATTATGATATTTCCAAACTTCCTATCAAACTCTCCAACTTTCATCGTCAGGTTCTCTTAGCATGGGCTCTAATTTATAAACATAACTTTTCACCACAGAGATGTTATATTTGGAACAATAAGAACATCTTATTCAAGAATAAATCTCTATTTTATGATAATTGGTTCAGTAATGGTTTATTTTTAGTGGAGCAGTTGTTTGATAAGCAAGGTCTTTTATTCAGATATTCAGAATTTCTTTCCGAATACCAAATACCAATAACCCCAAAAGAATTTGCTACAGTAATGGGAGCTATTCCCTCTGGTTTATGTATGCTTTTTAAAAACTGTAATTACTCCACCGCAGTATCTACTGCATCCTTTCCTCAACCTTGTGATACTTCTGTTGGTCAAATGTTTCTCTGAGTTAAAAGCTAAAAACTATAAAATAAGATCTTTATTTCTTAAGGATTTGATTTCTGTTCCACCTGTCATTTCCTTTTGGAATAATTTGTTTGTTAACCTTAATTGGAAAAAAATCTGGTCTTTACAGCAGAAATTCTTTCTCACAAATAAGGTGAAAGAAATTTCCTTCAAGCTCATACACAGGTTCTATCCTGTTAAGACATTTATACAAAGGTTTAAATCTGACATTGAGCTAACATGCTCTTTTTGTTTGAATTCTGAAGAAACAGTGGTTCACTTATTTTGGTCGTGTCACTACACTCAGAAGCTTTGGAATGATATTGATGTATTTATCAAGTGTAAGATTTGGCCAGGCTTTTCAATACAAATGAGAAACATTATATTTGGGTATTTTGACTCAGACCCCACAAACGTAAATGTCTGCTTTGTTATTAATTTAATTTTTTACCTAAGCAAATTTTACATTCACAAATGCAAATTCTCAAACTGTAAACCTATCTTCTCTGTCTTCTTAAAAGAGATAGAAAATTATTTAAATGTGATTTCAATATCTACTAATATGAAAGCCATAAGGACGGTTAGAATCTGCACTGCCTTTGATCTCTTCATGTGAACATTTTTTTATGTGATGTAATGGCCCTACCTTTTTTTTTTCTTTTTTTTTCTTGCTATTGTCTCCTTTATTGTTTTGGTTGATATTATGTGATGTACGTACGCTTTCTCTTTTGTATGTTCCCGTTCTAAGCATTAAAAAAAAAAAAAATGAAAAAAACACATTTCTAACCGGCATGCATTACGCGCTGATCACCGGTGATCGGTTCTGCGCAGATTTTGCTCATCTCAAACAAGCCTATTGTCTTTCGCTTCGGAGCCGAGCTTTTGTTTCGACTCTGAGTTTCTGCAGACTGCTGCAACGTTGAAGACTGCTTCAAAAGGAAAATACTCTGTTCCAGTGCTGGTGTGAAGGTGCGATCAGCGATGGCCGCGAGCATTACAGCTCACAATTGACCCTTCGCTAAGCCCCGCCCTCCTTAGTTACTGTTGCTACGCCTGTCAAGCTTTCGCGTCTAGCACGTCTATTAAAGGCTGATTTATACTTCTGCGTCGGACCTACGCCGGAGCCTCTACGCAATACACTACGCGTTGGTTTTCATTTATACTTCTGCGTCGTTGTCCGCGTTGACGCGCAATTACACATGCAGAGGGAGCATGTGAAACCCGAGGGAGGGGTTCTAGCAGACCAATCACAGCGCTTGCGTCCGCGTAGAATTGACGCGTTGTTACATTTTTGGAGAGGTGCACGTCAGGGTACGCCGAAGGGTACGCACGCTACGCACAGCCTACGGCGTAGCTACGGCGTAAGTTCGACGCAGAAGTATAAATTGGGCTTTACAGTGTGTATGCACCGGTGTCAGACATTCCCAATGAGATAATTAGTAATTTTTGGCGAACATGTTAAAAATATCTGAGAGAGCAAGACAAAAGGGACTGCAGTGTGCAGTCGAGGGATATATCCACGACATAATATGCAACCGATTAGAGAATAATTTCATAAAAATTGAAGCTAAAGCCTAGTCGCAGCAGCCGCCGCCTCATACGCTGACCATTCACATCGGAAACACACAAATTGAGGAACAGCTATGTTCGTGCACAGCAGGGTAAGTGAAATGTGAAACTAATCTAATAATTATAAATCAAAAAGTTTATCCATAAATCTTTTGGAATAACACTAACACCGGGAGAGCCGCGATCGGATTGGGTTAAAGTTACTCAGTCAGGGGTAGTAACGTTAGGCCGTCGATTAACAAAATGCTGAAATATATATTTTAAAGTATGTCAGTGAGCCTCCGTCTAGTCTTTAAACGTCTTATTTTATGTTAAAACGTGCATTATGAACAAAGAACCGTAATTATTTCCAACTTCCAAGGAAAAGGTGTTTATGTTAATCCTGTGTGGACATTAGTTGTGAATGGGGTCTCCCACACTGCTGATCCACGCCCGTCATTTCTCCCCTTGGCTTTTAGATTTTCGGGAAGGAAAAAAAATCCTCTCCCCCGTCCAAACTTTTAGGATACCGGGTATCAGATTTGCACAATCCACACGCACAACGCTTCGGCATGTTTCCCTCACTCGAAAGCTTGCCAGACCTCCTGCGCCTAGTTACGGTTGCTAAGACACGATTGGCCAGTGGTGGTTTTCGGGCGTGGCTTAGCGAAAGGTCAATTGTTGTTTTCACAGCATTGTTTGTGTGTGTCTGTGTCTGCGTATGTGTCGGTCTCGGTGGGCGTTCAACTTTGAGTGTGTACCTCGATTACACCGTGGCTATCCCTGGTTGCTTCAGCACTGAGAGAGTTATTTTTTTCTTTTCTATATTTTTTGCTTTTAACTAAAAGAGCAACACAAGCGTGACCCTGCCTCCTTTTCAGGATGTCATTCCGCTTGTGCGTTTCTGGATGCGGTCGTTCCCTGGCGCTAGCAGACGGCCACAATTGTTGCCTCTCGTGTTTGGGCATTCAGAACGCTGAGTAGGGATGGGTATCGTTAAGGTTTTAACGGTATTACTACTCTTACCGATACTGCTTATCGATCCGGTACTTTAACGGTATTCTTATCGGTTCATTTTGGTGTGTGTTTTTTTTTTAATTCGGGTAATGATTAACATTTGCTTTATATTTTGAAATGTAAAATATCTATAGCAAAAGAAAAATCAATGCTTTAACAAAACAAATAAAATATTTATTTGTTATGCAGCAGTGTGCAGACGTTTTTGTTTTATATACATGAGATAGGATACGATAAGCAAAAACAAGTACAAACACATGGTCAAAAAAAGAATACAATTAAACAAAGATACAAATTATATACACAGTGCTTTAATTTCAGAAAGGTCTACTAACATTACTTTTCAGGTAAGTGTTTCTGTCTGAAAAGAAATCTAATTTAGTAATCAAATGTAAAATAACACTGCATAGTTTATCATAGATATATTAATGCTTATTAAAGTTTAAGTTATTCATTCAAGAGCTGTGAGTGATTTTCTCTGCCTTATGTTGTTTGATTCGCATTAATGGCTCAATCGTCAGCAGGTTTATTAGACTGCTTCCCCTTTAAGACCGAGAGCAGGTCTAATAGATGACTGATGCACCATAATTTCTCCCAACTATTTACGTCCATTTAAGACATAAACTGTGTTTAAGTGAATAAACTGTGCTTCAGTGAATCTTAGAGCTGGTCATTTTTATGTATATTAGTTTAGATGTGCACATGAAGCCCAAAGTTAAGTATACTAACTAAGTATGTATAGTTAAGTATACTAACTATACATACTTTATCCAAGATGGCGCCGCAGATGGCTGCCTCGGTGTGGAGCTCTTCAGCTATTGTGTTGTTTTTGTTCGTTTGTTCTGCGTTTAGTCATTCTTTTCCAATCAGTTTCACCAAAGACGAACTACTGGACATTAGGAAACACACACCAGAAACCTTTTCTACAGTTTTTGATTATTCGGACGTCTTGCAGGACATTCTCGTCGGAGGGGCAGCGTTGTTGTTCAAACGCGCGTTCAGACGCAAACGCGGGAAGCGAGCCGGCGCGCTGGTTAAACTCCGCGAGCGCGGCCTGCGCACTGCACTCCCCAGTATTCATCTCGCGAATCTCCGATCCCTTCCTAACAAAACGGATGAACTTCTTCTCCTCACCCACACTAACAAGGATTTTTTAAACTCTGCTGCTTTGTGCTTCACTGAAACCTGGCTGAGTGAAGCCATACCGGACAACGCAATACATCCGCCGGGCTTCAAGCTGTTCCGAGCGGATCGCATCGCGGAGCTAACGGGGAAAACGAGAGGTGGTGGATTGTGTTTCTACATTAACGAAAGTTGGTGTTCAGATGTAACAACACTGAAGAAGATGTGCTCTCCTAATTTAGAGGCACATTTCATAAACTGTAAACCTTTCTACTCGCCTCGGGAGTTTTCCTCTTTCATTCTCGTGAATGTTTACATCCCTCCAGAGGCGTGCGTGAGCGCGGCGCTAAAACAGCTGGCTGAACAAATAGCTGAAACGGAACAAAGGTACCCAGACTCTCTTTTAATCATTCTTGGGGATTTTAACAAAGCAAATCTTTCCCGTGAACTACCAAAATACAGACAGCACGTTACATGTCCCACCAGAGACCGTAATATACTGGACCACTGTTACACAACAATAAGAAATGCGTATCACTCGGTCCCACGGGCAGCTTTGGGGCTCTCTGATCACTGTTTGGTTCATCTCATACCGACCTACAGGCAGAAACTGAAATCAGCTAAACCTGTAATAAGGACTGTAAAAAGATGGACTAATGAAGCAGAACAGGATCTACAGGCCTGTTTTGATTGCACTGATTGGACTGTTTTTGAAGCTGTTTTGAAAGACTGGTGCTGGCCCACCTGAAGGACATCACCGGACCCCTGCTGGATCCCTTTCAGTTTGCTTACAGAGCAAACAGGTCTGTGGATGATGCAGTCAACATGGGACTGCATTATATCCTGCAACATCTCGACAGACCAGGGACTTATGCAAGGATCCTCTTTGTGGACTTCAGTTCAGCCTTCAATACCATCATGCCTGGTCTTCTCACAGCCAAACTGACCCAGCTCTCCATGCCATACTCGATCTGTCAGTGGATCACCAGCTTCCTGACGGACCGGCAGCAGCGAGTGAGACTGGGGAAACACACATCCAAGACACTCACAATCAGCACTGGCGCCCCTCAAGGGTGCATTCTCTCCCCACTGCTCTTCTCCCTGTACACTAATGACTGCACTTCTAAAGACCCCACTGTCAAGCTCCTGAAATTTGCAGACGACACCACTGTCATCGGTCTCATCCAAAACGGTGACGAGTCTGCTTACAGACTGGAGGTTGAACAGCTGGCTGTCTGGTGCAGTTATAACAACCTTGAGCTGAACACGCTCAAAACAGTGGAGATGATCGTGGACTTCAGGAGGAACAGCCCAGCACTCCCCCCACTCACCATCATGAACAGCACTGTGGAAGCAGTGGAGTCATTCAGGTTCCTGGGCACTATCATCTCTCAGGACCTGAAGTGGGACAATCACATTGACTCCACTGTGAAAAAGGCCCAGCAGAGACTGTACTCCTTCGCCAGCTGAGGAAGTTCAACTTGCCACAGGAGCTGCTGATTCAGTTCTACTCAGCCGTTATTGAGTCTGTTTTATGCACTTCCATCACTGTCTGGTTTGGTTCAGCTACCAAATCAGACATCAGGAGACTACAACGGACAGTCCGGACTGCGGAGAGGATCATTGGTGCCCCCCTGCCAACCCTCCAGGACCTGTACTCTTCCAGAGTGAGGAAGAGAGCAGGTAAAATCATCACAGACTCCACTCACCCTGGACACCTCCTGTTTGAACTGTTACCGTCAAGACGGCGACTCAGATCACTGGCCACAAGAACATCTCGGCACAGGAACAGTTTCTTCCCACAGGCCATCTCCCTTCTGAACAGTTAACATATCTCCCAAGGCATATGCCTGAAGTGCAATACTCCCACTGTTTAGTGCAATATCTTTAAAATTCAGGTGATATTTATATTTATATTTATTCATACTATACAAAATACTGTAAATATGTTCATTATCTGTAAAAGTTTATTCTGACAAAACCCAACTGTGACCATATATTTTTATAGTACTTTCATATTTTTTTATAATTTTATTCATAGAATTTCTATTACTATTTGTATTACTATTACTTGTTGTATCTGTATTTGTATATGTGCACTGGAAGCCTCAGTACCAAAACAAATTCCTTGTGTGTGCAAGCACACTTGACAATAAAGCTCTTTCTGATTCTGATTCTGATTCTGATACTACTTGTCTCGTTGCAGTCCATTTCGGAGCGCGTGTCGCCTTGTGAACAGCGTCTCTTGTGCAGATTTATGTGCTTTTAATAGCTCTTTTAATGATCAAACGCTTCTGCAATTTAGCAACAGTAGAGACTGCATTTTACAACAATCACCGATCGTGCTGATTCTGACGGTATACGTTTGGGTTTTAGGAAGAAATGACAGTGCATCGCTGTGAAGGGAAGGAAGTTGCGCTGGACAGAATATGCGTCTAGTTTGTAATGCTTTCATCTCAAATATTTTCTTTTTATAATCTTTGAAAGCCAAAATCTAAAATAAAAGTAGAATAATATCCCAGATCTAAAGTGTAACCACGTTTGAATGTTTAATTCTGTCCTCATTGTCACTCATTAAGCAGGGCTGTCGTGTTGCGCGCTGTGGCTCCGCGTGAGAGATCGCTCTCTCTCTCTCTCTCTCTCTCTCTCTCTCTCTCTCTCTCTCTCTCTCTCTTCTGGACTGCGAATAGCAAAATTGCATCACAGACAGATGATTTAATATTATTATATATAGAACTGATTGGCGAGATAAACATGTTCAAGATTACGTCTTTATAGCAATAATAAAAAGTATGTGTATTTTCTTAATTTCTTAACGTCCGAGCTTATCGATACAGCGTTCTTTCATAATTCAGCCCCAGGCCCGTTTAATACCGGGTTTCGGTACCCATCCCTAACGCTGAGGCAGCTTTTGTGAATGGCTCATGTTCTCACTGCTGGAATATGACTATGGCAGTGCTAAGATCGAGACTCGCTTACCTTAAGGGAGGTGCAGTCCCCTTGCCAATGCCCAGATCTAGTGTTTTTTCTGGACCTCAGAATAAACCTACTTTTGCGCATGGTCAGGGTGATCTGAGGATTACCGTGAGGGCTTCCCCGCCGAGGCAATCTCCGCGGGCCCCTCACGCCTCTCAAGCGCTGCCGCCGTTGGAGCTTCCAAAGGAACGCGCTGGTCCTTCTCATGGACGACCAGCCGTGTCCTTTGGGGCCCCACCTGACGATCAGATGTCCATCGGAGGGGGAGCTTCAGTTCTCTGGAGATGAAGATTCGGCTGCGTTACCCCCTTCCGGGAGTGTGGCGTTGCCCGAGTCAGATCCAGAATGGGCAACTATGCTTTCCCGGGCCGCCAAGAAGGTCGGGCTTGCGTGGAACCCTCCACCACGTCCCAAACCTTCTCGGTTGGACGATTGGTATCTCGGGGCGGGCCGTGCTGGTTCTCAGCGCGCCGCCCGGTACCATTCTTTCCGGAAGTGCATGAGGAGCTTACTAGGACGTGGACGGCGCCGTATAGTGCCAGAAGCCGTCCTAGTGGCTCCTCCCCTCTCACCACCCTCGACGTCGGAGCGGCTAAGGGGTATGTGGATGTCCCGCCGGTGGAGCGTGCCGTCGCGATGCAATTGTGTCCGGCGTCCGCTTACTCCTGGCGGGGCAATCCACGCCTCCCGTCCAAGGCATGTAAGTTTTCGTCCGGTCTCACGGCGAAGGCTTACAGAGCCTGTGGACAGGCTGCTTCCACCCTCCATGCCATGGCGCTTCTGCAGGTCCACCAGGCCCAGGTGTTCATGGACATGAACGAGGGTGGTTCTGACCCAGAGCTCCTCCGGGAGCTCCGTGTGGCAACCGACCTCGCTCTCCGAGCAACGAAGGAAACCGCACGTTCAGTCGGTCAGGCGATGTCCACCTTGGTGGTCCAGGAGCGCCACCTCTGGCTCAACCTGGCGGATATGAGGGACACCGATAAATATCGGTTCCTGAATGCCCCTCTTTCCCAGGTTGGGTTATTCCGCAACGCGGTTGAGAGCTTCGCCCAACAGTTCTCGGCCGCCCAGAAGCAGACGGAGGCCATCCGACACATCCTGCCCCGGCTGACCGCTGCTGCTCCCACCCATCTGCCGGTCGCAGACCCTCCGTCCGCTCGTCACCGAGGTCGACCTCCTGCGGCGTCCTCCGCTCCCGCTAAGCCTCAGCAGCAGGAGCCACCATCCAGGCCTCAGCGTGGAGCAGGCCGCAGGAAGTCGACCACACCCGTCCAGGCCGCTGCCAAACCAGGAGGCAAGCGCAGGTGCAAACGACCCTGAGACAGGCGACCCAGAGGTGGATCAAGTTGCTCTTCAGGAGGTGGTGAAGGCACCGCTCCTTCCCCCGGTGGAGGGCCGGGCGGAGAATCCTTTGTTTCCTTTTCTTTTTGTTCCGCCACTGACCCACGGGCCAGTGGTACCCACATTTTCAACAAAAGAACAATTTCTGAAACCTCTGGGTTCCAAGAGGGCGTGCTTGGCGGTCGACGACGCTATGCCTTGTCACCCTCAAGCCCCTCTTTCATCGCCCTGCATTCCGCCGCGCTGCCCCACCCCGGGTACGTCTGTGGTGCCGTTGGTCACGCTTGCGCGGTGTCTGGGAGCCTGGCTAGCGCTTCCCAGCCCGTCTGGCTCATCCGTACTGTCAGACTCGGCTATGCGATTCAGTTCGCCCGGCGTCCCCCTGTGTTCAAGGGCATTCTGTTCACCCGTGTTCTGGCGGACAGTGCCCCTGTGCTCAGGGCAGAGATCGCAGTCCTACTGGCGAAGGACTCGATCGAGCCGGTCCCTCCAGCCGATATGAAGACTGGCTTCTACAGCCCGTACTTCATTGTACCCAAGAAAGGCGGTGGGTTACGGCCAATCTTGGACCTGCGTGTCCTGAATCGGTCCCTTCACAGGCTGCCGTTCAAGATGCTTACGCAGAAACGCATTTTCAAATGCATCCGTCCCCAAGATTGGTTTGCAGCGATCGACCTGAAGGACGTGTACTTTCATGTCTCGATTCTCCCTCGACACAGACCGATTTTTCGCTTTGCGTTCGAGGGACGGGCATATCAGTACAAAGTCTTACCCTTCGGGCTGGCCCTGACGCCCCGTGTCTTCACGAAAGTAGCGGAGGCGGCCATTGCTCCCATGTGCGAGCGTGGTGTTCGCATTCTCAACTACCTCGACGACTGGCTTATTCTCACTCAGTCGAGAGAGCAGTTGTGCGAACACAGGGACATGGTGCTCAGTCACCTCAGCCAACTAGGGCTTTGGGTCAACTGGGAAAAGAGCAAACTCACCCCCGGGCAGAGGATCTCTTTTCTCAGTATGGAGTTGGACTCGATCAACATGACAGCGCGCCTCACCGAGGCCTGCGTCCAGTGAGTGTTGAATTGCGTGAGCACGCTCAGACGCAGAACAGCGGCACCACTGAAACTGTTTCAGAGGCTCCTGGGGCATATGGCATCTGCAGCCGCGGTTACACCGCTCGGATTGCTTCATATGAGGCCGCTCCAACACTGGCTCCACGATCGAGTCCCGAGATGGGCGTGACAGAGCGGCTCGTGCCGGGTCCAAGTGACTCCGCACTGTCTCCAAACTCTCAGCTGGTCGGACTCTTCGTTCCTGCGGGCAGGTGTTCCCCTAGAACAAGTGTCCAGGCACTCTGTGGTCACCACGGATGCCTCTGCCACCGGCTGGGGGGGCCACGTACAACGGGCATGCAGCTTTAGGTCTGTGGACGGGGCCTCAACTGCATTGGCACATCAACTGCCTCGAGTTGTTAGCAGTACATCTTGCGCTGGGCCGCTTCAAATTGCCGCTACTTGGCAAGCATGTACTGGTCCATACGGACAGCACTGCGACCGTTGCGTACATCAACCGTCAAGGTGGTCTACGCTCCCGCTGCATGTCACAACTCGCCCGCCATCTCCTCCTTTGGAGTCAAAAGCATCTGAGGTCGCTTCGTGCCATTTATATTCCGGGCCTGCTCAACCGTGCAGCTGACGAGCTCTCACGGCAGCGGGTGCTACCGGGAGAATGGTGACTCCATCCCCAGGTTGTCCAGCTGATTTTCAGGCGCTTCGGGACCACACAGGTAGATCTGTTTGCCGCCCCGAACACGTCTCACTGCCAGTTGTTCTATTCCCAGACCGAGGGGACCCTCGGCACGGATGCTCTGGCACACAGCTGGCCCCCGGGCCTACGCAAGTATGCGTTTCCCCCAGTGAGCCTTCTTGCACAGACTTTGTGCAAGGTCAGGGAGGACGAGGAGCAGGTCTTGTTAGTTGCGCCGTATTGGCCCAACCGGATCTGGTTCCCGGAACTAGTGCTCCTCGCGACAACCCCTCGCTGGCCCATTCCTCTGAGAGAGGACCTGCTCTCTCAGAGACGGGGCACCCTATGGCACCCGCGTCCAGACCTCTGGAAACTCCATGTCTGGTCCCTGCACGGGACCCGGAGGTTCTAGGTGACCTACCCCCAGCAGTAGTCGACACCATCACTTCCGCTAGAGCCCCCTCAACAAGGCGCCTCTATGCGTTGAAGTGGAACCTGTTCGTTGACTGGTGTTCTTCTCACGAGGAGAACCCCCGAACTTGCTCGATCAGAGCCGTGCTTTCCTTCCTGCAAGATGGGTTGGAGCGCAGGCTGTCTCCCTCCACCCTTAAAGTGTATGTTGCCGCTATCGCCGCACATCACGATGCAGTTGAGGGTAAGTCGCTGGGAAAGCACGATCTGATCGTCAGGTTCCTGAGGGGGCGAAGAGACTAAATCCTCCTCGCCCGCTCTCTATACCCTCTTGGGATTTGTCTCTGGTCCTTTCGGCACTTCAGAGACCCCCCTTTGAGCCTTTTTCAGTCAGCAGAGTTAAAAATTCTGTCCTGTAAAACAGTTCTCCTGGTTGCATTGGCCTCCATCAAGAGGGTAGGGGACCTTCATGCATTTTTGGTCGACGAATCGTGCCTAGAATTCGGCCCGGCTAATTCTCACGTGATCCTGAGCCCCTGGCCCGGATACGTGCCCAAGGTTCCCACCACTCCCTTCCGGGACCAGGTGGTGAACCTGCAAGCGCTGCCTTCAGAGGAGGCAGACCCAGCCCTGGCTTTTCTCTGTCCCGTCCGCGCTCTGCGCCTGTACGTGGACCGAACGCAAAGCCTCAGGAGCTGAGATTAGCTCTTCGTCTGTTACGGAGGCCAGTAGAAGGGAAAGGCTGTCTCCAAGCAGAGGATGGCCCACTGGGTAGTGGATGCCATCGCCTTGGCTTACGAAGCCCAAGGCGTGCCTTGCCCGCCCGGGTTGAGAGCCCACTCCACTAGGAGTGTGGCTGCTTCTTGGGCGCTGGCACACGGCGCCTCGCTGACAGACATCTGTAGAGCTGCGGGCTGGGCGACACATAGCACGTTCGCTAGGTTTTATAGCCTACGCGTTGAGCCGGTTTCTTCCTGTGTGCTCGCTTCAACCAGCCGGTAACACCGAAGTTCCCACTCTAGTGTCGGCTTACTGCGCCACTCCCCTCCACATGGAGCGGATACGTGTGCTTCTTGCTCCAGTCGAGTTCTCCACTCAGGCGAACCCTGTAGAGTTCCTCCGCACCCCTTCAGCAGTCAGACGTTGCGGAGCGTCTGACGCCAGGCCTAGTGCTCGTTTGCTTGTATAACTTGTGCTAGGCTGGGTTCCATATGTGGTGATCCCTGCGGCGATCCCATATGCGTATTCTTCCACGATCAGCTCCCTGCAGTGAGCCCGTGTCTTTCCCTTGGCAGAGTCCGCTCTGCCGTCACTGCCTGGTGTTGCCTCCCCCTTCTCAGGCTGGAGCCACCCCAGTGACATTCCATATGACGCACTGCCCTCCGGCTAGTCCATATGTGTATTATCCACATGTTACCTCCCTTCGGGCAGGATGTGGCTTCCGCAGCGTCCCTCTCCCCTGGAAAGGCACGCTTTCCCAGTGTTATCCAAGAGTTCCACTGTGTGGGGTATAACGGAACAGCAGTGAACTCCCTCTCCGCAGGTCTTCCGCCTCAGCCAGATGGGGGTCTGAGAGTCTTCCATAGAGCGCTGGATTTGGCAGCAACCGCGGCGTTTTCCATGGGATCCCAATTACGTCGTCACGTTGAACGTGAGCGACTGAAAGGGAACGTCTCGGTTACTAATGTAAACCTGTGTAACCCCGCCGCCACGGTTGCTGACCATCGCTGTACGGCCGTCACAATCTCGGCTCCTCAGCAAAAAACAATGAGTGCGTGCGCCCGCTTCCTGTTTATACCCGCGCTGCGGGGCGGGGCGCATTACGCTTTTCACGCACGCCAACGTTCATTGGCTCGTTCTGTAGACACTCGAAGTTGAAAGGGCTCCCTGAAGTGATCCCAATTACGTCGTCACGTCGACATCACGTCTCCCGTTCCCTCCTTCAGGGAACGAGGGTTACATTAGTAACCGAGACGTTTTTTCCACATAAAACTTACAGATCTACTGTAACCAAAATGTGGTGCCCCCTCAAAAATACTGTGCATGACGTCATGCCCCTGAAAACTAGGGATTATTTTGCCACTTTGCACTGGGTTTTGAACTTCTCAAAGGTGCTTTCAAAGTCTATGCTAATCATGAAGGCCCACTGAAGTGCTTTGAAACCTGCAGCATTATTCAGTGTTGACATAATTTCAACTGAAACAGGAAGACAGGAGGAGACATATTGAGCAGCTCCTCCCCTTTTAAAAAAATAGCCAATAGCATTTTGTTCGTTTATATACAGCTGGACCAGAGCCATTGAGCTCAGTAGAGCCGCAGTTTCCTCCTAATCTCTTCCATAATGCTTTAGAATATCTAAATTCTAAATAGAATATCTGTTCAGAATTCAAATGGGTCCAATTCATTTCCCATCGTGTTTTTGATCAGCGCAGTCGGTGGAGAGAAACTGCGCTCGACTGCAGAATTCGACACGGCCGCCTCGCCATCGAGAGAGTTTTTTGACATAGGTCAGCATGACATCTGAGTAAGGCGGACCGCACTCGGACACATTTCTAACCGGCATGTATCTCGAGATGATCACCGGACCCGCTGATCAGTTCTACGCAGATTTTGCTCATCTCAAACAAGCCTTTTCTCTCCACCGACTGCGCTGATCAAAAGCATGATGGGAAACGACTGGCTGACAAGACAGCTTAATACTCAAACAACCGTGACGTATCGTTCTCTTTTAAAATGTTTGATTTTAAAACTCCGGTATCGTGGTTTTTTGTGTATAAATTGTGTGAATATTCCCAATCTGTCTGACAGTTCTATCTCTCTATAGTGTTTTTATGTGTCTTTTCTATTTAATAAAGACAAAAAAATCCGAAACTAACTTGACTTACAAACTTGTGGCCCACTACACACATTTCACACGTGATTAGGCTACTCTCTGATGTGTCCCTTTTCGGTCCCCACGGCCACTCCAACAACATATTCAACAATAGTTCCTATTGTTACATATGGGATATGTCATTGTTTTCATGTTTCTAAAAAATATATAAAAACATGTCTGTATTAAAGCAAAAATAATCGATAAACACGTCTTTCAAATGGAATTAAACAACAAGCAGCCTACTTTTGGTGTCTTGTTCATCATATTTATTTTCATAAGCAACAAACTTAAATTCTAGAAGAGAGAACTGTCTAACTTGCCTGCGCTTTTTTCATTCCTCCTCTCACTTCAGCCGCTATATCTCCAATAGCTCTCGGCTGAATTTAAGGCGAGGCGCATCTCAAAGGAGCACTGTTTTGGAACACACTAGATAAGCGAAGACTAACATTTTCATACTAAAAGCCAAAAACAACTAAGATGTAATGCCTTTTCAAACTTGGATTTTGGAGCATGAATTTCACTCATCTGTTAGCCTACTTTTAGTCTTCAATAAACACTCTCTACTGCTTGTATACATAGTATGTATTTAAGTATAGTATTTAAAAGTCTGTTTAAATCATAGTCACACCGCAATATAAAATCAATTCCCCCCATTTTTTGGAAAATTGCATTCGGGATGCTAATCCAAAAAGAGTCATTATGACACATAAAAGAATTCAACCATTTTAGTTTTATTCATTACAGAAAAATCTATGACATTCATGCCACCCTCTTCAATACTCTTAATCATGTCATTTTTACGGATATAATGGCATTTACCCTTCCAAATAAAATTGAAATTTATCTTATTTATTAATTTAATCATATTATTAAACATTTCTAGAGAGAAGGCAGGGTAAAAGGCTCTTGACATACTCTCCATCTTGGCTAGAAGAGCCCTGCCAAAAATTGTTATATCCCTTTGCTCTTTTGCAGCCACGAATTCAATATCAAACACACACACACACACCACTGACATCAGTTGACTGATCTATGCTGTTCCAAAATGGACTTTTTTATTTGCACATTTGAATATGTGGGTTTGCACCCAAAATGTTTTTTAATGGCACATATGAATATATTTGTTTAATGCAGTTTAAATGTTATGTGGCTGTATAAGCAATTGTGTTTTAAAATTAAAATTGATGATAAATTACTGTTTCCCTTTGCAGTTTGACTGGCCCATTGTACCTGAAACTGCTCATGCAAACAAAGTTGGCACAGCTGATGTTTCAAGAACTGTAGGGCCTAAATAATTATATTTTATTACATAATTTCAACACAAAATTATCAAAAACAGTCATTATTAATCATAAAAACGCATGGAAAAGGCATATATGGTATTGTATTATTGTCCCAAACGATTTACCAAAAAGTGGCCCAATTTAGCTGATATCACCCTAGTAGGTATTCTGGGAGTTCTTAATCTGCATTTGGGATTCACATTTATAATATCATAATCTGGTGCATTATTGTGGTGATAATGCATCAGAAGTGGAGTTATGAAGGGATCAGTTTCTGTGATCCATAAATGATGGTCAAACTATAGATGCAGACGTCAGCAAGTAGTCAGGAAAAAGCAATGTATCTGTATCAGGTTTCACCAGAGAAAACAAACCACAGCCTAATTTATACACAATTTAATCAGAACACTCAGAATTACAAAAGATACTTTACAAGGAACATGAATAAACTGTATAATCACTGGCAAAAGCAAAACGACTAACCAGAGAGTGAAAACCAAATCAATCCTGCAGTGACCTCTTGTGGTTGAAACAAACAAACGTGAATTTGATGCTGGGCACCAGTTTGCCTTTCAGTGGAGAATCACTGAACCACAGTCGCATTGCAATAAAAGTTAATTGCGGCATGCAGTTATAGGCTACAGCTGTGGTCATTTTGATATACATCTTCAATTAAGCAAACAGAAAATGCATTGCTTTTTAAGTTCTTACATAAAAGACCCCCCAACAACATACAAAACAACGTGCATGAATACAAATATTTAACAAAAACACAATATAGGCTATAATTAAGATCTAACAATAAGCATGATGAAAGAATGAAATAGTCCAAATAAACAAGTGTTCAAATGCATAATGAAGGAGCTGAATGAGGCTGAGAATTACTTGAAATATCATTGCTAATAGCCTAAATCTATTATTAAACCAGTGTAATTATTATAAGCAAGCTCAGAAATAAGTACATTTGCTTATGGCGTTATTGCTCTTCAGCTCCACAGATAAACTTTAATAGCATAAACTGTACAATCGATAACTAACTTCACGCAGATATTCACAATAACTGATTCTGTGTAATTATGTGTAATGCCTAAGATGAATCAAGTAGGCTATTTTGTGTGGGTTTTAACATTTTTTATGTATGATGCTAATAGTATTTACATTTATAGCCTTTAGATTTGTGTGATTTTAATCCTTCAGCTTTATTGCACAAAACTAACTTTCTTTCTCCTCTTATACAATTGTATCGACCTATAGGCCTTGAATTTTCATAACTGCAAGAAAATGTCTAAAACTGTGAATGTGGATCTGTAACTGTAATCTTACTTGTTTGCTGTGTTAACTGTAAATGCTTATGTTCTCATTTCTTTCTTTACTTATCCTGTATCAGACTCTTTCTTTAAAGGTGAAGTGCCTTATTTCTTCGCCACAAACGTCTGGACCAAACTCACTGTAGATTTGAGTCTGAAGCAAAGGGAATTTGATGTAAGGTTTCGTTTCTGATCAGAATGGAGTCAGATCTCTGAGTTTGCAGCGGATTCTGGGATCTTCTGAAACACGACACCGGTGGGCTACACACTTTTGAGCTTTTGGAGGTGGAAGTTAAAAGTCACGTTCACTCTCCAGAGCATCTTCATGCATGGGCGTGAAAAAAATGTGGGTGGGTCATTCTCCAGATTTTTTTTTTACTGGAGTAGATTAGGGGTGTTCCCGAAGCCAAATACCTTTTCTAAAATCTCTATGCAATAATGAGTGAAGTGAATGAGTGAGAGTAAAAATGAAACGAGCGCAAATCTGTCTATGCGTGCTTCTCTCAGAATTCAGAGCTTGGCAAGAGTGATATCAACTCAAATAGGCTACTACATGTTCTACGATATGATGTCGTATATTATTGTATGTGTATTTAAATGATTTAAGCCTTGTACAATATGATAGGCTACTCGAATGAATGGAATAAGCACAGCACGGTCACAAATCAAACAGCGCGTTATTGCCTCTGCGCGTCTCAGCATCCAAACCAGCTTTAATAGCCAATAATCAACTAAGATTCATATACATTATTTAATTACTACTTGATATGTCTATTTAAACGTTTTAATCTTCGTATGATCTGTATTCTAACTGTAAGAAGATCCCATAGGAACCTGAGACTCGCGCTTGGGACAGCACATTCGCATTGGCTCGTCTGGCCTGAAAGGAAATTGGCATGCGCATTGGCTCGTCTGGCCTTTGCCGGTTTGAAAAGCCCTCATTCACACCACACACCCGGTCTGATCTGCACTTCACACATTCACCATCACCTCCTGCACTCCCACCCCCCCCCCCTCCTGCCATCCAACCTGAGCTTAAGGTCTGTGTGGAGGACGTGAGCAGAGTCTTCAAAAAACAGAAGACTAGGAAAGCCTCAGGCCCAGACGGCATCTCATCTGCTTGTTTAAAAGCCTGCGCTGACCAACTGGCCCCGGTCTTCGCGCAGATCTTCAATAGATCATTGGAGCAGTGTGAAGTTCCCTGCTGCTTCAAACGCTCCACTATCATTCCTGTCCCCAAAAAACCCAAAATCACTGGACTTAATGACTACAGACCTGTCGCTCTCACGTCTGTGGTCATGAAGTCGATTGAAAGACTGGTGCTGGCCCACCTGAAGGACATCACTGGACCCCTGCTGGATCCCTTTCAGTTTGCTTACAGAGCAAACAGGTCTGTGGATGATGCAGTCAACATGGGACTGCATTATATCCTGCAACATCTCGACAGACCAGGGACTTATGCAAGGATCCTCTTTGTGGACTTCAGTTCGGCCTTCAATACCATCATGCCTGGTCTTCTCAAGCCAAACTGACCCAGCTCTCCATACCATCCTCGATCTGTCAGTGGATCACCAGCTTCCTGACGGACCGGCAGCAGCGAGTGAGACTGGGGAAACACACATCCAAGACACTCACAATCAGCACTGGCGTCCCCCAAGGGTGCATTCTCTCCCCACTGCTCTTCTCCCTGTACACTAATGACTGCACTTCTAAAGACCCCACTGTCAAGCTCCTGAAATTTGCAGACGACACCACTGTCATCGGTCTCATCCAAAACGGTGACGAGTCTGCTTACAGACTGGAGGTTGAACAGCTGGCTGTCTGGTGCAGTTATAACAACCTTGAGCTGAACACGCTCAAAACAGTGGAGATGATCGTGGACTTCAGGAGGAACAGCCCAGCACTCCCCCCACTCACCATCATGAACAGCACTGTGGAAGCAGTGGAGTCATTCAGGTTCCTGGGCACTATCATCTCTCAGGACCTGAAGTGGGACAATCACATTGACTCCACTGTGAAAAAGCCCAGCAGAGACTGTACTCCTTCGCCAGCTGAGGAAGTTCAACTTGCCACAGGAGCTGCTGATTCAGTTCTACTCAGCCGTTATTGAGTCTGTTTTATGCACTTCCATCACTGTCTGGTTTGGTTCAGCTACCAAATCAGACATCAGGAGACTACAACGGACAGTCCGGACTGCGGAGAGGATCATTGGTGCCCCCCTGCCAACCCTCCAGGACCTGTACTCTTCCAGAGTGAGGAAGAGAGCAGGTAAAATCATCACAGACTCCACTCACCCTGGACACCTCCTGTTTGAACTGTTACCGTCAAGACGGAGACTCAGATCACTGGCCACAAGAACATCTCGGCACAGGAACAGTTTCTTCCCACAGGCCATCTCCCTTCTGAACAGTTAACATATCTCCCAAGGCATATGCCTGAAGTGCAATACTCCCACTGTTTAGTGCAATATCTTTAAAATTCAGGTGATATTTATATTTATTCATACTATCCAAAATACTGTAAATATGTTCATTATCTGTAAATGTTTATTCTGACAAAACCCAACTGTGACCATATATTTTTATAGTACTTTCATATTTTTTTATAATTTTATTCGTAGAATTTGTATTACTATTTGTATTACTATTACTTGTTGTATCTGTATTTGTATATGTGCACTGGAAGCCTCAGTACCAAAACAAATTCCTTGTGTGTGCAAGCACACTTGACAATAAAGCTCTTTCTGATTCTGATTCTGATTCTGATTCTGAAAGTGTTTGCTGGGACTCTGAATGAATCAGGTGGAATGGATCTGAGCAGCAGCGTGGAAATCAACGCTGTAGCTAAAACGTGGAATGGAGTTAAATTTATTAGGTCTTTTCTCAAGTGGAATGGATTTGACAGACGGCGCTCTGAAAAGTGAACAGACATATGTGCTGAATTAGAGACGGTAGAAGTGAGTGGGTCCAATATCATTGGTCTTAAAAAGTGGGTGGGTCTTGTCCCACCCATTTACCGGTACAATGGTTCCGACGCCCATGTCTTCATGTAGCCTATATCCCCGCCAAATTTGTTTGCATTTTATTATTTCATAGTAGGCTATTATTGTAACCTTCATTATATTAAATAGCCCACTCCCAAAAAGAAAATTCTCTCATGATTTTCGAAGAAACTCGTTCGAGAAGTAACGGTCCGCTGTGATTTCACGGCACTTCTCGCGCGAGTTTCTCAAGCGTAACGTTAGACCTAAACGTTGTGACAGTTGACTGGAAGCTATGGTTTATAGTCAAAATATTAGTTTAAAAGTTTAAATATTTATATTTTTCTCTCACACACCTATTGTTTAGCTTCAGAAGACATGGATTCATCACTAGCTGCGATCTTTTGTATTACTGTTGTGTTCACTTTGTCTGGTTTTGGTCCCGTAACGCATTATAGACTAACGTTACTCACGATGGATTGTTTTTCTAAAAATCTTCATGTTTATCTGAAGAAAGCAAGTCATACAACTGAGACAGTAACGTTAGGCTATGAGGGTGAGTGAATGATGTGAGAATTTACATTTTGGGATCGAGTAGCCTATCCCTGTATTCAATTAACTATAAAAATAAAAAAGGTATTTGTGACCTTTTATTTCACAATTCTACCCCCCCCCCCCAAGAATTGCATGATATAAAATCCAAATTGCTAGATATAAACTCACAATTCTATATTTTCTCTCTCACAATTGCTAGTATAAATCTCGCAATTCTGACTTCATAACACTGCGAGTTATAAAGTCAAAATGTTGAGATATAAACTCGCAATTCTGAGAAAAAAAAGTCAGAATTGTGAGATAAGAAGATTAGCAATTTGACTATTGGTGACTATTGACTATTAGCATATAATGTGATGCTCTTTCTTACAGGTTCCTTCATTCTTTCTCTTTGCTCATCTGTTTCTTATCCTGTTGTCCGGCCTTCAGTTCTTCATATGGATTTTCTTCTACTGCCACAGCCTCATAATCTTTGTCTTTCTGAGGAAGCTGCTCATACCCTCCCTCTGATTCTCCTGCCAGTGTTTTTGAGTCGGCTGAACTCAGTGTTTGGTACACCTCGCCTTTCACGCTCTTAAGAGCCTCGAGCCAATGAGTTGGATTTGCTCATAGTCTCCATCTTTCTTCTTATCTTTACCCTGTGCGGTCGCCTGAACACTGCTTTCTCCACGTCTTCTGCGCTTCAGCGCGATCAGCACCACGATCAACACCCCGAGAATCATCAGAATCGCAGCCACCATGATGGGGAGCACATTTACAGACTCTGGCCGTGGTTGTGCTAGAGAAAGAGAGAAGATAAGTTTTCATGCTAGAAAAAATTTGAGAAGTGCACAATTGTGAAGTGAGAAGTGAAAGCGTCTTGTGCATTTATACATCAGTAGAGTCAACATTAAAATGCCAAAAAACGAAAGTGTTCATGCAGCTCTGCGTGCCTCTGTTTTGGCGTGAAACTTTTAGGTGTAGCAGACATTTGTGAGAAACGTTTCTGCTGTTGATTACCACAGAAAATAATTTCTCATTAAAATAAACCATAAAAAAAATTATTAACTTGAAATAAAATAAATGTTAACTGGAGTTAAAATTAAATGCTATTTTATTTCAATAAGTTGCAAAGCAACATTTCTAGCCAATTAAATAAAAACTAATAAAAATGTCAAAAACACTACAAAATTATTAAAAATTAAAAATATAAACCCTAAAAACTCATCTAAAATATGAATAAAAAACAACAGAATTTTAATTACACTAAACACTGGCTAATGAAAAAGGAGTGTGTGTCTAAGGAGTGTGTGTGTGTGTGTGTGTGTGTGTGTGTGTGTGTGTTTAGGTACCTTTGTAGCTGTAAATGTTGCTGAAACGGGAGAAACCTTTCCCACACTCCATCCGGCAGCTGAACAGTCCTTCTTCCTTCATGGTAATAATGTTTGTATTTTCAGGAAGTCTTCGGCGTGCAAATGAGTCTTTAAGAAGTTTGTGATACCAGCAGGACTTGCAGTCGTCAGGACAGTCTCTGCAGAAACACTCCAGACTCTCAGGAGACGTTGAATACACTGTAGGAGCAGGAGGCCCACCTGTACCACACACAAATATGACTTACAAAAGAATTGATTCAGTGGTTGTTCCTGAAACTCAGTTGGTTAGGATATTAACTTATCGTTAGCTAAGGTCATGGGTTAAATTCCCAGTGAATGCGTATCCTGATAAGGATAAAAGCATCTGACAGATTTTTAAATGTAACCGCTCTGACAGATTCAGTGAGTAATTAGTTAGACTAATTCGAACCGATAACGTGCGGGTCATTCTGACTGATTCATTAAAAGAGTTGACTCATAAGAGTAATTTGTTCATGAATTGGACTTTGCTGGTGAAGCGGTATGCTTGCTTTTGCATGCAGCCAGTGAAAACAACAAAAGAGAAAGATGTGATGGGTTGCTTTATTAGTTTTATTTGTTATACAGTGAGTTATTATCATTATACATATATATTGTGTATACTTGTTTATAAATCTTGTGCTTAAATATATATATATATATATATATATATTAACATGTGTCATGTTTTATTATTATTATTATTATTATTATTATTATATAGTACCACATGGTACTCTTACATAAATGCCTTGGCCAGTTCTAGTACTATCTAGTAGTGGTTGTGTATAAATGAAGGGGTGAGGTGAGGCAGTGATTGTAATGTTTACCTATAACTTTTAACTCCTGGGCATCAGAATTTCCTTCCTGCTGGGCAGCTCCTGCACTGATGTGGCTGTACCTGTAGGTGGCGTGACATCTGTACTGTCCGGTATGATCTTGTGTGGCGTTGGTGATGATATATGTGTCTTCCTTTATGTTTGCGATTGTCATATTATCCTTATAGAAGATGGCAGTTTCTGCTTTCCCCCCCCAGACTGCACACCTGAGAGCCACACTCTCCCCCATCAGTGCAGGAACGGCTGGAGGCTCCAACATCACCTTGAGCTCTGAGACACACAGACACACAGGTCAGACATCCATCATCACCTCTGATGCTTCATTTAAAGATCCCATCATATTGAAGATGGCTTTGAATTCATATACTGATGACATCATGTTGCCCTGACAGGTGTATTAAAATTTCTGTCCAATCAAATGCTCTCAATAAGAGACCCTCATGCAACCAAGCAGCAAATCATAGTGTTACTGACATAAACTACAGGCTATTGGCTGTTTAAGAAAAAGGGATTCAACAGGAAATGTCAGCACTGGAAAAAATTAATCTTGGAATTTGGGGAATTTAATCTATAATGATCAACTTTGTCTCTGTGATGCAAATGAGTAAATAGTTGCCATACCGTAGGAGTATAGAGCTATAAACCCTGATCTTGGAGAAGTGTTAGACTTTATATTGAGATCTGACTTTTATAGACTTTGATATTTTGGCAAGTCTGAGCACAGTTTGAGCTATTGTTGAGATTCGCCCTGCAACTATAGAGGTGACAGATGTGAGGTGTCTTTTTCTCAACATCTGAGAATCAGTTTCCATTTGCTCTCCAGTTTAGTCTCATGGCTCTTTATGGAAGCCATTGAGAGGATATTGTTTGTAATTTTTGAGGAGGACCTGATTCAAGGAGTCAGAAATCCTTAATCTAAACCAGAGAACATGGTCTATAACGTGACTATTACATTCAGAATTAATTATTGTGAAAATTCAATATACTCTAACATCACTTGGTTAACATGTTCAAGAGCATGTAAGACTGATGGGAACTAGTTGGCAACTTGTGGTCAGAAAAAAAAAAATCAGGAAAGTCAGTGGGATCCAGTGCTGTTTTGGACTCCATTGAATTTAATTGCATGGATACAGACAATCTACAAATCATGGAACTACATGAAAGCGAGTAAAAAATGACAGAATTAGTATTTTTGTATTTCCCTTTAACTACACAAGTAATACAACAGGGAAAGGAGGAAGGAGTCACCTGTCATTTTCAGCGTCACTGCATTGCTTCGTTGTGTACCGTTCTTGCACCAGAAAGTGGCTCTTTTTGCTTCCTTCAATTCTGCAAATATAACAGCCCTGTTCTTCATCTCATCAACAGTGGTTCCTAGCATGAAGGTGCTCTCTCCCCGCAACACAAAACACTTCCAGCCAGTCGGATCATCGTCCACCTGCAGCACCAGGTTTCTTCCATCACCTTTGTTCATCACAGCGCCACCTATAGATGGAGAGAGCTGAGCGTGAGGCTCCAGCTCTGAGAGAGAGAGAGAGATGAGAAACAGCAGGAGGAACAGATGATCGTGAGGGAACGTTTAGAGTTATTTAGGATGGTGTTCATACCTTCCACAGTGAGTCTATACGGGTCGCTCTTCGATCCGCCCCGCTCACATTCGTACGTCCCGTTGTTTTTGGATGTCACTGCTGTGAGAAGCATCGAAGAATCCTGATGTGATTGTGGATTTCCATTAATGAACCATTTTATCGGTTCACCCCCTCCTTTACAGATCAGAGTGACGTCATCTCCAACAAACACATCTGGGAACCTCGGCAGGAGAGAAACTGAGAGAAAGAAAACAGACGCATAAGAGACACGTCTTCTGTAACGCCAGGTTGTCTGACTACTATTGTAATATACACTGCCCGTCAAAAAAAAAGTCACTGTTTGGATTAAAATAGGCAAATGCTTAAGAGTCTATGATTGGATCATAATTGCAGTGATTATTATGTTTCTAACATGTTATATGTTTGGCAACAGTTCTTCTAACTCTAACTGATGGAGTGTTTAGCTTTTCATTTCTGAAACAACCATGTAGGAAGAACATCATGTTCATATTCCAGGATGACAATATCCAGATTCATCAGGCTCAGATTGTGAAAGAATGGTTGTGAAAAGCTTGAAGAATAATTTTCACACATGAATCCAGAGCTTAAACTCATTGAAAGTCTTTGGGATGTGCTGGAGGAGACTTTACAGAGTGCTGGACTCTTGCATTGACCATACAAGATCTTGATGAAAATAACATCACAACTTTTTTTCAATCGAGATGTGAATAAATTTTTGGTCTGGACTCAGAGGTGCCGATTCATGTGTGAAAATGATTTTTCAAATATCCTCACAACCATTCTTTCACAATCTGAGTCTGATGAATCTGGATATTGTCATCCTGGAGTATGAACATGATGTTCTTCCTACATTTTCTTTATGTGCCACAAGTAATCGTTTTAAAAATAAACTTAAGCTGTTTGTTTCTAACATTGGGATCTTAGAAAATATTTTTTTTATTATATTTAGTGTTGGTATTTAATAACCAATACCTATTTATTATTATTTGGTTTTTATTATTATGTAGGAGTCAGGCTGTTCAGTCTTCAGCGGATACACCCTGTGGCGTTTACTTCTCGAGGAACCACGACAGGGATTACTTTGAATCAGGTTGGAGGTTCATTATAAATGACCTATATATAATGATATAATAATGTTTTGTTGTTTTATGGATCAGGCTGATCTGATCGTCTTTAGGCACTGATCTTTACCACATATACCATTTCAGCTCCTCTGATCTTGTGCACAATGAAAATGTGTGTATTTACCTGCTGGTTTTTGTCCCTTGTCTTCTCTGACGAGAGCCAACAACACTGTGACATAAAAAGATAAATTAGATTATTTCTGCACTAAGAAACAACATCTTTAATTTTAATTTGCAACTCCATTGCCATTGAAACGAGACGGGCGCACTCAGTCAGTTTTGGGTGAATCATGACTCAAAATTGGGGTTTTGGCGATTGGCCCACTGGGAAAAGTTCAGGTGCTCCCGATGGCCAGTCTACTCCACAGCCAATCACAGGCCCCCTCCTTGCTCGGGTCCTGGGGCTTCGGCCCAGCAAACCCTATTGTTAATGCGACCTGGCTGTGCTGATATTGTGCATCATAAATTGTTCAAAATATTGGCTACAAAAACAACAACTATTTGAAAATAAATCTTTTAAAATGATCTTTGTAAAAAATTGGCAGTGAAATGCAAATCGGTGTAACAAAATTATCATTATATCATCTGTGAAATCTGCAATAAAATTGGATAATGTTTTTGGAAAATTTTCAACATTTATCATAATTTAATGTCAATAATGTCAAAGCTTATTAAATCATGTGCCTCTTCTGTTGCATGAAAACTGCAAACTGGTTGGTTTGAATTAAACTTTAACATGAATGTAGCAAATATTAACAGAATCAGAAACCCATTATCAGACAATAAGATGCTGCATAAACTCTTGTGTTTTTACCTGACAGTGTCAGCAGAGACCTCATGTCCATCAGCCGAGCCCGAGCCGCGCTGTCCGTCTGTCAGAAAGAGAAATATGGGGAAGTGGACTTCAACAATAACCAAACAAAAATAAAACAATAGGTAGTTATATTTTACAAATTCAAAACAGTTCAAAAACACAATTCCTTCAAATTAAGCTGATGTTCTGTTCTGAGGGGTGGCAATCTGGCTTTGCCAAGAAGAAAGGTGACATGAGCTAGTCTACAACTATTCTGTAATCTAATTTAGGACACAGAGCCATATCCCTTTTAACTAGCTTCTGACAATTGTGCAGTTGCGCTTGAACAGATTGTCCAAAACCGCGTGGCTTCAAACATTAGTCAACTGTAAACGCATTAATCTGATCCAGACCAGTAACCCATTCAATCCTTGTTGGTCAAGAACTGGAGGAATCTCATCATTCAAGCTATAAATTGTCCTGCATGATTCCCGTAAAATGAGCTTGACTGGAAGGTACCCGAAAGGATCATAGACTTAGCCGATCACTGACAAAATCCCACGGCCACGTCTACTATGATTTGCCCTTTACAGAGTACAGACAGTCTTGAAACTGAGAGTGTCTGTCTGCACTCACCATTGGAGCCCTTTCCATCGGCGGTTGATCTCGCTCCAAGCTTAAGCTCACTGATATTATTTGATCTGTCTTGCTCTGGAACGGATTGCAAGACCTCACAGCTGTTGCTTTCGCACTGTGTCAGATGGAAACTACCTTGGTGCTAAAGAGCAGCCAGATCTTTGTCAATCTGGATTGCTTGCTTCCTTCTCTGCTCTTCAGACAATCGTCCATATAGAAATTCTTGTAAACAGTGTTAATTTCCTTTTTCCACCACCACTTGAATGTGCACACCCATTGGGTATGACTTGGATTTAGTAGAGACAGATCTGTGTTGTTGGTTGTATGACTGCACATACCCGAGTTTCATATCAGCGCACTGGTTTCCTCTTGATGTTCTTTTAGCCATTCATTGACAATAGCAGGAAACTCCACCAGCCACAGCGATTTGGAGCCATGTTTCATGGTTTTCTTCATTGTAAAATACAAACAGCAGAGGCGTCATGCCCGTTCAAACCGAGGGGGCAAATGGATTTTAATGCCGCTTCCAAAAGACAAAAAAATTATATTTTGCACATTTGATAATTAACCCTTTAAAGCGTACGATCACACCAGTGTGATTAGAACGTTCAGTGCATCATGTGACCAATACTAAATTAAAATCTGCGTTCGCGCTCGTCATTTATAAAGTTCTCAATCATATACTGTCACATGCCTGTCCTGTCTTGCACATGGGTGTTTTGTTATTTTGGGCCATGTGCTCTTGTCGTTGTCTGATCCTTCCCCCTCGTTACCTGATTATTGTTTGAGTTAATCCACCTGTTCCCTCCTGATTAGTTTCCCTTCTTAAGTCTCCTCTTGTTTGCAGTCTTTGTCGGCACGTTGTCTAATGTCTCCCGTTCCCTGTGATATTCTACCCGTTCAGGTTTTTTTTTATTGTTTTATTTTCATTCAGTGTGTTTTTCCCCCTCGTGGGTTTTGCTTTGTGTTTGTTTCTTTTTGTAATAAAGATCGCTTCTCCTGCACTTGAGTCCTCACACCTTTTTGCATCGTGCCTTGCACGTTTCGTGACATATACTGTTTGTACTCTCATCATTTATAAAGTTTTCAATCATATACTGTTTATACTCTCATCATTTATAAAGTTTTCAATCATATACTGTTTATACTCTCATCATTTATAAAGTTTTCAATCATCTACTGTTCATTTTATGTTTCTGATATTTAAATAAAGATAAGTAATTAGCATTCATAGTTTGTAAAATATGGAAGTGACAATAATCCTTTCAAATATAATTTGACAATGTGTTTTATTGATATCCGATATGGTAAAAAGTTTATTTTAATCTTAGAATATTGTTGGTACAAAATTAATAGTGCCCCAAAGTTGTTGAATATCTTTGTTTTGAAGCTATCCCCCGGTTCTACTGACAAGGTTTAATGTTTAAGCCAAGTCCTGGACTAAAATGCATGTTTAGCTGTTTTAACTGAAAGCAACTTGCACTGAGATATCGTAAAATATGACAGTGATATTGTTTTGTCTCAAGATGCACACCAGTAATGTTATTTTCTAAGGCACGTTTACAAAAGCTACTTAAATGTCCTAATTAAACTAAGGCCTAATCCTGGCTTAATCTAAGCCCTGTCTGTGAAACCAGGCCTTAATGTCATAAGCGATTTGTGCAGAACCATGCAGTGTCAGTGCTTATGCTTTAAATTCATTTGTTTCTATAAGCTACAAAATACGTGGGAGACTAAATCGATGCAGGACTTATAGTCCTAATATTCTGGAATAGCGACATTAAAAGTGTTAATCGCTTCGATAATTCAAAAGTATAATCGGATATAATGACAAAGCAGTAATTCTTAAAGTGAAAGCTAAAGTAAAGTTTGATTCTATCTTAATAATGATAATCTTTAATAATAGTTACATTTTTTCCACATGAAAGGGATTATTTTGCCTCTTTGCACTGGGTTTTGAACTTCTCAAAGGGGCTTTCAAAGTCTATGCTAATCATGAAGGCCCACTGAAGTGCTTTGAAACCTGCAGCATTATTCAATGTGTTGACATAATTTCCACTGAAACAGGAAGACAGGAGGAGACATATAGAGCAGGTCCTCCCCTTTAAAAAAAAATAGCCAATAGCATTTCGTTTATATACAGCTGGACCAGAGCCATTGAGCTCTGTAAAGCCGCATTTCCTCCTAATCTCTACCATAACGCTTTAAGGCTCGGTTATACTCCAGTTTGGACGCGTACATGGACAGCTGCGGACAGCACGGACGCGGACTACTTGTATTTATACTGTCTGCTGAGGCCCACCAAAGTCCTTTTAGGCAAGTTATGCCACTCGGCCGCCATCTTGGCAACGCCTCCGGGCAGCTATTTCGGACTAACAAGACCAGGCTCCTATCTAAATGAATGGGCAGAGAGTCAGAACTGCACTTTCACTGGTCACCGGGTCATAAAAACTGCATGTATAGAAACAGCAGTAAAATATGATAAAAATCGCTGAAAAGTTTAAAGACTTTGCCCCAAAATAAGGTTTAAAACGCCTTTTCCCCCACAGGTTATACTTTTACTATGCATGCGCAATGGTTCTCTCCCTCTCTGTCGTGCGCGTGCTACACGGTTTGAAGCACAGTATGTGCGAGCTCTTGCATACAACCGCCATCTTTGGCGTTACGGGTTTTCCCTATATAGTTGTATTGAGGATTGAGGAAGTGGCATGTCTCTATATAAATAGTCTCTTGGCCCGCTCGGTGAACGCCTTCCACGCATGCGCAGTAGATCGGCTTTTTCCAGCGCTTTCGCGGTTTTAACCTATAGATTAATTTCTATTTATTTATACATAAATATTTTATATTCAATAGTTAATAGTTATTAGATATTTAAAATTAATATATGTGTGTGTGTGTGTGTGTAGGCCTATACAGTAGGGTGATATCAGGCAAAATGGGCCATCAGGTAAAATGGGCCATTTAAGGTTTGGGGGTCCCAGCTCCTCTGGAATTTAGAGCCAATGACTGCAAAGGATTTCAAACTGTTGTTATAACTGTGCTTGACAAGTAACAGGTGATTTGATTGGTTTATGGTTGCTATGGTGGGCGGGGGAATCATTCAAATCAAGACTACACAGAAAGCTGCATGGTAAGTAGCCTGGCATACCAAATCTAACTAAACTATTATAAGGATGATAAATCTATAGAAAAACAAACATGCACATAAAAAAACTATGCAGCATCAATCAGAAATCAGAGAGGAGAGGAGAGAGGGAGAAGGAAAGAGAGAGAAAGTGAGAGGAGGAGGAAAGATGAGAGAGGACAGGAGACAAGCAAAGGAGACAGGAAGTGAGAGAACATGTGAGGAGAAAGGAATGCAGAGGAAATGAGAGGAGACAGAAAGAGATAAAAGAGAGGAGGAGCAAGAACCAGAGAGGAAAGGATACAAAGATAAAACAGGGAGGGAAAGGAAGGCCAAACAACTACAATCTGTGGAAAGTTGAGAGGATGAAGGGGGTGGTGAAGAGAATGGGATCTGTGATGAAGATGGTTTCATTTGCAAAGACTGTGTTTGAAAAATGTTTTCATCACACACACACACACACACACACACACACACACACACACACACACACACACACACACACACACACACACACACACACACACACACACACACACACACACACACACACACACACACACACGTTCACTTATCTATGCTGTTCCAAAACAAAATTGACTTTTTTAATTGCACATTTGAATATGTGGGTTTGCACCCAAAATGTTTTTTTTAATGGCACATATAAATATATTTGTTCAATGCAGTTTAAATGGTATGTGGCTGTATAAGCAATTGTGTTTTAAAATTAAAATTGATGATAAATTACTGTTTCCCTTTGCAGTTTGACTGGCCCATTGTACCTGAAACTGCTCATGCAAACAAAGTTGGCACAGCTGATGTTTCAAGAACTGTAGGGCCTAAATAATTATATTTTATTACATAATTTCAACACAAAACTATCAAAAACAGTTATTATTAATTATAAAAACGCATGGAAAAGGCATATATGGTATTGTATTATTGTCCCAAACGATTTACCAAAAAGTGGCCCAATTTAGCTGATATCACCCTAGTAGGTATTCTGGGAGTTCTTAATCTGCATTCGGGATTCACATTTATAATATCATAATCTGGTGTATTATTGTGGTGATAATGCATCAGAAGTGGAGTTATGAAGGGATCAGTTTCTGTGATCCATAAATGATGGTCAAACTATAGATGCAGACGTCAGCAAGTAGTCAGGAAAAAGCAATGTATCTGTATCAGGTTTCACCAGAGAAAACAAACCACAGCCTAATTTATACACAATTTAATCAGAACACTCAGAATTACAAAAGATACTTTACAAGGAACATGAATAAACTGTATAATCACTGGCAAAAGCAAAACGACTAACCAGAGAGTGAAAACCAAATCAATCCTGCAGTGACCTCTTGTGGTTGAAACAAACAAACGTGAATTTGATGCTGGGCACCAGTTTGCCTTTCAGTGGAGAATCACTGAACCACAGTCGCATTGCAATAAAAGTTAATTGCGGCATGCAGTTATAGGCTACAGCTGTGGTCATTTTGATATACATCTTCAATTAAGCAAACAGAAAATGCATTGCTTTTTAAGTTCTTACATAAAAGACCCCCCAACAACATACAAAACAACGTGCATGAATACAAATATTTAACAAAAACACAATATAGGCTATAATTAAGATCTAACAAAAGGCATGATGAAAGAATGAAATAGTCCAAATAAACAAGTGTTCAAATGCATAATGAAGGAGCTGAATGAGGCTGAGAATTACTTGAAATATCATTGCTAATAGCCTAAATCTATTATTAAACCAGTGTAATTATTATAAGCAAGCTCAAAAATAAGTACATTTGCTTATGGCATTATTGCTCTTCAGCTCCACAGATAAACTTTAATAGCATAAACTGTACAATCGATAACTAACTTCACGCAGATATTCACAATAACTGATTCTGTGTAATTATGTGTAATGCCTAAGATGAATCAAGTAGGCTATTTTGTGGGGGTTTTAACATTTTTTATGTATGATGCTAATAGTATTTACATTTATAGCCTTTAGATTTGTGTGATTTTAATCCTTCAGCTTTATTGCACAAAACTAACTTTCTTTCTCCTCTTATACAATTGTATCGACCTATAGGCCTTGAATTCTCATAACTGCAAGAAAATGTCTAAAACTGTGAATGTGGATCTGTAACTGTAATCTTACTTGTTTGCTGTGTTAACTGTAAATGCTTATGTTCTCATGTCTTTCTTTACTTATCCTGTATCAGACTCTTTCTTTAAAGGTGAAGTGCCTTATTTCTTCGCCACAAACGTCTGGACCAAACTCACTGTAGATTTGAGTCTGAAGCAAAGGGAATTTGATGTAAGGTTTCGTTTCTGATCAGAATGGAGTCAGATCTCTGAGTTTGCAGCGGATTCTGGGATCTTCTGAAACACGACACCGGTGGGCTACACACTTTTGAGCTTTTGGAGGTGGAAGTTAAAAGTCACGTTCACTCTCCAGAGCATCTTCATGCATGGGCGTGAAAAAAATGTGGGTGGGTCATTCTCCAGATTTTTTTTTTACTGGAGTAGATTAGGGGTGTTCCCGAAGCCAAATACCTTTTCTAAAATCTCTATGCAATAATGAGTGAAGTGAATGAGTGAGAGTAAAAATGAAACGAGCGCAAATCTGTCTATGCGTGCTTCTCTCAGAATTCAGAGCTTGGCAAGAGTAATATCAACTCAAATAGGCTACTACATGTTCTACGATATGATGTCGTATATTATTGTATGTGTATTTAAATGATTTAAGCCTTGTACAATATGATAGGCTACTCGAATGAATGGAATAAGCACAGCACGGTCACAAATCAAACAGCGCGTTATTGCCTCTGCGCGTCTCAGCATCCAAACCAGCTTTAATAGCCAATAATCAACTAAGATTCATATACATTATTTAATTGCTACTTGATATGTCTATTTAAACGTTTTAATCTTCGTATGATCTGTATTCTAACTGTAAGAAGCTCAGGTTCCCATAGGAACCTGAGACTCGCGCTTGGGACAGCACATGCGCATTGGCTCGTCTGGCCTGAAAGGAAAGTGTTTGCTGGGACTCTGAATGAATCAGGTGGAATGGATTTGAGCAGCAGCGTGGAAATCAACGCTGTAGCTAAAACGTGGAATGGAGTTAAATTTATTAGGTCTTTTCTCAAGTGGAATGGATTTGACTGACGGCTCTCTGAAAAGTGAACAGACATATGTGCTGAATTAGAGACGGTAGAAGTGAGTGGGTCCAATATTATTGGTCTTAAAAAGTGGGTGGGTCTTGTCCCACACATATACAATGGTTCTGATGCCCATGTCTTCATGTAGCCTATCCCCGCCAAATTTGTTTACATTTTATTATTTCATAGTAGGCTATTATTGTAACCTTCATTATATTAAATAGCCCACCCCCAAAAAGAAAATTCTCTAATGATTTTCGAAGAAACTCGTTCGAGAAGTAACGGTCCGCTGTGATGTCACGGCACTTCTCGCGCGCGTTTCTCAAGCGTAACGTTAGACCTAAACCTTGTGACAGTTGACTGGAAGCTTATAGTCAAAATATTTGTTTAAAAGTTTAAATATTCATATTTTTCTCTCACACACCTATTGTTTAGCTTCAGAAGATATGGATTCATCACTAGCTGCGATCTTTTGTATTACTGTCGTGTTCACTTTGTCTGGTTTTGGTCCCGTAACCCATTATAGACTAACGTTACTCACGATGGATTGTTCTTCTAAAAATCTTCATGTTTATATGAAGAAAGCAAGTCATACAACTGAGACAGTAACGTTAGGCTATGAGGGTGAGTAAATGATGTGAGAATTTACATTTTGGAGTCGAGTATATCCCTGTATTCAATTAACCATAAAAATAAAAAAGGTATTTGTGACCTTTTATTTCACAATTCTAACCCCCAAAAAGAATTGCGTGATATAAAATCCGAATTGCGAGATATAAACTCACAATTCTGTATTTTCTCTCTCACAATTGCTAGTAGGCCTATAGCCTAAATCTCGCAATTCTGACTTCATATCACTGTGAGTTATAAAGTCAAAATGTTGAGATATAAACTCGCAATTCTGAGAAAAAAAAGTCAGAATTGTGAGATAAGAAGATTAGCAATTTGACTATTGGTTAGCATTAATGTGATGCTCTTTCTTACAGGTTCCTTCATTCTTTCTCTTTGCTCATCTGTTTCTTATCCTGTTGAAACTTATCCTGCATATCTTTCTTGTCCTGCCTTCAGTTCTTCATATGGATTTTCTTCTACTGCCACAGCCTCATAATCTTTGTCTTTCTGAGCAAGCTGCTCATACCCTCCCTCTGATTCTCCTGCCGGTGTTTTTGAGTCGGCTGAACTCAGTGTTTGGTACACCTCGCCTTTCACGCTCTTAAGAGCCTCGTACCCACCCTGACCTTGACTTTCTGCAGCTCCTAGTGTGTGGTACACCCCCTCCTCCTGCCTCTTTTTTAAAGCTTCGTAACCCCCCTCGGCCTTGTCCTTATCCGTATTCTTGCCTAGTGTGTGGTACACCCCCTCCTCCTGCCTCTTTTTTAAAGCTTCGTAACCCCCCTCGGCCTTGTCCTTATCCGTATTCTCGCCTAGTGTGTGGTAAACCGCCTGATCGGTGAGTTGGATTTGCTCATAGTCTCCATCTTTCTTCTTATCTTTACCCTGTGCGGTCGCCTGAACACTGCTTTCTCCACGTCTTCTGCGCTTCAGCGCGATCAGCACCACGATCAACACCCCGAGAATCATCAGAATCGCAGCCACCATGATGGGAAGCACATTTACAGACTCTGGCCGTGGTTGTGCTAGAGAAAGAGAGAAAAAATTTGAGAAGTGCACAATCGTGAAGTGAGAAGTGAAAGTGTCTTGTGCATTTATACATCAGTAGAGTCAACATTAAAATGCCAAAAAACGAAAGTGTTCATGCAGCTCTGCGTGCCTCTGTTTTGGCGTGAAACTTTTAGGTGTAGCAGACATTCGTGAGAAACGTTTCTGCTGTTGATTACCACAGAAAATAATTTCTCATTAAAATAAACCATAAAAAAAATCATTAACTTGAAATAAAATAAATGTTAACTGGAGTTAAAAGTTCCAAAGCAACATTTCTAGCCATTTAAATAAAAACTAATAAAAATGTCAAAAACACTACAAAATTATTAAAAATAAAAAATATAAACCCTAAAAACTAATTTAAAAGATGAATAAAAAAAAAACTACAACAGAATTTTAATTACACTAAACACTGGCTAATGAACAAGGTATAAAGGAGGTGTCGGGAGGAAACCCAAACTTGTGACCTCTGAGAAGGACTGTACTTAGGGTTGATACAAAATCCTCAATCTCCCCAGGTTGTCCGGTCAGAACAATAATGAGGACGAATTTTACACTCTCATGCCACTCTTTAATGAAACAGTTTGACATAGACGATGTGAGTTTTGTTCATGGTTTCTAAAACAAACAAAAAATGGACTCATGAATAATCATTATTCATACACAATTGTAACAACTAATGCAATTATATTATGAAAGAAGATTTCGATATCACTACAATGAATATAATATAACAATAAACATTATGTCTCAAAAGTGCAAAATACTATACAACTGGTACAAATGGCAAATACAATACTGTCTTGAATTGTACAGACATAAATGATTAAACTGTCTGGATGGCTGAAAACCATCAAAAAGAATAAACTATAACATTTGGCCGAGAAGGGGTTAAATCGCGCCACATCCGAAAAACATGCAGAGAGCGCATGCTGGTGTTGCGTGATCAAAGTTAAAGCCTACGATGCGCACATCCAAAATAAACACGGTGAAATCGCTCTAAACACCATCAAAGAAGTGAAACTATCATGTAGTCTAAATTTGGTTTGGTTATTTAGCTCCAATAATGCATACATCGATAGGCAAAGTAAAATGTAAGGAATAGTACACATACTACATTAATCTAAGCAAGGAACAGACAACAATATTTACATAAACTCACATTCTCATGGACGCATGAAGCAGAACTGAAGAATAGAGATATTTCCCTCTAGATACAAGATCGGAGATGGAGCGAGTGTCTCCGATGAAAGTTACGTGCATAATGACAACAGTCAGGGGTTACGCTAGTGGAGAATGTCTGATTGGTGGAGAAAACAAAGGGGATTGCTGATAGGCCTAACTGTTGCTGGACACGTGAAAAGTGGAAAGTGACACTACAGTAAACTAGATAATAATAATAGTAATAATAACTTATTTTAACACAAACACAAGATAAAGTCAGAACCTTATTAACAGCCGCCCCCAACTTTGGGTAGCAAAGTTGAACATGAATCAGTCAGGAATGTCTCGAGGAAGTGCAGGCAGCTTGATGAGTTTGGCGACAGGTCTGGTGTAGGATTTGTCTTTGATCTGGATCTGAGCAACACGAATCCTGCCGTCAGATCCAGGGAAAACGTCTGTGACTTTGCCAACAAGCCACAAGGCACGCGGAAGCTGCTGGTCAACAACAAGAACAATGTCATCAATACGGATGTTCTCTTGGTCTTGTTGCCATTTGGAACGGATCTGGAGGGATGGTAAGTAGTTTCTGATGAAACGAATCCAAAACTGATCCGCTAAGACCTGACAGTGTCGCCATCTGCGGCGACTGAGGAGCTCTGTCCCTGAATAAACAACCTGCGGAGTAGATGGGTCCAGCCGCCCCATCAGCAGCACATTTGGAGTGATTGGATCTGGGTCTGCCACATCAGAAGAGGTGTAACCAAGCGGTTTGGAGTTGATAATGCTCTCCACTTCTGTAAGGATGGTTCTGAGGACCTCCTCGGTGACCGTTTGTGATCCCAGTATGGCATGCAGCGCTGACTTGATGGTGCGGATTTCTCGCTCCCAGGAACCACCAAAATGAGGGGCACTAGGTGGGTTGAAGCGGAAATGGATTTGCTGGCTAGCGAGTTGTAACTGCAGAGCTGGGGCAAGGGAGTTGAAGGCCTCTTGAAGTTCTGAGCTGCCACCTTTAAAGTTTGTACCTTGATCGGACAGCAATTCGTGAGGCTTTCCCCGTCTGGAGATGAAACGGCGTAGACTCATGAGGAACGAGTCAGTGTCCATGCTGGCCAGCAGATCTAGGTACACTGCATGTGTGGTGAGGCATTTGAATATTATGCCCCATCGCTTCTCATTGCGCCTCCCTATTTTAATGACGAAAGGACCAAAACAGTCCATACCAGTTGAGTAGAAAGCTGGATGGTGTAACCTTAGACTGGAAGGCGGGAGGTCGGCCATTTTGGGGATAATGGGTTGGCTGCGCCACTTGCGGCACTCTGGACAGCGGTGTTGCTGTTTGCGGATAGCCTCTCTGCCTCGCAAGATCCAAAACCTTCTGCGTAGCTCGGCGAAGACTCCCTCAGGGCCTGGATGTGCAAGCTTGCTGTCGTAATCAGCAATGATCAACTTTGTGATGGGATGATGAGGGTCTAAGACAAAGGGATGCAAATTGTCTGAACTGAGGGATTCACAGTGTCTTAGTCGCCCCCTGACACGGATTAACTGAGTCCCTGGGTTGTATTCTGGGGCCAAAGTGATAAGCCTACTGCTGGATGGAATGGGCTTTTGGGAAGAGATGAGAGCAAACTCCTCTGGAAAACAGTCACTTTGCACTTGTCTGAAGAGAGAGAGTTCAGCTTGTCTGAAAGACTCAGCTGTGGGTTTAGAGTCTGTGGCCAGCCCGTGACATGCTCGAACTGTGGCTTCCAGTAGCTCTTGGAAGCTGTTAAACTGGCTAGTGTCAGGTAAAGGTGGATGAGGGGGAGTAGAGATGACGCCACAGAACTTGGCTTTGCGCAGCTCTGCTGAATCATCAGGGCATGTAATGTCTGGACAGGAAGACCAGGTTGACTCCCTTTCATGAAGGAAGGCAGGTCCAGATCTCCAGCGGCTGTGACTCTGGATCTGTGAGAGGGTCAGTCCGCGAGTTATATCGTCAGCAGGATTCTCACTGGAGTGGACATAGCGCCATGAGCGGCTCTCAGTTAATTCCTGGATATCCGCAACTCTGGCACCAACGAACACCTTGTAGCGGCAGGAAGGAGACAGCAACCAAGCCAATACGGTGGTGGAGTCGGTCCAGTAGATGACGGAGGAGATGGAGACTGTGAGCTCTCGTTTCAGGACTGCACCAAGCTGAGCTCCGAGGTGGGCAGCGCAGAGTTCCAGCCTCGGAATGGACTGCTGGCGGACAGGAGCAACACGGGAACGGGCCGCTAGGAACGCTACCTGGACATCATCATCGGCGCTGACAGTACGCAGGTAGGCGACCGATCCGTAGGCCCTCTCTGAAGCATCTGAGAAAATGTGGAGGCTCTGGGAGGCCGCTGGGAGGTCAGTGTCTAAGTGGACATAACAACGTTTGACAGTAATGTTAGGAAGTAATGGAAGTTCACTCACCCACGCCTGCCACAGCTGGAGCAGATCCTCGGGAAGATGAGGATCGTCCCAGTCCCGTTTCTTTCCCCAGAGGCTCTGCACCAGGATTTTGGCCCGAGTGGTGTAGGGAATGAGCAGCCCTAGAGGGTCATATTGTTGAGCTAGGACTCTGTAAATGTTGCGCATCGTGGGCTCAGATTGCTTTGTGTGGCGAAGGCGATAGGTGAGAGTATCTGTTCTGCAGTGCCAGTGCAGCCCGAGGGTCCGTTCTGGGGGATCTGCACCCTCCATTGATAGCCATAGATCTCTGCTCTCGGATTTGAGTTCAGGTGGCAGATGACTGATGATGTCTGGAACGTTGGTGGCCCATTGACGCAGCTCAAAGCCACCTGATTGGAGCAGAGTCTGAAGTTTGCAGACGAGCTGCTTTGCTTCTGAGATGGATGGGAAACTTTGAAGAAGATTGTCTACATAAAAACAATTCTCCACTGAAAGCCGAGTATCTTCATCAAGACTGCTGTGCTCAATGACGTGCTTTTGGAGGGCAAAGGTCGCGCAGCAGGGACTGCAGGTGGTGCCGAAAGGGAGCACCTGCCACTGGTAGACGTCAGGCTTGCTGCTGCGGTTCATGTCCCTCCAGAGGAAGCGTAGGAAGGGCTGATCCTCAGACAGGAGGCGGACCTGATGAAACATGCCCTTAATGTCGCTGCTCACCGCAGTGGGATATTGCCTGAAACGGAGCAGGACACCAAGGATACTGGAACCTAGGGTTGGCCCTGGAAGTAGATGTTCATTCAGGCTGGTGTTTTGGAAGGTGAATGAGCAGTTGAAGACGATGCGGTCTTTGCCATTGTGATGGACCATGTGATGTGGGATATACCATGATTGCCTGCTCTGATCTTCAGGTGATGTGAGCTTCTTGATGTAACCCGAATCCACCAATTTATTGATCTCTTGGCTGTATGATGCAGCCTTGACTGGGTCTTTGGCGAGACGACTCTCTGTGCCTCGTAGGTGACTCAGGACAGCTTCCTTAGGGGCACTGAGAGGAGGAAGACCTTCCTTCCAGAGCAGTGGGGTGGCGTATCTCTGCACGTTGTCGATGTTAACTCTGACTGTCTTCTCCTCCAGCAGTTTGATGGCCGCATTATCCTGTTTTGACCTGGTGATGAGCTTTTCATTCCGATAGGGAAAAATGTCCATCTCCCATAATCTGGACACGTGACTGAGAAGGTCAGTAGAGGAAGTGGGAGTGCTAATATGGAGACACTGGGGGGTGGAGGTCTGGTGCAGCAGGACTTTGGCAGGCCCTTGCAGAGTCCAGCCGAGACGAGTTTTCAATGCTGCGGGCCCCCTGGTGGACCTAGGTGCACAGGCTCAACTGGAGAGAGAAGATGGGGGTAGTCTGAACCAATGAGGAGAAGTGGCTGCGCTTGGCTGATTGATTGTAGCGGTAGGCCTCTCAGATGACGATACGTTTTCCGTAGGGCCTCAACAGGATGAGAATGCTTGGAAAGGCCAAGCCCTGCCGCAGTGAAGGCTCCGTGGATGCGAAATTGTTTCTGAGGGTGGGCAGATGAGGATATGGAGAATGACACTGACTTTCCTGAAACAGTCTTGACCTCTTGACGGATAGTTCTGAGCGCCAAATCCTCACTCTGTCCCTTGAGATGTAGCTTTTGAGCGGCATTGTGAAGCAAAATGGTGCGTTCAGAGCCATCGTCGAGGATGGCGTAAGTCTCTAGTCTGTGTTTGCCATTGTGGAGAAGAACTTTGACCATCTTCAGCAATACACAGCTACTCCTAAGGTCTGGATCGAGGTAATAGGTAGCTGGTTGTCCAATCGCTGCTGTTGAATGGGCTGATTTGGTTGCAGAAGTGTTGACCTCATGCAGTATATCAAGGTGTGTCTGATTACACTGCTGGCACTTAGCCTTGAGATAGCACTGAGCAGCAAGGTGATTTCTGCCACATCTCCAGCAGCGCATGCCAGTTTTGATCCATGACACTCTCTGATCAGTGGAAAACTTCTTAAACTCTGGACACTGATTGAAGTAATGTTGAATATTGTCACAAAAGGGGCAATACTTCTTAGGTTTCTCAAGTTTAGTGCTGACGTGAGGTCGAACTTGTGATGCAGACTCAGGTGACTTAGGAGAAGGATCAGAGCCAAGCAAAACGGTGGTAGGGCATGCACTGGACTTCTGCAACTTGGGCTTGAAGCATTTCTGGTGTTCGTCTCGTGGAGACCGTGAATGGTAAGGTTGATAGTCCTCATCCTGAACGCGGACCTCGTATTCAAGCCAATTAGAGAAGTGCACCAAAGTAGGTATCGGAGTGCGGATGGGGTCTATGTAACGCTTGAATTGTGCTCTGAGTTCATGCGGCAACTTGGACAGAAGTCGTGAAGTGTGTGACCCGCAATCCAGCTCAGCCTTGCCCTCCTTGCCTAGTTGATCTAACATACCGACCAGAGCTCTGACTTTGAGGCCGAAGAGGCGAAAACTTCGACTGTCCCCACTCCTGATTGGAGGCTCGGCCAGGACTTCATTGATGCGCTGCAGGGCTAATTTGTGAGGTTGCCCATACATTTCAGTCAGTGAGGCCATTGTCTTCGAGTAGGGAGTTGGACTATTACTGTAGGAGTCTGCAATAAGGAGCGCGTCTTCGAACTTGAGGTGATCAACTAGTATTTGGTATTTGAACCGCTCAGTTGCATCTCTGGGCAAGAGGTTGTCAAGCGCTATCTTGAGGCGGGCATATTGACGTGGATCATCATGTGTGAAACATGGAATGTCCGGCTTTGGCCCTCTGTATGTCCCCTCCACAGAGTATGTATTGTAAGGGAGAGTATACGGCTCTACATACGCTGGAGTGGACTGAATCCCTGCCTCATATGAAGGTAAATATGACACCGGAGTCGGCGGAGGGGGTAGCGGCACTTCAGCTGGAGGTGGAGGAGGTGGAGGCTCGCTCCAGAGAGGAATTGGTACAGTGTCAGGCCAGGGCGGAAGATCATCCACTACTGCTTGAAGATTGCGATTAGGAGTGGATGTTCTCTCAGGAAGTTGATAAGGCATATATGAGGTGGAGCTGTCCTCAAACTGACTAGAATGTCTTGGATCGAGATGTTGAGGCTGAGGCGCTGATCTCAGGGATAGAGAATTGAAGAGGCTTTGCATATCTCGTCTGAGCTGGTTATTCTCCTCTTTCATTTCCTGCAAAGCTGACAAGACTGCTTCGGAGCTGAGGTTCTGAGGCGCAGGTTCAACTGGATCTTGAGTGATGACTGGAGCAGGAGGTTGAAAAGCTGCTCCCTCGTTGGAGTGGCCATGGAGTGTGAGAGAAGAAAGACGACGTGGCGGGATATTCACCAGGAAGTCATCGAGGTAGCGAGGCCGACGGATATCACGGCGCGGACGAGTGTGATCCATGGTAGGGCTGAGGAAACTGAAGATCCGGCTCGAAGGACCATATAAAGGAGGTGTCGGGAGGAAACCCAAACTTGTGACCTCTGAGAAGGACTGTACTTAGGGTTGATACAAAATCCTCAATCTCCCCAGGTTGTCCGGTCAGAACAATAATGAGGACGAATTTTACACTCTCATGCCACTCTTTAATGAAACAGTTTGACATAGACGATGTGAGTTTTGTTCATGGTTTCTAAAACAAACAAAAAATGGACTCATGAATAATCATTATTCATACACAATTGTAACAACTAATGCAATTATATTATGAAAGAAGATTTCGATATCACTACAATGAATATAATATAACAATAAACATTATGTCTCAAAAGTGCAAAATACTATACAACTGGTACAAATGGCAAATACAATACTGTCTTGAATTGTACAGACATAAATGATTAAACTGTCTGGATGGCTGAAAACCATCAAAAAGAATAAACTATAACATTTGGCCGAGAAGGGGTTAAATCGCGCCACATCCGAAAAACATGCAGAGAGCGCATGCTGGTGTTGCGTGATCAAAGTTAAAGCCTACGATGCGCACATCCAAAATAAACACGGTGAAATCGCTCTAAACACCATCAAAGAAGTGAAACTATCATGTAGTCTAAATTTGGTTTGGTTATTTAGCTCCAATAATGCATACATCGATAGGCAAAGTAAAATGTAAGGAATAGTACACATACTACATTAATCTAAGCAAGGAACAGACAACAATATTTACATAAACTCACATTCTCATGGACGCATGAAGCAGAACTGAAGAATAGAGATATTTCCCTCTAGATACAGGATCGGAGATGGAGCGAGTGTCTCCGATGAAAGTTACGTGCATAATGACAACAGTCAGGGGTTACGCTAGTGGAGACTGTCTGATTGGTGGAGAAAACAAAGGGGATTGCTGATAGGCCTAACTGTTGCTGGGCACGTGAAAAGTGGAAAGTGACACTACAGTAAACTAGATAATAATAATAGTAATAATAACTTATTTTAACACAAACACAAGATAAAGTCAGAACCTTATTAACAAGGAGTGTGTGTCTAAGGAGTGAGTGTGTGTGTGTGTGTGTGTGTGTGTGTGTGTGTGTGTGTGTGTTTAGGTACCTTTGTAGCTGTAAATGTTGCTGAAACGGGAGAAACCTTTCCCACACTCCATCCGGCAGCTGAACAGTCCTTCTTCCTTCATGGTAATAATGTTTGTATTTTCAGGAAGTCTTCGGCGTGCAAATGAGTCATTAAGAAGTGTGTGATACCAATAGTAGGACTTGCAGTCGGCAGGACAGTCTCTGCAGAAACACTCCAGACTCTCAGGAGACGTTGAATACACTGTAGGAGCAGGAGGCCCACCTGTACCACACACAAATATGACTTACAAAAGAATTGATTCAGTGGTTGTTCCTGAAACTCAGTTGGTAGGATATTGACTTATCGTTAGCTAAGGTCATGGGTTAAATTCCCAGTGAATGCGAATCCTGATAAGGATAAAAGCATCTGACAAATGTATAAATGTAACCGCTCTGACAGATTCAGTGAGTAATTCGTTAGACTAATTCGAACCGATAACGTGCGGGTCATTCTGACTGATTCATTAAAAGAGTTGACTCATAAGAGTAATTTGTTCATGAATTGGACTTTGCTGGTGAAGCGGTATGCTTGCTTTTGCATGCAGCCAGTGAAAACAACAAAAGAGAAAGATGTGATGGGTTGCTTTATTAGTTTTATTTGTTATACAGTGAGTTATTATCATTATACATATATATTGTGTATACTTGTTTATAAATCTTGTGCTTAAATATATATTAACATGTGTAATGTTTTATTATTATTATTATTATGGTTACCACATGGTACTCTTACATAAATGCCTTGGCCAGTTCTAGTACTATCTAGTAGTGGTTGTGTATAAATGAAGGGGTGAGGTGAGGCAGTGATTGTAATTTTTACCTATAACTTTTAACTCCTGGGCATCAGAATTTCCTTCCTGCTGGGCAGCTCCTGCACTGATGTGGCTGTACCTGTAGGTGGCGTGACATCTGTACTGTCCGGTATGATCTTGTGTGGCGTTGGTGATGATATATGTGTCTTCCTTTATGTTTGCGATTGACTTATTATCCTTATAGAAGATGGCAGTTTCTGCTTTCCCCCCCCAGACTGCACACCTGAGAGCCACACTCTCCCCCATCAGTGCAGGAACGGCTGGAGGCTCCAACATCACCTTGAGCTCTGAGACACACAGACACACAGGTCAGACATCCATCATCACCTCTGATGCTTCATTTAAAGATCCCATCATATTGAAGATGGCTTTGAATTCATATACTGTGAAGTCAAACACGTATTTATGTGACTGTAAATATTACTTGAGAAATTAATGAAGAAAAGAGGTTGAATTGACTGTCATAGATGGTGTTACGGAAAGTCACGAAGAGCGCCGTCTTCCGGATGACGTCATCCGGCATCTGTCGGAATACTCTAATTGCGAGCGCACCTGATAGAGATTGATTCGTCATAAGAGCGCATTAAAGACCAAACACAGGCAGAAACAGTAGGGCTGAGAACAACGCTTGTCCGGCGGGGTTTTCAGCTTGCCTCCTTTTGAAGAAAGGGGAAAACTTTGTAACTAGAAGGTATGAGGAAGAAATACAACAGAAATCGGATGCGTATGAAGGTATTTTTGGTGCAAAACTACTGAACGCCTGTGACCAGAGGGGGTACCAGGATGTCATATTTGGGGGGGCATTTGGCTTGTTTGGGGGGGCAACATAAACAATTGAAAAAATCGGCGCAAAATTAAGCTATACTACACACAATCTGTTTTAGTGCAGATCTTTTTCTAAGCCAGGAACCCAGAGATAGGCACAGGGCCCCTACTAGACTATAGGGCTATCACATAAAAAGTTAATCAAACCAGGTCAACATTAATAATATGATGATGATATTATTATTATTGACAGATTCATATATATCAGATCACGGTGATTGCCTGTGTTTGCTTGTGAGAAGACGTGCTACACGAGTAGGCTACCGAGAAGGATGAGAGTTTTTTAAATGAATCTGAAGTCACGTTTGTAGACAAGAGGTAAATTAATTTGTTTCTTCTTCTAAACTGTCCCAGACGTAGGTGCTACTTTTAGGGCTTAAATGTTTCGTGAAGTACTCTTAGTAAAACACATTAGGAGTCTAAAGTTATGAGTCACACGCCCATTATTTTTAGGAGTTTCGCCAGTTAGGAGCTACTTGTAGCCTCTTATAAGATTCTTTGTGAATGCGGCCCCAGGTAAACAATTTTGATATGCTCATTTGAACAGTATGAGAACAGTATTTGAATGTTATTCTCTGGTGGCTTTGGATAAAAGTGTCTGCTAAATGAATAAATGTAAAAATGTAGGCCTAGATCAAAGGAAACATATTAGGCTACATGCAGGGGGTCAGGAGACCTAGAGAGTTGAAATAAAAGCTATTTTTTGTGAAACTATAAGAATTGAAATTATGATATGATTAGCAGAGGCAACATAACTTTTTGTTGTACATATATATATTATATATATATATATATATTTATTTTTTTTATTAGTGGTACTTATTCATGGATTTAATCAGGTCCCTGATACATCCAGTGTATCCTATCTACAGGACCAGTCTGCTGCTAGTCTTGGCAAATTCAGAAACAAATCGATTCATGTCCAGACCTTTTGTGATTTTCTTTTCGTGTGCCAAAATGACCAAATCTCTCGTCCTTGAATGCAGCATTGATCTTCGGAGAGGGGTGAGAATGCGGCTCAAGGTAGAAAAAGAACTTTCACATGCAGCTGAGGACACACCTATGATGAGTGCTGTGACATACAGCTTATGCAAAATGGGGAAGGCCTCTTTGTACTGCTCAATGCACTTGCATACTTCAGAGAGGTTAGCATCAGTGGACAGTTTATTGAGCAACATTGCTTTTGCCACAGCAATTTCATTTGGCAAGGTCATATTATTTTGCTCTGTGCCTGCAAGCACTTGAAGTGGCTTCAGGAGAGAAGGGTCAAGGAAAGACGCTGATTTTGGTAGGAGAAATGATGTTGCCCTCATTAAATCAACATTTCTTTGAGAGAATCTCGTCTCCATCTCCACAATAGCCCTATCAAGGATGTTGAACATAGCCCTTTTAAAAGTCTGATTAGGAGCAGTTTGGTCATCAGAGTCACCACCATTCCCTATTGTAGACAAGATAACACTACTGACAAGTTGTGAATTAACTATCCGTCTTCTTTTAGGTGGGTTGGTAGGCCTACTTCCACACTGAGAGAAATGCTCCTCCCAGAATGAGTCGCATCGCATCTCCTTCAGTGTGCCCAGGGAAGCTGTCACCACTTCCCCTGCAGTGCACAAATCCACTGTTTGGGACTGCAGAATTGAATTGGCTGGCTTCAGCGCACCAAGCACATGCAGAAGAAATTTGCCAGGGTCAAAGAAGTTCTGTCTGTTAAGCTGGGTCAAAAGACCACATGCCTCTGTGTTAATGTCAAATGGAGGACTGTCATCCTCTGCTATCTCAGACAGAAGCCTCCTGATGACATCCTCATTGTGAACAATAGACTTGGTGACATCATAATGACTGGTCCAGCGAATTTCTAATAGTCTTTTCAGTGTGGGTGTACTGTATCTATTTGCAACATAATGTCTGTGACAAAATGTGTTTAGTGAACTGGACCAGTCAAAGAACTTCTTTGCCACAGGTTCTGCATGCATTGCATGTACCACTGCCAAATGGAGTTGGTGGTTGTAGCAGTGCACATATGGGATATCTTTACCCACTTTGTTTTGCAGCAAAGCCTGCACACCGCCCCTTACTCCTGACATGACAGAAGCACCATCATAACACTGAGACACTAAATTGTCACCATTGTAACCCAGGTCAGACAGATTAGACAGAATTTGGTCACACACATACTCAGCATCAAGCTGATTCAATTCAATGAGGCCGATTAGGTGTTCCTCTGGAATTGAGTTGCGGACAAATCTAATGATGACTGACAAATTCTCAATGTTACACCGATTCCTGGTACCATCACTTTTAATACAAAGGCCAGGAGAGTCGGCCTCCTCATATTTGGTCTGGATGTCTTTTAGTACCATTTTGGCAAGAGTTTGAATTATCTCGTTCTGAATCAAATTGGACGTGTATTTCGCGTTTTCGGGAATGCTTTTTGCAATCTCTGCGAGTTTAGGGTCTTTTTGGAGGGTGTAATCAAATAGCCGAATTAAAAGATCTTCCTCATCCCCACCCCCGTGATGGTGCCCACGTGGAGCAAGTTCATTAACCGCCAGAAACTGAATAACTTCCCCAATACTTTTTACATAATATCTGTTTTTTTCTATGTGAGTTTGACCAAGCTGGTGAACAATGGTATTATCGGTCTCTGTCCGGCACTGGTATTCCTGCCACGCAGACATGGCTCTGACAAGCGCAGTGCCGGAGGCATGTTTCTGAAAACCACTGTTTTTTATCAGCGCTTTTTTCCAATTGGTGTAGCCTACTTTTGTGAATGCGTCATCTCTTTCTGAATTGGAGACACTAAATTTACGGCAGGGAAAGCAAAAGCTGGCATCACGTAAGAGAGAATATTCGAGCCATGGTCGAGACTGATACCAGCCCGCATTGAAACACCTGAGAGCCTGTCCAAATGGGCGCTTAGGATAGCTACTTAGCTTGGGCTGGGCTATACAAATCTAAGTCAGGGGGAACAGACACGCTAGAGCTGGAGGATTGTCTGTTTTGGGGAGGGCAGAATGTTGCTGGCTCCCACACAGATGCAGAGCTGGAGGATGGTGCATGTGGATTTTGTGGAGGACATGCGTTTGGAGGATTTACCGTTGTGGATGCAACAAGGCTCTGCTCGGTGTCGGAAGCAGAGGTACTGGGCTTGTCAGAGGCAGCATGTTCACTGTTGCTAGCAGGTGAGCTGAGCTCAACAGAGACAGCTTGTATGAAGGGCGAAGGACAAGGTGCCTGTTTTTTAATGAGCCACTTATGCATTTTTTATGTTTAATAAAAACTGGTCTAATTATTAAATCCAAAAGCCTACTTCATTGACTTCAGTCAGTCAGTGCCAACTTCAGTGACTAGAGACTAGCAACTTAAGTGAGTGACTAGCAGCTAGCTAAGCAGCCTGAGCTACCCAACAAATTAATAGCCTGCTAAAATGACAAAAAAAGTACACACAAAACTTAACTGTTCAACCACAAGAATTTCAGGAAAAGCTTATAAGTACACACTAGCATTAAATGAGAAAAGAACAAAGTTGTGATCAGTGAGACTTTTAACGAGCTGCCAACAGATTCAAAATCTATATCGTCTGTGTGCTGAGTGACTGTGACTGCTGCGCTCTCTGGTTGTTAAAGTGATCCGGCAGCAGACTGACACACCCCCAATAACGGCCAATAGAAAAGCAATAGGTTAAAAAAAAAATTAATGAACGTTCTGGTTAGGACTGTTCGTTTTTTATTTAAGGGGCTACTGGAGGAGTTTTGAGATCTATAGTCAAAATAGACTTAAATAAATGTATTTAATTGCATACTTATATTTTTCACAGTCATCTTTTTACTTTAAGACCGGGGTAAAGCAAGGAAGACTACAATTTACCTCAACAAGGCGACATAATGAACGATACTAGTCTCATTCGTGGAGGTGGAAAGTTCTTTGTGAAATGCAGGATTTATTGTATTAAAATTTAAATGCAAAAGAAAAGGTATGAGTCTGCTGTTTTTGTCAATTTTAAGTTTTAATTTAAAATGTTTTCGAATCAGATTTTAATAAATACATGGTTAAATATTTTACCACTTGCTTGAGCAACTAAATATATTCTATACATAGCATACGCACTGCACACGGCTTTCTCTCATTCATCATTTGGCCATTTCAGTAGATTTACTCACTAACATTGTTGTGGAAACACATTAAGCGCATGGAAACTAAAATATGATATAGTATAATATAGTATCGTGCTACTACAGCGCACATTCTATCAGCTGCAGTCCCAATACTCGACGTACATTCACATCACATGTTAATGCAGCGGTAGAGTTAAACTCACAGGACACTGCACTTATTCGCAATCACAAAAGTTCATTATTTGCTCGTGCTTTAAAGCTTTGACAGGTAAACATTTCATTGGCGTTCTGTTCTCACATTATTATGCACTTTTTCTGAGTGCGTATACGTCCGAAGCACGCGCACACTGTCAAACAGCGCCAAACTGGATTTTTGTTGGGTCAGACCCTTCCGCTAGCGATGGGAAAATATGCACAAAACAATCCACTTTTATCTTAATTTATCATCAGATGGACAGATAATTTCTCAGGGGAGGCAGGGCTTATCCTAGGGGAGGCACTGCCTCCCCCAGCCTCCCCCTAGACACGCCCCTGCCTGTGACAGTGAAATTTGTAGTTGTAGAGAATAGCCACACATGTGTATACGTAAATTTGAAGTCACAGAGAGAAATGCATTAAGAGTTGCAAACTTGTAGACTTTTTTTTTTTCTCTCCCACAAACACAACACAACAGTTACACCTTCTCAAATTCTTCACTGCAGGTGCACAAATCCTATTCTACAAATCACAAATTAATAAACTCGTGCGCTCACATTTTTGCTATTGCTGCAGTGAATATGGTGCAAAACGCATTTAAACACCCGCATCAAAAAATGTGGAGTCACGGAGAAATTTTGCTCATCCGCAAATCAGTATGTGAATTCATCCAATGAGAGTTGCACACTTGTAGAATATTTTCTTACAAATATCTTGTATATTTTTCTAGCACAAACACAAGTACATAACTACAGCTGCTTGAATCTGCTGCGACGAATCTCAAGTGACAAGTTTCGCGCGCTCTCCCTTTTGCACCATATATCTCGTTAAATGTGAAGCATATGAAGGTAAAATGATGTCTAAAAGAATCGCATGCGCAGGGTAAGATTTGTGAAAGTGTGCATACGATTGCATGCGTAAATTAAATTTGCATGCGCAAGAGAAGATTTGTAAAGGTGTAAATTGTGTTTCAAGCGTAAAAAGAAAAAAAACTGCAACATTTTGCTGGTTTTCGCAAGTGTAATTAATGTATTGTGAAACTGCAGCTTCATGTTAACGCAAAATAAACATTATCTGTACTCTTCTAACTTCCATTTTTCCGCGCTTACACTTTTGCCACGTTTATTTCGCCGAAATACGGCCAAAATCATTGCAAGCCTGTGAACAGTGATTTGCAACCGAAAACAACAGTTTAAAGAACTGCAAACCGGATTGAAAGTGTAAAACCAATCTGTAGGCGTAAAAAATCAAACGTTGCACTTGTCTAAACTACTTGTTGTGTGCGTAGGGTAAATACTCCCGAAGTAACCTGGTTTGCACAGTTCCGAATTCTGCGCTGACAGTTTTGACACGATTCTCTAAGCGCGAAGAGGAGGGCGGGTCCACCTTCATCATGTAGCCAATCAAACGAGCTTCTCGCTGACACTTGATTTACTCTGATCTGATTGGTTCAATAAACACGCCAGTCACCAGAACACATCTTTATCTTGATTTGGCTCTGAAATGTTCTCATTCATGAAATGGTACTTTTAATGCACACATACATGTTAAATAGGCTAAATAAATAAACGAACAAATAGCTAACTAACTAAATAAATAGATACATAAATACATCATGATTGCTTAATAGGCTGTGCACCATTAGGCTGACTATATGAGCCAAAACTGAATTTCGAGCTGGTGTGTTAAGAAAGAAAATCACTGTGTATTCAGTGCATGTATCCTGCTCATCATCATCCTCTTCCTCATCAGGCCATACCAGTTTGTAATCTTGATGTTGCTGAATGTAGGCCTATTATCTGCACTACTGCATGCATAATTTCACCCGACTACTGATCGGGGGGATTCCAGAATTATTATTATTATTTTACTAAAATGAGTTATAATAATATTTTTTCCCTTTAACATGTATTTTAAGATTAAAAATTATGCACAATTTATCACCTGCAATTCCATCGTGTAACCACTAGATGGCTGTATAGCCTTATATATAAACATATCTATGCTGTGTTTTCCCTGGTTGCTGGGTTTTTATTTAGACATAATTAGTCACTTTTTGTCAAAGTTGAGTTCATGTTGATTTAGTATCAGTTTTTCATTCGTTAAATCTGGACACGGAGAAAGCATTTTGTTATTCATACTAGCTAGCTACATATAATAGCTTGATCAGTCACACGGAAGTAATCAGAATCAATATTGACAGTGCTAGACAATATTTCAAAATATATAATTGAGTGTTAAATACCATGAACAGAGACATGATGTGAAAAACACTGCATCAGAATAGTATTATTACATAAAGAATGGGTATTAAATGTTTTGATTGTAAAGTTTAACATCAGCTCAGTGGTGTAACAGATTATAAAATGTATAAAATTTAAATCCAATAACATTTACACCAGCTCGAAATTCAATATGAATGTCAGTCAGCCTGGTGCACAGCTTAAGCAATCATGATTAATTTATTTGTTCGTTTATTTATTTAGCCTATTTAACATGTATGTGTGCATTAAAAGTACCATTTCATGAATGAGAACATTTCAGAGCCAAATCAAGATAAAGATGTGTTCTGGTGACTGGCGTGTTTATTGAACCAATCAGATCAGAGTAAATCAAGTGTCAGCGAGAAGCTCGTTTGATTGGCTACATGATGAAGGTGGACCCGCCCTCCTCTTCGCGCTTGCAAAACTTAGTGAGTGAGAGAATCGTGTCAAAACTGTCAGCGCAGAATTCGGAACTGTGCAAACCAGGTTACTTCGGGAGTATTTACCCTACGCACACAACAAGTGGTTTAGACAAGTGCAACGTTTTATTTTTTACGCCTACAGATTGGTTTTACACTTTCAATCCGGTTTGCAGTTCTTTAAACTGTTGTTTTCGGTTGCAAATCACTGTTCACAGGCTTGCAATGATATTGGCCGTATTTCGGCGAAATAAACGTGGCAAAATTGTAAGCGCGGAAAAATGGAAGTCAGAAGAGTACAGATAATGTTTATTTTGCGTTAACATGAAGCTGCAGTTTCACAATACATTAATTACACTTGCAAAAACCAGCAAAATGTTGCAGTTTTTTTTCTTTTTACGCTTGAAACACAATTTACACCTTTACAAATCTTCTCTTGCGCATGCAAATTTAATTTACGCTTGCAAATTTAATTTACGCTTGCAATCTTATGCACACTTACACAAATCTTACCCTGCGCATGCGATTCTTTTAGACATCATTTTACCTTCATAGAAGCAAAACTGACTCGTGCATCTGTAGAGGCAGTGGGCGGAGCCAACATGAATATTCATGAGTTTCCCGGGCATGCGCCTGGAACTGCTCATTTTAGTTCACTCAGAGGTTCACTCCTCGTTTCTCAGCAGGTTTAATGGGTTATTTCAAAAAAGGTAAATATAGTTTCAGCACGAACTTAAACTACAACTGTGTAACGTTTCGTAAAGTTAATAATATTTTTATTAATTTGCACCTTTTGTGCATTCGTCAATGACTGAATGATTGCAGGCATTCACTTCGTGTCACTTCGTGATTAACTTATATTTTGATAAGACATTTTACTCGATTATGATTAAGAGTATACAGGTCCTTCTCAAAAAATTAGCATATTGTGATAAAGTTCATTATTTTCCATAATGTAATGATAAAAATTAAACTTTCATATATTTTAGATTCATTGCACACCAACTGAAATATTTCAGGTCTTTTATGGTTTTAATACTGATGATTTTGGCATACAGCTCATGAAAACCCCAAATTCCTATCTCAAAAAATTAGCATATCATGAAAAGGTTCTCTAAACGAGCTATTAACCTAATCATCTGAATCAACTAACTCTAAACAACTGCAAAAGATTCCTGAGGCTTTTAAAAATTCCCAGCCTGTTTCATTACTCAAAACCGCAATCATGGGTAAGACTGCCGACCTGACTGCTGTCCAGAAGGCCATCATTGACACCCTCAAGCAAGAGGGTAAGACACAGAAAGAAATTGCGGCGTGGCATGGAGGCAATCAGCCTGTGGCACTGCTGAGGTGTTATGGAGGCCCAGGATGCTTCGATAGCAGCCTTAAGCTCATCCAGAGTGTTGGGTCTTGCGTCTCTCAACTTTCTCTTCACAATATCCCACAGATTCTCTATGGGGTTCAGGTCAGGAGAGTTGGCAGGCCAATTGAGCACAGTAATACCATGGTCAGTAAACCATTTACCAGTGGTTTTGGCACTGTGAGCAGGTGCCAGGTCGTGCTGAAAAATGAAATCTTCATCTCCATAAAGCTTTTCAGCAGATGGAAGCATGAAGTGCTCCAAAATCTCCTGATAGCTAGCTGCATTGACCCTGCCCTTGATAAAACACAGTGGACCAACACCAGCAGCTGACATGGCACCCCAGACCATCACTGACTGTGGGTACTCCAGTGCTGCTTCTCTGTAGCCCAGGTCAGGCGCTTCTGCCACTGTTTCTGGTTCAAAAGTGGCTTGACCTGGGGAATGCGGCACCTGTAGCCCATTTCCTGCACACGCCTGTGCACGGTGGCTCTGGATGTTTCTACTCCAGACTCAGTCCACTGCTTCCGCAGGTCCCCAAGGTCTGGAATCGGTCCTTCTCCACAATCTTCCTCAGGGTCCGGTCACCTCTTCTCGTTGTGCAGCGTTTTTTGCCACACTTTTTCCTTCCCACAGACTTCCCACTGAGGTGCCTTGATACAGCACTCTGGGAACAGCCTATTTTTTCAGAAACTTCTTTCTGTGTCTTACCCTCTTGCTTGAGGGTGTCAATGATGGCCTTCTGGACAGCAGTGAGGTCGGCAGTCTTACCCATGATTGCGGTTTTGAGTAATGAAACAGGCTGTGAGTTTTTAAAAGCCTCAGGAATCTTTTGCAGGTGTTTAGAGTTAATTTAGTTGATTCAGATGATTAGGTTAATAGCTCGTTTAGAGAACCTTTTCATGATATGCTAATTTTTTGAGACAGGAATTTTGGGTTTTCATGAGCTGTATGCCAAAATCATCAGTATTAAAACAATAAAAGACCTGAAATATTTCAGTTGGTGTGCAATGAATCTGAAATATATGAAAGTTTAATTTTTATCATTACATTATGGAAAATAATGAACTTTATCACAATATGCTAATTTTTTGAGAAGGACCTGTATACGATGTAGGCTATATATGAATTTAAATGTCTAGTAGAATGTGTATATTGTTGTAATCTAATGTCAAGATGTCCGATTGTAATTAAATTTTGTATTCTTTTTCTCTTCCCCTTTTTTTTCTTTTCTTTTAAAAAGGTTATCAACCTAGTTTGAGCTTGAATCTTGCTACCAAAGAATTTACTGTTTGAAGAAAATTTAACTGCAAATGAAGTTCATCTGCTGCAATGTATTGTGACATGAATGGAAAGTAAAAAACTGCAAGTCAAGATTGTAACAACTTTAATGAAGAGTGAAAGTAAAAGCCATTTTTGAGATGATTCCTGTGTCCGTGGTTGACTAAGCATTTTTTCAAGTTAAAAGCAGAACTGATGTGTGAAATCCGAAAAGAAACTTGACATATACTGATGACATCATGTTGCCCTGACAGGTGTATTAAAATTACTGTCCAATCAAATGCTCTCAATAAGAGACCCTCATGCAACCAAGCAGCAAATCTTAGTGTTACTGACATAAACTACAGGCTATTGGCTGTTTAAGAAAAAGGGATTCAACAGGAAATGTCAGCACTGGAAAAGATGAATCTTGGAATTTTGGGAATTTAATCTATAATGATCAACTTTGTCTTTGTGATGCAAATGAGTAAATAGTTGCCATACCGTAGGAGTATAGAGCTATAAACCCTGATCTTGGAGAAGTGTTAGACTTTATATTGAGATCTGACTTTGATATTTTGGCAAGTCTGAGCACAGTTTGAGCTATTGTTGAGATTCGCCCTGCAACTATAGAGGTGACAGATGTGAGGTGTCTTTTTCTCAACATCTGAGAATCAGTTTCCATTTGCTCTCCAGTTTAGTCTCATGGCTCTTTATTAGAAGCCATTGAGAGTGTACGAAAGCCTGTCCTAGGAACCAAAGTCGTTTTGCTACACGGACTGATTATAGTGGTACACACAGGAAGACTGTCTTGGGGAATGTTCACCTCTTCACGCTTATGTTTGTTTAATGCGTTTATGCCTTGATACCATTAATACAGACATCACTGCTAACAACTAACTGGTTCAGATGACCATCCAAAGACTGTCCAATAAATACATCTTTGTGAGGAATCTTTTCTCCTCCTCCTGATTCTCTGACCGGAATCCCGTCCATATTTGGCCGCCTCAATCAGCATATTATATAATAGTAGCACGCCTCAGTTACAAAAGTGGTCCTTCGAGCCGGATTGAGAGCAAGACTGAACCAATATGGACAAAGCAGAAAGTGATCTATCTGAGACCACGTCCAGACCTCGACGTAAAATTAATCTGCCTACACATCTGGATGATTATGATGTTGGATACCACCCCGCTGGGGACCTTCCTCCAAAAGCTTCCTCTCACTGTTCTAGTCAGCCCCGAAGCAGCTCGAGGAAATCGTCTCGCAGTGGTGTCAGCTCTCAATCCAGGACCAGTAGGCGTTCCATTACGTCCGCTGGCGTTTATGTCCCACCAGAGCTCTCTAGCTTCCAGACTGCTATGTTGGAGGAGAAGATCAAACAGAGACAGTATGACAGTCTAAGGCAGCAAGTAGTAGATGACTCGCTGGTTGATCTGGAATATCAAAGACTGCAGTTACAAGCTAAAGAAGCCCAGTGCATGCAAGAGGAAGCACTAGCCGCAAAGGAAGCCCTGTTGAAACAACTAGAACAACAGCGCAAGCTTCAAGAAGCAGAGACTGAACTAGAAGTAGCTAAGCTTGTTTCCTCTATGCTCTCTGTAGACTCTAGAGCGACCACACCAGTCCCTACAGACTCTGGTTCTCCAAATGCTCAACAGCTCGCATCATGGCGCAGCCAGGCTTGTTCATCGCAGCTCATGTCTACTGAACCTCAGCAGGCCCCCTTCCAGTCGCCCGCTGTGACGTCGACGCTGCTGCCTCGTCTTACAGCACTGCCTGATCCTGATGTCTCTGCAGCATCACCCAGACCGCCACATTGGGCCTCACCAGCTCCGCACTCAGCGGATGCACCCATGCCCACTGCACGTGACCCAGGGCTAGGGCTGTGCGATACGGACAAAAAAAATCTATCACGATTTCTTGATTTTTTTTTCAATTTCGATTTTAATCACGATTTTAACACAAACAGACATGCTTTACAGTTTTAATGCATTCTGTGTGGATTTGAAACATATTTCCAAAGGAAACCAATTAGAGCTTTATCGTGTAGCACTACATCTGGTAAAACGTTACACATTGCTCTTTGTATTGTTGTAAAATACATTCATGAAAAACAAGATAACAAAAATCAAAAAGATCAATTATTTTATATATAGTCTACTATAACATTAAGACATATATTAAGTACAGCACAGCTGTTTAATGAGGCAACAACATATAATAGATAGGACAGAACAAAAAAGGCTATTAATAATCTTTCATTGTGCAAAAGTATTATGATATGATTATGAAAGACTCCAATACAGTGCGGCACAAAGCGCTTATGCGCATCCCGAGCGCAGAATGATGCGCTTGAAGCAACACACAGTCACAGCGCGCAGATCTTCGAGTCCGCATTGAAAAATTCAAAGCACAAAGGAAAGACATATCGATGCATAGTGTATTATACAGTATCTATCTATGCAATAGTTTGAGACTTTTCTTTTAACAGTTTTAAATTTCAGTTAACGTTACTGTGCGCGTAAAGAACAATTATAGACAGTGCTCTCCAGTGTTGTGATCTAACAGACACACGGTAGAAACGAACATGATTAAGGTACAGTCCAGCAAGATAGTCATTTAATGCGAAACCATAGAGCTTTATCTACAGATCAAGTATAATAATATTAACATTGAATCATCTTGGAGAGAGTTTCATCGTTGACTGTCGTAACCGAACCGAACTGTAAACCAATCAGGTAATGGTATTCCCTTACCTTCCCAGAGAAAGAAACTGGTGAGGCAAGCCCCTTTGCGCTAATATTTCCATGCACTCGCGCTCCCTTCTGGCACGCGCACCTGTTCTTAGTTCACTGAATCTCTGGTACCCGCTCCGGTGTGTTCTGTTCTCGCGCTCAATTTAGGCGCGCTGCATTCTGATTGTTTCGGATAGCATACTGGGAGGTTGGAGCCGGGATCGTGCTATGAAGCGATTTAGAAATCGCGCATGCTCAAATCGCGATTTTATTACGATTTTGATTAATCGCACAGCCCTACCCAGGGCCACAGGCATTCTCGTCCCTAGTCCCTGACGTTGCACCATTGCCTTCTACTGCCGTGCCAGTACACTGTGTGTCATTACCGTCGAATGTGGCCCCTCAATCTTCAGGAGTGTTCACCATCCCGACGTCCACTGCGTACCCCATGAGTAGCGGCATGCCGCGTGTGACACAGCAGCCTGTTACTGCCACATTACCTACCCATCACTACAGGCTACAACAGACAGCAACAGCGCCGGTAACAACACTTCCGGGTCTGTCACAGCTCCCTTTCTTCAGCCACCAAGCATCGGCGACGGCACTTCATACTCCTGGTTATGTCAAAGCATCTGTGCCTCTCCCCCCTACTGCCTACTCACCTCAACCGAGTCCAGAGCTTCTGCTCGCATCAGCCTATGGCATTCCACGACCCACGTTACCTGTTTTCGAGAGTGGTGCTGAGAGTGACTTTGCTTTGTTTAAGTTAGCATTGGACAATTTGTTGAGTAATCACTATCATATCAGTGAACAGTATAAATATCATGTTCTCTTGAGTCATTTGGAACTTCCTAGTGCTCATCAGCTAGCTAAATCCTTCATGTATCATCCCCAGCCTTACACTGCTGCTCTGCAGGCACTTCAAGACAAGTATGGACAACCACGACAGCTTGTTCAGTCCGAGTTGGGCGCCATCTTGAGCACCCCACCTCTTAAGTTTGGTGATGCTAATGCCTTTGACTCATTTGCATTGTCAGTCCAGTCTTTAGTGGGTATGCTGAGAACCCTTGAAGGCCAGAATGGTTACGAGCTTTGGTGTGGTTCGCACGTAGACCGTCTCTTGAGTAAACTGCCACCGGCCTATCGCGACAGTTTTGTTGAATACTGCCTAAGTCGGGGTATTCTTCAGACCGGTACCGACAAGACCTACACATTACCTGATTTAGCCGACTGGCTCCAGATTAAGTCCCAAGCGAAACGTATTTCTAGTAGAGCAGTGGCTATGTTCCAGAGTGAGGCTCCTAAGCCCCTTGGTAGAGCTAGAGGAGTACTTTATCCAAGAGGTCAGCCAAGACCAGTTCTCTTGACACGTGAGAGTGTAGCTAAGACTCCTGAGTCGACAGCCCCTAAGTCCGGCTCCAAGCCCGAGCCATACTGTCTTTATCGTGACAACAGGGATCACTACCTCAACGCTTGTGAGGCATTCCAGAAGTTGACGACCTCCCAGACTGTATCTTGGATTAGAGATGGTAAACGATGTTGGAGATGTGGACGGTCCCATGCTGTAGAGTCTTGCAACCTCAAACGTCCATGTAGAATCTGTAAAGAGCTACATCTCACAGTTCTTCACGATTCCATCAAAGACACTACCAGTGCTGTCCTCACCGTCAGCCTCCCATCAACCCGGGTTTACTTGGACAGACCGAACCGTACACCCGGAGTTATGCTGAAGGTTGTCAAGGTCCTCCTTCACAATGAACACCACACAATGGAGGCACATGCCGTGCTTGACAATGGGTCAGAGAGAACACTCGTGCTTTTCCCTGTCGAACAGCAGCTCAAGCTTACCTGTACCCCAGAGTTACTTCATTTATAGACTGTTCAGCAATCTTCCACAGAACTCGCAGGTTCGTCCGTTTCCTTCGAGGTCTCAGCAGTCACCAAACCCAGGCAGCGGTTCACTATCTCCAATGCTTTCACTGCGACTGGTTTGAGTCTCGCGGAACATAACTATCCAGTGGCTGCGCTCCAACGTGCTTATCGTCATCTGAGAGATCTTCCTCTTTCCCCTGTTGAGAGTCAAACCACTAATCCTTATTGGTTCTGACATGCCGCACCTCTTAATGCCGATACAGCCTGTATGCCGAGGACCAGACGGAACTCCAATAGCCATCAGAACACAGCTGGGATGGTCTCTTCAGGGTCCCATGAGCCCCAAGCAACCCTTACGGTGTTATCAGCAGTGCCTTCATATCACCACCACTCCGTTTCCGGATGATCTGATTCGAAACGTCGAACGTCTTTGGCAAGTCGACACCTTCCCCTACAATGAGAAGATGGTTACTAGGTCCAAGCAGGACAAAGACGCTCTCGCTATGCTCCAGAACGACACAACCAGTGTGAACGTAGATGGCGTTCAAAGTTATGCCACACCATTGCTCCGACGCATGCCCATGACCACATTCCATATCGACAAGGGTGCTGTTCTTCCTAGCCTTCGAAGTACCGAGAACAGATTGGCACGAGATCCTGAATTAGCACAAGCCTACTGCACTGAAATCTGTAAATTGGAATCTGCTGGATATGTAGCCAAGATAACCGCAGAAGAAGCAAACAATACCTCAGAGTCCTGGTTCATTCCACACCATGTCGTACAACACAATGGAAAGAACAGGATCGTTTTTAATTGTTCATTCCAACATCAGGGTCAGTCCTTGAACAGTCAGCTGCTTCCTGGTCTGATGCTGTGATCCTCTTTGTTAGGTGTGCTCCTGAGGTTCCGACAACACACAGTAGCCGTGAGTGGGGACATAAAAGCTATGTTCCATCAGGTACGCTTGTTGCCCAAGGACAAGTCAGTTTTGCGGTTTCTTTGGAGGGACATGTGCAGAGACCAGGAGCCTAAAATATACGAATGGCAGGTGCTTCCATTCGGAACTACATGCAGCCCGTGTTGCGCCATTTACACCCTCCAGCGCAGCGCCCAAGACCACCAGAACGACCAGGTCAATCTGGTTAACATAGTTGAGAATTCCTTCTATGTTGATAACTGCCTGCACAGCACTTCGAACTCTGATGAAGCTAAAGAGGTTGTTGATGGACTTCGTCAAATACTGTCTGAGGGAGGCTTCGATCTAAGACAGTGGGCCTGCAACATACCCTCTGTCATCGGACATCTTCCTGAAGAAGCCCGGTCTGTTAACAGTGAACTGTGGTTGACAAAAGCCAGTACAGACCTACAAGAACCCACTCTGGGCCTACGGTGGGACTGTCTCAGTGACACCCTAGGCTATAATTTGCTATCAACCGAGCCCCTAGAGCCTACCATGAGAAACGTGTATAAGACCTTGGCCAGTCAGTATGACCCGCTGGGGTATATCATCCCATTTACTACCCGGGCCAAGGTTCTCATCCAAGACCTCTGGAAACAGAATTTGGGCTGGGACGATCCAATAACACCTTTACCGCTAAGAGAGAAGTGGCTAACATGGATACGAGAGATTCCTGATCTCATTCAGCTGCAATTTCCTCGACCTTATGCCCCAGCCTGTGCTGATTACCCTGGTGCCATCCGGGAACTCCACATATTTTGTGACGCGTCAGAAAGAGCATACGGCTCAGTGGCTTATTTGCGTACTACTGATGATCAAGGCCATGTCCATGTCGCCTTTGTTCTGGCCCGATCCAGAGTGGCTCCCAGAAAATGCCTCTCTATGCCTCGTCTGGAACTGAGTGCAGCCTTGACTGGCGCCCAGTTAGCGACAGTGATCCAGACTGAGTTGCCTCATGATTTCCAGACAGTCACCCTCTGGTCTGACTCAACAACTGTGCTGAACTGGCTAACCTCCGAGTCCTGTCGCTACAAAGTATTTGTAGGGACGCGCATAGCAGAAATCCAGACCCTCACAGACACGGCTGAATGGCGATATGTTGATTCAGCTCAAAATCCTACTGACCACATCACAAGAGGCCTGACACTGACCCAGATAGCAGGACCTCACCCGTGGAGTTCAGGACCCGACTTCCTCCTTCAACCTTCTGATCAGTGGCCATCTACACCCGTCACTAAGGTAGAATCTGAGATCAGCGAGTTGAGGAAAACTGGATTCATCTGCACTGTCAAAGTTACCAATCAGTCACTTGTAGACCCCGATCAATTTCGCACATGGCTAGAGCTTGTTGAGGCCACTGTCAGGTCCCTACACGGGGCGGCCGCTGCAGTAAGTGACTCTGTCCGAACCGAACTGTAAACCAATCAGGTAATGGTATTCCCTTACCTTCCCAGAGAAAGAAACTGGTGAGGCAAGCCCCTTTGCGCTAATATTTCCATGCACTCGCGCTCCCTTCTGGCACGCGCACCTGTTCTTAGTTCACTGAATCTCTGGTACCCGCTCCGGTGTGTTCTGTTCTCGCGCTCAATTTAGGCGCGCTGCATTCTGATTGTTTCGGATAGCATACTGGGAGGTTGGAGCCGGGATCGTGCTATGAAGCGATTTAGAAATCGCGCATGCTCAAATCGCGATTTTATTACGATTTTGATTAATCGCACAGCCCTACCCAGGGCCACAGGCATTCTCGTCCCTAGTCCCTGACGTTGCACCATTGCCTTCTACTGCCGTGCCAGTACACTGTGTGTCATTACCGTCGAATGTGGCCCCTCAATCTTCAGGAGTGTTCACCATCCCGACGTCCACTGCGTACCCCATGAGTAGCGGCATGCCGCGTGTGACACAGCAGCCTGTTACTGCCACATTACCTACCCATCACTACAGGCTACAACAGACAGCAACAGCGCCGGTAACAACACTTCCGGGTCTGTCACAGCTCCCTTTCTTCAGCCACCAAGCATCGGCGACGGCACTTCATACTCCTGGTTATGTCAAAGCATCTGTGCCTCTCCCCCCTACTGCCTACTCACCTCAACCGAGTCCAGAGCTTCTGCTCGCATCAGCCTATGGCATTCCACGACCCACGTTACCTGTTTTCGAGAGTGGTGCTGAGAGTGACTTTGCTTTGTTTAAGTTAGCATTGGACAATTTGTTGTTGAGTTCAGGACCCGACTTCCTCCTTCAACCTTCTGATCAGTGGCCATCTACACCCGTCACTAAGGTAGAATCTGAGATCAGCGAGTTGAGGAAAACTGGATTCATCGGCTCTGTCAAAGTTACCAATCAGTCACTTGTAGACCCCGATCAATTTCGCACATGGCTAGAGCTTGTTGAGGCCACTGTCAGGTCCCTACACGGGGCGGCCGCTGCAGTAAGTGACTCTTCACCGCAAGCTGATGACTATGTTGAAGCAGAGAAACTTATCCTGGCCCAAGCTCAACAGGACTCATTCCCATTAGAAGTCCAAGCTTTGAAGACTGGACGGCCGATTCCAGCTACTAGCCGTGTGGCATCCCTTGCACCAGAGTATGATAGGGACACAGATCTTATCAGAGTAGGGGGACGGTTACGTAGAGCTAGTGACCTTGACCTTGATGCTATTCACCCTATACTGTTAGACCCTGGTCATTCTACAACTAAGCTGCTAATTAAAGAGACGGACCGCCGACTTCTGCATCCTGGGTCTGAAAGGGTGCTAGCGGAATTGCGTCGCCAGTATTGGATACCTCGGGGTCGGGAAGCCGTCCGTAAGCATCAACGCAAATGCCCAGATTGTCAGTTCTGGCGAGCCAAGCCTGAAGTTCCCCAAATGGCCGATCTTCCATCCTGCAGGCTGCAACTTCACCAACCACCGTTCTATTTTACTGGAGTGGATTGTTTCGGCCCCCTTTCAGTCAGGATTGGTCGTCGCCATGAAAAAAGATGGGGTATCCTTTATAAGTGCATGACAACCCGATGTGTGCACCTAGATCTGTTGGAGCACCTTGACACTGATGCATTCCTGCTCTCTTTGCGTCGCTTTATAGCAAGACGAGGTAAGCCCATGGAATTGCTCTGTGACAACGGCACCAACTTTGTAGGAGGAGACCGCGAACTGCGTGACACTTTTGATGCCATGGCACCCAGGCTTCAAGAGCTGCTTGCTCCACAGAAGATCAGATTCCGCCACATTCCACCTAATGCTCCACATTTCGGAGGAACCTGGGAGCGTGAAGTCAAATCTGTAAAGACTGCACTACGGGTTATTCTGCGAGAGCAAACGGTGCCAGAGCCAGTGCTGCGGACGTTGTTAGCGGAGGTTGAGGGTATTCTAAATGCCAAGCCTCTCGGCTATGTATCCTCCGATGTAGCAGACGTTGACCCAGTGACGCCAAACCTGCTCCTTATGGGCCATCGTGATGCCTCCCTAACTCAAGTCTTTTTCGACTCTACCAACCTGCTCGGAAGACGCAGATGGAGACATAGCCAGGTGTTGGCGGATCATTTCTGGACTGCCTTTATCAGAGATTACCTCCCAAGTTTACAGGAGCGGCAGAAGTGGAGAAAGGATGGCAAAGAGCTAACTGAGGGCGAAGTCGTTCTTATTGTTGATCCCCAACTTCCTCGTGCCTTGTGGCCTGTGGGCACGGTGTCTGAGACATTGGCTGGACCTGATGGGAAAGTTCGCGCTGCTCGCGTCAGTGTTAATAGGAAATCCTACACTCGTCCAGTTGTTAGGTTGATTCTACTTCCGCCTTTTGAGGAGGATCATTAGATACTGTAGACAGACTTTCTCTGTGTTTACAATTCGCCAGTTGGATAATTGGGGGCGGCTGTGTACGAAAGCCTGTCCTAGGAACCAAAGTCGTTTTGCTACACGGACTGATTATAGTGGTACACACAGGAAGACTGTCTTGGGGAATGTTCACCTCTTTACGCTTATTTATGTTTGTTTAATGCGTTTATGCCTTGATACCATTAATACAGACATCACTGCTAACAACTAACTGGTTCAGATGACCATCCAAAGACTGTCCAATAAATACATCTTTGTGAGGAATCTTTTCTCCGCCTCCTGATTCTCTGACCGGAATCCCGTCCATATTTGGCCGCCTCAATCAGCGTATTATATAATAGTAGCATGCCTCAGTTACAGAGAGAATATTGTTTGTAATTTTTGAGAAGGACCTGATTCAAGGAGTCAGAAATCTTTAATCTAAACCAGAGAACATGGTCTATAACGTGACTATTACATTCAGATTTAATTATTGTCAAATAATCACTTGCTTAACATGTTCAAGAGCATGTAAGACTGATGGGAACTAGTTGGCAACTTGTGGTCAGAATTTTTTTTTTTAGGAAAGTCAGTGGGATCCAGTGTTGTTTTGGACTCCATTGAATTTAATTGCATGGATACAGATAATCTACAATCATGGAACTACATGAAAGCGAGTAAATAATGACAGAATTAGTATTTTTGTATTTCCCTTTAAAGCTCCAGTAGGTCACTTTTGTAAACAAATATTTGTTAAAACTGTCATTATGTCCTGACAGTAGAATATTAGACAGATAATCTGTGGAAAAAATCAAGCTCCTCTGGCTCCTCCCTGTGGTCCTATTGCCATTTGCAGAAATACACCGCTCCTGGTCAGAAACAACCAATCAGAGCCAGGAGGAATGTCTTAGCAGTGTCAATCACGCTCGTGTACGCGCTGATCACCCCTCTCTTGCACAGCGCGAGCGCGTACCGTCGTTCGTGACTCTCCTGTTCGAACTCGATCATCCAAATGAACGAATCTTTTTTCGAGTCATTTCGTTCATTCAACGAACGAAATGACTCGAAAAAAGATTTGTTCATTTTGAACGAGTCTTTTTCGGAGTCATTTCGTTCATTCAACAAAAATACTAATTCTGTCATTATTTACTCGCTTTCATGTAGTTCCATGATTGTAGATTATCTGTATCCATGCAATTAAATTCAATGGAGTCCAAAACAACACTGGATCCCACTGACTTTCCTAAAAAAAAAAATTAGTTCGTTCATTCAACGAACGAAATGACTCGAAAAAAGATTTGTTCATTTTGATGAACGAGTTCGAACAGGATCACGAACGTGCATCACAGAAAAGAGCAAGGCGAGCATTTGTGCTTATAAGACTTAAAGTTTTGTATTTATTTTTGAAATGACCGATCGTTTCGCTAGATAAGACCCTTATTCATCGTCTGGTATCGTTTAAAGCCCTTTGAAGCTGCACTGAAACTGTCATTTGGTCCTTGAAACGTTTGTGTCCTATTGAAGTCCATTATGGAGAAAAAGCCTGGAATGTTTTCATCAAAAACCTTAATTTCTTTTCGACTGAAGAAAGAAAGACAGGGACATCTTGGATGACATGGGGGTGAGTAAATTATCAGCAAAAGTTTTTTTTAAAGTGAACTAATCCTTAACGTTATTTTACTAGCTATTTATAACTTATAGAAAGAGTGCAACGTTATAAAGTTACATGTATTGCAAAATACATAATGATTTGAGGACCAAGTTTGTAGTCAAAGTATGGGCAGGCCATAGTCAATGTAAAGCATATTGTTGATGTTTCGTCCCTATTAGTGAATGTTCCATAACCGTTTATAATCCGCCGTCATCGGTGGTCCTGTTTACTAGCCTGCGCGTTCACGGCAGGCTCCGCTGTGGGGGAGGAGCTGTGGAGGGAGGGCTGTAGCGCAGCAGAGAGCAAGGGGGTTGGACCTGGAAGTTGTGCTTGTTCAAATTTTCAGGCTAAGTCAACATTTTCTCAAAACTCCCTTCTGCAACTTTAACTACACAAGTAATCTGAAATACAACAGGGAAAAGAGGAAGGAGTCACCTGTCATTTTCAGCGTCACTGCATTGCTTCGTTGTGTACCGTTCTTGCACCAGAAAGTGGCTCTTTTTGCTTCCTTCAATTCTGCAAATATAACAGCCCTGTTCTTCATCTTATCAACAGTGGTTCCTAGCATGAAGGCGCTCACTCCCCGCAACACAAAACACTTCCAGCCAGTCGGATCATCGTCCACCTGCAGCACCAGGATTCTTCCACCACCTTTGGTCATCACAGCGCCACCTATAGATGGAGAGAGCTGAGCGTGAGGCTCCAGCTCTGAGAGAGAGAGAGAGATGAGAAACAGCAGGAGGAACAGATGATCGTGAGGGAACGTTTAGAGTTATTTAGGATGGTGTTCATACGTTCCACAGTGAGTCTATACGGGTCGCTCTTTGATCCGCCTCGCTCACATTCATAATTCCCGTTGTTTTTTGATGTCACTGCTGTGAGAAGCATCAAAGAATCCTGATGTGAATGTGAATTTCCATTAATGAACCATTTTATCGGTTCAGCCCCTCCTTTACAGGCCAGAGTGACATCATCTCCAACAAACACATCTGGTAACCTCGGCAGGAGAGAAACTGAGAGAAAGAAAACAGACGCATAAGAGACACGTCTTCTGTAACGCCAGGTTGTCTGACTACTATTGTAATATACACTGCCCGTCAAAAAAAGTCACTGTTTGGATTAAAATAGGCAAATGCTTAAGAGTCTATGATTGGATCATTATTGCAGTGATTATTATGTTTCTAAAATGTTATATGTTTGGCAACAGTTCTTCTAACTCTAACTGATGGAGTGTTTAGCTTTTCATTTCTGAAACAACTATGTAGGAAGAACATCATGTTCATATTCCAGGATGACAATATCCAGATTCATCAGGCTCAGATTGTAAAAGAATGGTTGTGAAAAGCTTGAAGAATCATTTTCACACATGAATCCAGAGCTTAAACTCATTGAAAGTCTTGGGGATGTGCTGGAGGAGACTTTACAGAGTGCTGGACTCTTGCATTGACAATACAAGATCTTGATGGAAATAACATCACAACTTTTTTTCAATCGAGATGTGAATCAATTTTTGGTCTGGACTCAGAGGTGCCGATTCATGTGTGAAAATGATTTTTCATGCTCCTCACAACCATTCTTTCACAATCTGAGTCTGATGAATCTGGATATTGTCATCCTGGAATATGAACATGATGTTCTTCCTACATTTTTTTTTTTTATGTGCCACAAGTAATCGTTTTAAAAATAAACTTAAGCTGCTGGTTTCTAACATTGGGATCTTAGAAAATATTTTTTTATTATTGGTTATTTTATATTTAGTGTTGGTACTTATTATATTTATTTAATAACCAATACTTATTTATTATTATTTGGTTTTTATTATTATGTAGGAGTCAGGCTGTTCAGTCTTCAGCGGATACACCCTGTGGCGTTTACTTCTCGAGGAACCACGACAGGGATTACTTTGAATCAGGTTGGAGGTTCATTATAAATGACCTATATATAATGATATAATGACGTTTTCTTGTTTTATGGATCAGGCTGATCTGATCTTTACCACATATACCATTTCAGCTCCTCTGATCTTGTGGACAATGAAAATGTGTGTATTTACCTGCTGGTTTTTGTCCCTTTTCTTCTCTTACGAGAGCCAACAACACTGTGACATAAAAAGATAAATTAGATTATTTCTGCACTAAGAAACAACATCTTTAATTTTAATTTGCAGCTTCATTGCCATTGAAACGAGACGGCCGCACTCAGTGAGTTTTGGGTGAATCATGACTCAAAATTGGGGTTTTGGCGATTGGCCCACTGGGAAAAGTTCAGGTACTCCCGATGGCCAGTCTACTCCACAGCCAATCACAGGCCCCCTCCTTGCTCGGGTCCTGGGGCTTCGGCCCCGAAAACCCTATTGTTAATGCGACCTGGCTGTGCTGATATTGTGCATCATAATAAATTGTTCAAAATATTGGCTACAAATACAACAACTATTTGAAAATAAATCTTTTAAAATGATCTTTGTAAAAAATTGGCAGTGAAATGCAAATCGGTGTAACAAAATTATCATATTAGTAATATAATTCATATTTCTGTGAAATCTGCAATAAAATTGGATAATGTTTTTGGAAATTTTTCAACATTTATCATAATTTAATGTCAATTAACCAGACAAACAAAGCTTATTAAATCATTTGCCTCTTCTGTTGCATGAAAACGGCAAACTGGTTGGTTTGAATTAAACTTCAACATGAATGTAGCAAATATTAACAGAATCAGAAACCCATTATCAGACAAGAAGATGCTGCATAAACTCTTGTGTTTTTACCTGACAGTGTCAGCAGAGACCTCATGTCCATCAGCCGAGCCGAGCCGTGCTGTCCGTCTGTCAGAAAGAGAAATATGGGGAAGTGGACTTCAACAATAACCAAACAAAAATAAAACAATAGGTAGTTATATTTTACAAATTCAAAACAGTTCAAAAACACAATTCCTTCAAATTAAGCTGATGTTCTGTTCTGAGGGGTGGCAATCTGGCTTTGCCAAGAAGAAAGGTGACATGAGCTAGTCTATGACTATTCTGTAATCTAATTTAGGACACAGAGCCATATCCCTTTTCACTGGCATCTGAAAATTGTGCAGTTGCGCTTGAACAGATTGTCCAAAACCGCGTGGCTTCAAACATTAGTCAACTGTAAACGCATCCCGTAACCCTTTCAATCCTTGTTGGTCAAGAACTGGAGGAATCTCATCATTCAAGCTATAAATTGTCCTGCATGATTCCCGTAAAATGAGCTTGACTGGAAGGTACCCGAAAGGATCATAGACTTAGCCGATCACTGACAAAATCCCACGGCCACGTCTACTATGATTTGCCCTTTACAGAGTACAGACAGTCTTGAAACTGAGAGTGTCTGTCTGCACTCACCATTGGAGCCCTTTCCATCGGCGGTTGATCTCGCTCCAAGCTTAAGCTCACTGATATTATTTGATCTGTCTTGCTCTGGAACGGATTGCAAGACCTCACAGCTGTTGCTCTCCCACTGTGTCAGATGGAAACTACCTTGGTGCTAAAGAGCAGCCAGATCTTTGTCAATCTGGATTGCTGCTTCCTTCTCTGCTCTTCAGACAATCGTCCATATAGAAATTCTTGTAAACAGTGTTAATTTCCTCTTCCCGCCACCACATGAATGTGCACACCCATTGGAGGTATATGTATCCCCAAGTATGACTTGGATTTAGTAGAGACAGATCTGTGTTGTTGGTTGTATGACTGGACACCCGAGTTTCATAACAGCACACTGGTTTTCCTCTTGATGTTGTTTTAGCCATTCATTGACAATAGCAGGAAACTCCTCCAGCCACAGCGATTTGGAGCCATGTTTCATCGTTTTCTTCATTGTAAAATACAAATAGCAGAGGCGTCATGCCCGTTCAAACCGAGGGGGCAAATGGATTTGAATGCAGCTTCCAAAAGACACAAAATTGACCACATTTGAAAATTAACCCTTTAAAGCGTACGATCAAACCAGTGTGATTAGAACGTTCAGAGCGTCACGTGACCAATACTAAATTAAAATCTGCGTTCGCGCTCGTCATTTATAAAGTTCTCAATCATATACTGTTTATACTCTCGTCATTTATAAAGTTTTCAATCATATACTGTTCATTTTATGTTTTTTTAATCTTAGAATATTGTTGGTACAAAATTAATAGTGCCCCAAAGTTGTTGAATATCTTTGTTTTGAAGCTATCCCCCGGTTCTACTGACAAGGTTTAATGTTTAAGCCAAGTCCTGGACTAAAATGCATGTTTAGCTGTTTTAACTGAAAGCAACTTACACTGAGATATCGTAAAATATGACAGTGATATTGTTTTGTCTCAAGATGCACACCAGTAAGGTTATTTTCTAAGGCACGTTTATAAAAGATGTCCTAATTAAACTAAGGCCTAATCCTGGCTTAATCTAAGCCCTGTCTGTGAAACCAGGCCTTAATGTCACACAGACCTATCATTTGCACTGGGTTTTGCACTTCTCAGGTGCTTTCAAAGTCTATGCTAATCATGAGATCATAAAGGCCCACTGAAATGCTTTGAAACCTGCAGCATTATTCAATGTGTTGACATAATTTCCACTGAAACAGGAAGACAGGAGGGGACATATAGAGCAGCTCCTACCCTTTTAAAAAAATAGCCAATAGCATTTTATTTATATCACAGCTCGACCAGAACCGTTGAGCTCAATAAAGCCGCAGTTTCCTCCTTATCTCTTCCATAATGCTTTAGAATATAGCATTCTGTTCAGAATTCAAATGGGTCCATTTCGTTTCCCATCGTGTTTTTGATCAGCGCAGTCGGTGGAGAGAAACTGCGCTCGACTGCAGAATCCGACACGGCCGCCTCGCCATCGAGAGTTTTTTGACATAGGTCAGCATGACATTATGCCTGGCTCACACTACAGGAGTTTTAAAATCACTATCAAGTTTTTAATCAATTTTTCATTTCTGTATTGGCCTTGAATCAACACTTGTACTCTAATATAGTTAAATATAAACATGCTCATTCTAATCATATTGTACATCTGTTCTTGCTTTAGGTGTGGTGAATGTCAAAAAACTGCCCCAGGCTGTAAGAGAATTGTGTGTCCCTTTTAAAATTGAACAATGCAGAAATTGCAGATGTTTTTTCAAAGACTGGGTGGGGTACTGTGGAAACGGAAGACGTGGAGACCTGCGAGCGTTTTATACAGACTCTGAATTTCCTGAGCATTGCCCAGACTGCCAGTTTTAGGGGGCAGGAATGAGGTGTGGTGTGCACAGTGTGCAATAGTTTATTTGGAACTGTTCATGTTTTGTTTTCTCTTGAAATAGGGACTTCCCCCACAACCTTACGGGCCTGACTGTGGCATCTTCATTCTGATGGTCAGATTTGACTAATTTTACTAATTAGATTGTGTAATTTCCGGTAAATATTGCAAAACCATTAAGTGTTAATTTGATCTGGATTGTTTGGTAAATTGTCTGATCATATGAATCTACGTATATTTTAAAAACAGAAGTGGTTACATTTACAAAAAAAAAAAAAGAAGAATTGAATATCCAAATGGGCAAGGCAAAAAACTGTGGTCAATTAACATGTACAAGTTGTATTGACAAAACGTTATAGTCCATTGATCTAGGCTGAATTTAAGTCACAAAAAATAGTGATATGATCTGAACAATATATATATTTACGGAATATACGGAAAAGTCGTGTGCAATTAAGCCTGCAAAGAATGCTGTCTATCCACTGGTAAAAACAGAAAATAAATATGCTGTCTATCCATAGGTGAAAATATAAAATAAATATATGTCAATCCAGCGGTGAAAACGGAAATTAGCTGCGAAATGGAAATGACGGAGAAAATGGAAATGACGTAGGCTGTCTATCCACTGGTGTCCAGCCGAAATGGACACAGCGACCCCATTGATTTCAAAGGAGAAGACTGAAGCCCGATTATTGCACTTCCTGTCTGATGGCTGAGCGACTGCGCAGACTCAAACTGAGCGTGACGACCATATACATAATATATACATAGACACCCTATTGGCCGCTTTGGAGCGTTGCTGCGATACGTCAACGTGTCCGCCATTTTGCTGAGGGCAAGACTGCACTGTAATCAAATGCAAGTAAACGGGTGAGCTGCGGTTTTCCTGGATAAAAACAATAATAACGTTTACATTTATCAGCCGATTATAGTGGTTTGTACTTGGTGTACGTTTCTATTACTTATTATATAATGACCAAATACAACCAAACATTTTTTTCAGTCTTGTTTGTGAAAGGTAATTCCCCGAGATCTGTTTTCAATTGTGTGGCGACTTGTACAGCCCCACGCAGCGCACGAAACAGGCATTTTTCTCAATTCCCATAATGAGAGGTATAGGAAAGTTGCCCTCCTTGATATGGCGGCGCCGTTGACGTACGCTCCAGTAGCCAATAGGGCGTCTATGTATATATTATGTCTATGGTGACGACAGTCTGACAGTTGTACATCTTCTAGTAGCTGTGGCAAAACAAATCTGAATCACCTAATTCCTCAAAAACGTTGTTGAAATATTTTGTCCCGTTGCTTTTATGGACTCTCTATCTATGGGCTTCTCCCTTGACTTCATGCCTCTATGTCCCCCCGATTGCCTCATCGACAGTAAAATATTGCCTGCGAGCTTCTCCTCCTGTCTATACGGTAATGTCTCTATTGTGCGACATAAAGTCGCGTGGTTATGACGCAATCGTTAGCCTGTTTTTAACAAAAATGGCTTCTACGGGGCCATAACGTAAGATACAAAGTAATGGAGCCTTTTATACATTGTCGTGTTTATTTAGAAATAAATAATGGACAAATGAAGTCTTTGGTCTCAGATGTAAAGTTATTCGCTGTCAAAGTGACGCCAAAATGAATGGGAGTCAATGGAATGCTAACAGCAGGTGAAGTTCTGCTACAATGGCGGCTCCCGCGAGGCTTCAACTTCCGGCTGATGGATTACCCCCTTGTGTCCAGCCAGTGGTGTCCAGCCGGAGGTGAGTCTGCGGGGCTGCAGCTGGATGCTATCAGAGAATGTCTAATAAGGACTCTGATGATATTGACTGCGCGCGACTGCAGAATCTGACACGTGCGCCTTGCGCTCGCGAGAGCTTTTTGACACACGTCAGCATGACATCAGAGCAAGGCGGACCGCACTCGTACACATTTCTAACCGGCATGCATTACGCGCTGATCACCGGTGATCGGTTCTGCGCAGATTTTGCTCATCTCAAACAAGCCTCTTTTCTCTCCACCGACTGCGCTGATCAAAAGCATGATGGAAAACGACTGGCTGACAAGACAGCTTAATACTCATTGGTTTAAATAACCGTGACGTAGGCCTATTGTTCTCTTTTAAAATGTTTGATTTTAAAACTCCGATATCGTTTTTTTTTGTGTGTGTATAAATTATGTGCGAATATTCCTAATCTGTCTGACAGTTCTATCTCTCTATGGTGTCTTTATGTGTCTTTTCTATCTAATAAAGACAAAATAAAGACACACGTGATTACCATGGTGATTACTCTCTGGTGTGTCCCTTTTCGGTCCCCACTCCAAAAACATATTCAACAATAGTTCCTATTGTTACATATGGGAATGTGATTGTTTTCATGTTTCTAAAAATATATAAAAACATGTCTGTATTAAAGCAAAAATAATCGATAAACACGTCTTTCGAATTGAATTAAACAACAAGCCTACGTTTGGTGTCTTGTTCATCATATTTATTTCATAAGCAACAAACTTAAATTCTAGAAGAGAGAACTGTCCAACTTGCCTGCGCATTCCTCCTCTCACTTCAGCTCCGATATCTCCAATAGCTCTCGGCTGAATTTAAGGCGAGGCGCATCTCAAAGGAGCCTATGTTTTGGAACACACTAAGCGAAGACTTACATTTTCATACTAAAAGCCAAAAACAACTAAGATGAAAGGCCTTTTCAAACTTGGATTTTGGAGCATGAATTTCACTCATCTGTTAGCCTACTTTTAGGCTTCAATAAACACTACTGCTTGTATACATCATATAGTAGCCTAGGCTACATAAACACAAGCATTGTCACACATTGTAGAGGCTACATTAACAAGATAAACCATAACAAACAATTCTCTTATTTTAAAGTGTGCGCACAACTTTTTTAAGTGGCCGTGCAAGTTTGCCAAGTCAGTTTGGTGGTTCATAATGTTGTAACAAATTATACCTTAATGTTCCACCGTTTGTGCAGTCCGTGGATGAAGCAAGAAATAGCGGCGTCTTCCTCTTGCAGCTCTCGATGAATTCTCAACAACAATCCAGAGTGATACTCCCCACAAACTGTAAGCTTGTTTACTCCAGGGAAAAACTTTTTTCCTCAGAAGTGCAGCTCGCAGTTTCCTCCTGCAGATCAGTCGACTTGATAGTCTCCAATTCAGTCCATCGCCCAACAAGTAAAACCAGCTCCTATTACGGTCAAACCTTTTGACTTTCTAGACTTTTAATCGAGGTAATTATAGAATTTACATTTTTGATTAAAGAATTTACATTTTTCTTTTGTCAGATCCCAAATGAAGTGATATTTCTGTGGTTCTCTCTCTGAATAATTAAGATAATATAGTCACTTATGATGAAATCTCTCTATAGAAGGACAATCTTGTAACACATCACTGCGGTTTGTGTCTTTTCCTTTCTTGGGGTTTGTTTCCTACGTACTTGTTCTATGTTGTGAAATGTGAATGAATAAAAAAACTTGTGATAAAGCAACTTGTACGATTAAACTTTATCATTGTGATTATTATTATCATTGCTGCAGTTCAAACAGAGAGACTCCTGATCTACAGCAGACTAAAACTACTGCTATATCGTTATTTGTAATGTAAATGTATTTCTACATATGTATTTCTACATACATTATTCCTTTATATTAAATAGTTATTGGATACTTAAAATAATATTTTTTTGTGAGTGTGTATATTTACAGTAGTAGGTATATATAGGCCTATATATTCTGGGAGTTCTTGATCTGCATTTGGGATTCACATTTATAATATCTGGTGTATTATTATGGTGATAATGTTATGAAGGGATCAGTTTCTGCGATCCATAAATGGTGGTCAAACTAAAGATGCAGACGTCAGTAAGTAATGAAAACCATGGTTTCATTTATAAAAAAATTAATTTGAGCACTTAAAATTATAAAAAGATACTATACAAAGAACAAGAATAAATACAAGAGGAATTTTTAATAGTCTGAATAAGTTATTAAACATGAATAAACAACAGTGCAAATGGAAATACATCAAAGTCTCTTTCTAAAAGTGACGTTTACTCTCCTGAGCATCTCCACGTATACCAAAAGTGACAAATTTCATTAGCAATTTGAAATTATAGTCGTTATCTGCATTATATTAAAGGGATGAAATGAAAATTCGCTCATGATTTATGCCTTCCACTGCGCTGCAGTTTCATAACGTGCTGACGGTACCTCAAGTGTGAACCCGAGTGTGACCGATGGCCAGACGGGATGAAAGAAAAATATAGTGAAAAATAGTAGTTCAAAAGAATCATATTTTTCTCTCACACACCTTTTATTTAGCTTCAGAAGACATTGATTCGTCAGCTTGGGTCGTTTGGATTACCGTAGTTTTCACTTCGTGTGGTTTTTGAGGAGTCGACTTCGGAGGTCCATGCATTGTATTTGTAAGTGTAAATGATGAAATATAAAAGATTAAACAGAGGCTATTATAACTTCATTTATTCAAAAATTAAATATTGAAGAAGAGGTTGAGTAAAAATTAATATGAAATATATTGCATATATTTAGCCAAATTCTCTTTTATATTGTTCATCTTTTGAGCTACAGACACTGAATGGGTTTTCTCGGGCTAAATATAACGTTACTTGACATTTTACAAGCTGTTTTATTGAGATCTTTCAAAGCGATTACATGAGACATGAAACATTTCGGCCTGTATTTTTCAACATACCTTCTGATGTTCATTCATGTTTATGCTATAACTACTAGTAGTTATAGCATAAACATGAATGAACATCAGAAGGTATGTTGAAAAATACAGGCCGAAATGTTTCATGTCTCATGTAATCGCTTTGAAAGAGCGATTGTGTGGTACATTCATGTTTATGCTATAACTACTAGTAGTTATAGCATAAACATGAATGAACATCAGAAGGTATGTTGAAAAATACAGGCCGAAATGTTTCATGTCTCATGTAATCGCTTTGAAAGATCTCAATAAAACAGCTTGTAAAATGTCAAGTAACGTTATATTTAGCCCGAGAAAACCCATGAGAGATGATCAGTTTCCCCTTAAAGGGATACTTCACTGATTAGCATTAAAGGTGCCTTATGTCAAAAAATCAATTCATACTCCACATATTCCATACCAGATGGGGGCAGTATACCTCCAGAAAGTTGGCCTACTCTAGTCTGTTTTTTAGTTTTAGGTTTTTAATCTTCTAAAACCGTCAAATAGTCCGCTTTGACTGCTGCCGCTGCGCTTGACAGGGCGCATTACGAGCAGAGAGAGAGAGAGAGAGAGAGAGAGAGAGAGAGAGAGAGAGAGAGAGAGAGAGAGAGAGAGAGAGAGAGAGAGAGAGAGAGCTCGGCCGCACGCGCGCACTCTCACGTCTACAAACAACACGAGCGCGGTCCAGCTCTCTCTCCCTCGCGCATATTAATCAAATCAATTGACACTATAGTAATACCGCAGTTTCACGTGGAGCATTTGGAGATTTTTAGAGATTAAAGAGATACAAGCCGTGCGAGTTATTCGTGTGTTGCAGTTTGGCTGGTGGTTATGTATGTTGCCCGCATACCGCCTCCCATGGCCGAAACTGGTATTAGACACCGGCCGGGCCGGGGCTAGTAATTTAGCATGCTAATTCAGGTTTATATCTCGGCAGCACTATAACTTGTCATTTTTTTAATGACATCATTGCACTTATTTCTTCTCATTCTTTTGATACGTGTAGCTCATTTTTTTGGACATTTTTACCTCAATTTTTACATATGGCACCTTTAAGCTTTGTATCAGTAGAAACCGTATTTTCGAATGACTGTGCTTCCCTCCCCTCATGTCCCCGTGAGACGAGAGATTTCTGTATTGTGTGTCTGGAAAAAAACCTCAGATGATGCAAAAATCATTTAGCGTCATCTGAGGCTTTTTTGGCCAGAGGCTAGAGACTACAGCCAGTAGAAGGAGCTAGTTCTGCATGTGGGGGGATCTCACTCAGAATGAGATCTGTGAGTGAGCTTCGGCAGAAGTGGAGAGGTGAACTTATAATTTCTGTTTCCTGTACAGCGCATGCACGGTCAACACAAAATGAACAAATAACTCTCTGAGTCAATGTTCCTGAGTCATATTAAAGATTCGTTTAAAATGACCGTTCATCATTATTCTCCAGGTCCCATTGTGTGGTACACCGCCTCCTGCCTCGTAACCCACCTCAGCCTTGTCCTTGCTCTCGGCCAGAATGTGGTAAACTGTTGAGTTGGATTTGATCCAAGTCTCCACCTGTCCTCGTGTTAGTCACCTGATAACTGCCTCCACATTTTCTGCACTTCAGCACGATCAGCATCACGATCAACACCCCGAGAACCATCAGAATCACAGTCATCATGATGGACAGCACATTTACACACTCTGACTCTGATTGTGCTACGAGAAAGGAGGAGGCTGCATTGTTTAATGCTGAAAATGAGAAATGGTGAAGTAAGAATTGGAAGTGACTGTAGTGCATTATGAGTAATGTCAACATTAAAATGCATGGAAAATGAAAGTGTTCATACAGTTCTGTGTGCATGTGTTTTTTGCCCTGAAACTGGGTGTAGCCGATACTTTGAGAACCGTTTCTGCAGTTAATTACCACAGAAAATAAATTAGACTTGTTTCGTCTCTCAGCTTATAATAACAAATGTTGTTGTTTTTTGGCAGGTTATTATCGTTAAACTAAAACCTGAAATTAAGCTGGAATTAAGTACCTGAGATGTAACTTATTTTATTTCAATTAGTTGCCAATTATGCCAAAGCAACATTTCAAATTTTCATTAAGTTTCAGTTGAAGCACTAAAATGACAAAAAAAAGTAAATAGAAAACCTAATAAAAAAAAAAACACAAAACAAAATTACTAAAACTTTTCAAATTAAATGAAAATATAAAACAAAACTAATTCAAAATATTAATAAAAACTATAATAACTGAATATGAATTATACTAAAATAACACATGAAGTCTAAGTAGTGTGTGTGTGTGTGTGTTTAGGTACCTTCGTAGCTGTAAACTTTGCTGAAACGGGAGAAACCTTTCCCACACTTCTTCCGGCAGCTGAACAGTCCTTCTTACTTCATGGTGTAGGATTACAAATTTTATTTAAATGTTTAATTTAGATTTCTAATACAATAGTATTTTATATTGAGAAAGTTTATAAATGATGAGACCAGGAAATATCTGCAAACGTTAGGGGTTCCCAGCGGGATATTCCTGACTGTCCCGTCTCAATACGAGAAGGCTAGGCCTTTCCTGTTCTCGTGTCTCACCGGGTGAAACTCATGCTGAGCAAGTTTGAAGCCCTGCTATTTCTTATCTCAGTGCGAGAAGTCCTGCACCGTTCTGTTCTCATGTCTCAGCTCATTTACATGCTTTGTTCATCACAATGTAATCCCTCCCCCTTGAAATGTATATAAACTACAATGTAAAGTTCCCTTAGATAGACTTGACTTGACTTGGGTACGAAGCAGACTACAGCAAATAAAGAATCCTGCTTAAATAAGTCTCCTGGTTTTCGCTTCTGAGTTTTTCTACACTGAAGAAGGAAGAAGTTTACAACAGATGGTGCCTGTGACCCGGATGGAGAAACTGAAACTCAACAAAGAATGAACTTTTGAAACTTCAAAGCTCAAAGATCTCAACAAAGCTGACTGAGTCTCCAGACTGAATTTTGAAACATCCAGCTAAACAAAGATTGCCAGACTGAATCTTTCCAGCTTCCTCCAGATTGAAAACTTCAAGCTGAACCAAGATTTCCAGGCGGAATCTTTCTATACAACAAAAATTTGGTGAGTTTTACTCCATTCAAAGAACCGTTGAAAAACCAGTAAAAAAAAAAAAATCTGTTATTCCTCTGCACCATCAGAGAAGAAGTTAACAAACAGCTGTAGAGTTTGCTAACTAAAGTTACCCTTTAAAAGTTTGCTTTTAGAGATGAAAGATATCCTCTGTTTTTGTCAGGCAGGGAAGTTTTAACATTACGTGTTAATATATTGGTTTGGTTACCCTCTGGTCACAGAGAAGGTTAGCATTACGTGCTAATAATATTTTGGTTTTATCCTCTGAATAGTCAGGGAAGTTGTTTGTATCCTCTGATTCAATCAGGGAAGATTAGCGTAAAGTGCTAGTAATTTGTGTTACCCTTTGCTCTGCCAAGGAAGGTTAACAATAGTTTGATCTGTGTTAACAAGTGTAGCCTCTGTTTTGAACAGAGAAGTTTTAGTGTTTGTTTGTTTAGCATCATGTGCTAATAAGATTGTACCCTCTGTTGTAGATAATAGAGAGAAGTTTTATTTTTTTTTATTAGGTTGGTAACAAAGAAATCCACAAAATGGTTAGGAAGAATGCTAGACTGATTCCAACTACTGAGAAACGTGAATTAGCAGGCCCTTTATGTACAGACAGTGAGTTCAAGTCATTGTTAGGAGAGAAAATGGACTCCATAGTGACTAGTGACTGTAGACTAGAAAACACTAGAAATTCTGGTTTGATAGATAAAGTGTGTGGAGCAAGACAAAAGGCTCAGACTAGGGCAAAAGGCATTGACTCTGTTCAATCTGTAACCCCCATACTGCAGCAACAAGCAGTCAAATTATCTTTAGGTCCTAAAGAAATCGAGAGAATCGCTGAAAATTTGCCATCAGTGCAAAGAAATTTTTCTGAGTTTAGAAGGGCATTGATCAGTAAAATGCGTCTTTACGACATGTCATTGGCAGAAGTCACACAGCTGATGTCACAAATTCTAACTGAATCTGAATTCAACAGTTTTGAGTCTGCTGTTACTTCTGAACTACAACATGCCAGAAAAGATAAACTGAGAGAGGGAGTTCTGAAAGCGTTGAAAAACATTGTTGGACCAAACATGGACTGGTCAAAGATCACTAGTTGTGTACAGAATAAACATGAGAATGTTAGTGAGTACACTCAAAGATTTTGTCAGTCAGCTGTAACTTACAGTGGAATAGCAGACACTTCAGAGAAGGTGTTAAATGACAATGGGCCATTAGTTCACACATGGTATGATGGTCTTTTGTCAGAGCATAGAAATGCATTGCCTTTCTTAGACGTCACATGGGCTACCAGTACCCTGCAAAGTAACCTAGACAGGTTAGCTACTTGGGAAAGAGATTCTGATGTTAAAGAGAGAGTAAACATTGCAGCAGCATCCTTTAAGGTCAACACAGAGAACAACAGAAACGTAAATGTCCTAAGAGAGAGGGCAGTTGCTATTACTGTGGTAAGCCTGGACACTGGAGAAAAGAGTGTAGGAAAAGCAAAAAGAACTTTATTGAGGTTAATAATGTTGCTAAGCTACTACTCAATCTGCTTGCTAATTTGAAGCAGCCTCTCCCCACGTCATTAAACGGGTGGGGCAACATGTTGAGGTGCTAACCATTTGTGCTGTGAGTGCTTAATTCTCCCCAGTAACTTACAACAGAGATAAAAGACTTATTTTTGTTTAATAGAACAAAAAGGAAAGTGACTGTCTCAGCTTTCCTTTGTGGGGACAATGGTTAAGTAGACTCACAGCCTTAAATGTTATTTTACAGCACAGGCCTTTCATCATTAATAGTGTTAGGTCAGACTGTAAACGTAAAATGCCCTCATGCACTGTCCACAATAATGCCGAACATTGTTTCATCCTCATGTATGATGTCTACTATGACTGAAGTTGTTAGAGGATGAAGGAGAAATAACTCAGATGAACATTACACACGTCACAGGACAGGTAGCCAAAGAAATCTCTAGAATGTTGCAAGCTATTATAGACTAAGTGGTACATCAAGTGATGTTAATTAAAGTAGTTGCAGTATTGTGTCAGGATAAACTGGACTCATTGTGTCACACTGTAAAAGTTGCTCCCCCTCCCACAGGGAAATGACAGGACATGGAACAGTGAGGAGCCCAGGGAAGAACCGATTGCAACAGGCGTCGGGGGCCAACCCTTGCGGTGAAGACTCCCTCATAGCCTTCCCCATCCACTAGCCCATCCTTACCTCACTGGTTCTATTTAGGTGTCAAAATAATTCAGAAAATAGGGAAAGAAGGAACAAAAATAGCAGACACGGGAAAAAGTTTACAACCCTAGTGTTTGAACAAATACTGCTCTCCTGTCTTTTGTTTTCTCTCTTCCTCTGTGCAGGTACCACTTGCTGACCCGAGACCCATATGCACCGACCTCCTCGTCTACGTATGAAGACATAACCTCAAGAAACAACTAGACCCACTTCCGAGCCAACTATCACAAAAGGATAAAGAAAAGAAAAAAATACACAACGCAGAGACTACGAAACCTTCAGTCATCCATCGACATGATCAAGATTGTCCTACTATTACACATCAGATCTGCACAAAGTCCGGACTCCAGAAACAACATATTCTTAGAGCTGATGAATATGTCAAAAACGCATTGTTTGCTGGAAAGAACTTTTGCACGTCACATCCGAAGATGGCTGCATTCCAGGACTCACTTGTGCACAAACATGGTGGTCAAGAACTCTTGGAGCATTATTACCATCTTATGGTGTCATGCAAGCCCTTGATCAAGTCAGAAGCTTATCGAATTCTGTACAGAAATTGGCCAATGATACGGCTTTGGCCCTTGGTAACATCACGGACACTCTCGCTTCGCACAAGATAATGATCTTACAGAACAGAGTGGCCTTGGATTACATTCTAGCAACGCAAGGAGGAGTCTGCACCATCATCGGACCTGAGTGCTGCACCGGGTTAATGGATCCAACAGAGAACTTGAACAAAATCCAACAAGACATTCTTGATCTTTCAGCAAAATTACACCAGATGACTGAAGATAATTCTTCATGGTTCGGAAACTTGATTGGTAAACCCTGGCTGTGGATAAAGGAAATAGCAATTATGTTGTTGTTTGTTCTACTGGTGTACTATCTATGCGTCCACAGTATCAAGTGTTTTATTAAAAAAATGAATCACACCTCTCACGAGAAAATGACATTTCCAACCAGAAAAGACTATTACCCGTAAGAACTTCACGGACCGAAATTGCATGTTGTTTCTGTGTCAGCATGCAATTACAGAAAATCAACACAGAACAAGCTTGTGCCTGTAACTTACACAAGTTACAAGAATGAATTTTTAAGTTATTTAGAACTCTCAAAGGGGGAAATGTAGGATTACAAATTTTATTTAAATGTTTAATTTAGATTTCTAATACAATAGTATTTTATATTGAGAAAGTTTATAAATGATGAGACCAGGAAATATCTGCAAACGGTAGGGGTTCCCAGCGGGATATTCCTGACTGTCCCGTCTCAATACGAGAAGGCTAGGCCTTTCCTGTTCTCGTGTCTCACCGGGTGAAACTCATGCTGAGCAAGTTTGAACCCCTGCTATTTCTTATCTCAGTGCGAGAAGTCCTGCACCGTTCTGTTCTCATGTCTCAGCTCATTTACATGCTTTGTTCATCACAATGTAATCCCTCCCCCTTGAAATGTATATAAACTACAATGTAAAGTTCCCTTAGATAGACTTGACTTGACTTGGGTACGAAGCAGACTACAGCAAATAAAGAATCCTGCTTAAATAAGTCTCCTGGTTTTCGCTTCTGAGTTTTTCTACACTGAAGAAGGAAGAAGTTTACAACAATGGTAATAATGTTTGTATTTTCAGGAAGTCTTCGGCGTGCAAATGAGTCTTTAAGAAGTGTGTGATACCAGCAGGACTTGCAGTCGTCAGGACAGTCTCTGCAGAAACACTCCAGACTCTCAGGAGACGTTGAATACACTGTAGGAGCAGGAGGCCCATCTGTACCACACACAAATATGACTTACAAAAGAATTGATTCAGTGGTTGTTCCTGAAACTCAGTTGGTAGGATATTTACTTATCGTTAGCTAAGGTCATGGGTTAAATTCCCAGTGAATGCGTATCCTGATAAGGATAAAAGCATCTGACAAATTTATAAATGTAACCGCTCTGACAGATTCAGTGAGTAATTCGTTAGACTAATTCGAACAGATAACGAGTGAGTCATTCTGACTGATTCACTTAAATAATTGACTCATAAGAGTCATTTGCTCATGAATCGGACTATTAGGCTACTGGTGAAGCGGTATGTTTGCTTTTGCCATTACAATTATTATTACTAGTAATGTTTTATAACAATTTATATATAACTGATATATTCATACATATCTCATTTGTACTACAAACTTAGTGTAAAAGATTATTATATATAAATATTGCTTAAAGGGACATTGTGTAGGAATTTCTCCCATGTAGCGGTGAAATTTTATTTTGCATTCAAACGAATTGTGCTCAGCGACTCGCTTTTTCAAGTGCGTGTTGCATCTAAGGTAGCTGTTATGTACCAAAAAGCTATGACAGGATGTCTTCTAACACCACTTCATCGAGTTTTCCTTCAGGTGAACAGGTTTGTTATTTCAAACAAACTGCAACTTGATACAACGAACAAACGAATGTTACAGTATGAATTACTGACTGACTTGCGGGAGCAGTGACAAGCGTCTCTCACTGCTCTGCTCCTCCGTTTCTGCTGCTTTCAGTCACGTGACGCTGGCTCTGAACGAAAACACGTTGGTCTAGTACTTTTTGACCCTCTCTGCTATTATAGTTTTTCAAGATGGCGGAACGACATGGAAGCCTCCGTGGACCTACCCGTCACATGTATATGTGACCCGTCACAGAAACCAGGGACACAAGTCGGCAGCACAACTTTCGAGCAAAATGAGAAAGAAGAGTTTTTTTTCAAAATTGGTGAATTTCATTTTTTTGCAGAATCTTGTTAGTTGAAATCACGAAGAAGCCTCTCCATGTTTGAGATAGCAGTATTGGTATATTTAAAAGCTTACATTTTGAGGTTGAAATCGGCTTGTTTTCGGAGATTCTAGCACGTAGTAGGGGCGTGGCGTGTTATTGTCTGTGTGTATTTCCATACTGAATATGGCGCTTTTGTCCCCGCCCTCCAAGTGAACCGCATGGCTACTTATTATGCTGTGCTCTGGTAGGCTCTATCTGATATCAAAATTCAATGAAGATGGACGGCGCAAAGATTGTCGCAGACGAGCTGAACCGTGGCAGTTACACCGAAAATGTTTTCGCCGCTCGGGAAACTGAACCGGAGGTATGGGCGCAGCGCGCGCGCCCTCGGTGTTGAATATGGCGGCTCGGCTCGCTGACAGCGGTGGCTGGCTGTTTCATATGTGACGTCCCGATTGCTTTGAATGGGGAAAGTTTTGTGAACTGAACAGACTTAATGGACTGGCAACAATCTCCATAGAACATGAACTGGCACAGAGAATCGAAATAGAGGATGCAGTTAAGACCTTTGCTGCGATGAAGGCGATGAAGGCCTGCCGTGCGCGTTTCTGAAACGTAAGTTAAGCTTCATTTGCTCTTTAGTCGTTATTTAAGATGCTGAACCTGCTGATGATATAATGTGCTTGCGGACATTTCATTTGTGTGTGTATAGTATACGCACATAAGAAAGTGGTGTAAAGAGATTTGCAACAGTAATTTGAGGAGGTGAAATGTGATTATTTGGAAAATTCCTGTCATGACTGCTTAAAGAAAAATGCCAGCAGGCATTTGCCCCCTGCATAAACTTTAATATTGTTGACATTTTGGGCACACGCGCGTTGCGCACTATTTGCGTTATATGTAGGCCTATGGCTTATTGGTCTTTGTGTGTTGTTGCTGGTTTTGCGTTATATGTATGGCATATTGGTCTTTGTGTGTTGTTGCTGGTTTTGCGTTATATGTATATGGCATATTGGTCTTTGTGTGTTGTTGCTGGTTTTGCGTTATATGTAGGCTATATGGCATATTGGTCTTTGTGTGTTGTTGCTGGTACGTTGCAAATAGAGGGGCATCACAATTGTTTTTCGCCTAGAGCTGCTGCAGAAGTGCACTCATTCGAAGTGCAAAAAAAAGCTGTAAAGCACAGGGGGAGCTTTACAGGGGGTATGGCTTATCTAAATGAGATGTAAATGAGCCCTATTGTCACTCCTAGCAGCAGAGAGAGGTGAGAACTGCACAATCTTTCGAGGTCGTTTTCTCATCTTTGAGCTTTTTTAAGTGCCTACCTTCAAATGGCCACAACTTCTCCAAATATTATCAGATTTCCACATGTTACACATCGTTGGAAAGCTTGGAGACTACACTTTCAGAATCTATGAATAACTCAAAATGCCCCAGACTTGAAATGCCGACTTGTGTCCCTAGTTTCCGTGACTGGTCACATATAAAGATAATAAATTCTTTGTTTACGAGGATAAGTCAGATAATTGGCAGAGGTATTTGTACACCATTGACATATTTATGAATAAAAATATTGATTTTAGATAATAAAATACCTAAAAAACTACACATTGTCCCTTTAAATATATTCTTTATTCATATTAGTATTATTATTGTTGTTATTATTATTAATGGGTAACACTTTATTTTAAGGTGCTTGTAATAAGCAGTAATTAACAGTTAATAAGACACTTATAAGACCTTATAAGATGCATATAAGATGCATATAAGCATTAACTAATGATAATAAATAAATTAAATTAAATAATAAATTTCTCAAGAATCAATACATTGCACTTTTAGAACAGCCGAACAAACATAAATGGTAACACAAACTCCCAGTCACTTAAAAATTGACCTTCACAAGAGGGAGTATCCCTGATCTCTTCAGGGCCTGGACCTTTAATTAACCCTTATATGAAGTAGTTAATGCTTATATGCATCTTACATGCATCTTATAAGGTCTTATAAGTGTCTTATTAACTGTTAATTACTGCTTATTACAAGCACCTTAAAATAAAGTGTTACCTTTTAATGTAATCCTTCTTTTTATTATTATTATTATTATTGTTATTATTATAAACACTGTGGCCCAAGTGAAATTCTGCAAATAGATAAAATTAAATTTGCAGAATTTCACTTGGGCCAACTGAAAAATTTAGATGTGACCAGTCACTAGAAAATTTTGAGTTGGGGAGGTTAGAAATTTTTTACAGTGAAGTAACACATGGCACTCTTACATATACAGTATTAAGTAATGCCATGGTACCATGTCCAAAAAATACTTTCTAGTATTAGTACTAGTAGTGGTTGTGTATAAATGAAGGGGTGAGGTGAGGCAGTGATTGTAATGTTTACCTATAACTTTTAACTCCTGGGCATCAGAATCTCCTTCCTGCTGGGAAGCTTCTGCACTGATGTGGCTGTACCTTGTTGTAAACTTATTCATTTTTCAGTGTAGAGAAACTCAGAAGCGAAAAACCAGGAGACTTGATAGGTTCTTCAGCAGGATTCTTTGTTGAGAACACGAGCTGTCGGTAGCTGTAGTCACCAAGTCTAACTAAGGGAACTTTACATTGTAGTTTATATACATTTCAAGGGGGAGGGATTACATTGTGATGAACAAAGCATGTAAATGAGCTGAGACATGAGAACAGAACGGTGCAGGACTTCTCGCACTGAGATAAGAAATAGCAGGGGTTCAAACTTGCTCAGCTTGAGTTTCACCCGGTGAGACACGAGAACAGGAAAGGCCTAGCCTTCTCGTACTGAGATGGGACAGTCAGGAATATCCTGATGGGAACTCCTACCGTTTGCAGAGATTTACTGATCTCATCATTTATAAACTTTCTCAATATAAACTACTATAGTATTGGAAGTCTAAATTAAACATTTAAATAAAATTTGTAATCCTACAACCTGTAGGTGGCGTGACATCTGTACTGTCCGGTATGATCTTGTGTGGCGTTAGTGAATTGATGATATATGTGTCTTACGTTATGTTTGCGATTAACAACTTATCCTTATAGAAGATGGCAGTTTCTGCTTCCCCCCCCCAGACTGCACACCTGAGAGCCACACTCTCCCCCATCAGTGCAGGAACGGCTGGAGGCTCCAACATCACCTTGAGCTCTGAGACACACAGACACACAGGTCAGACATCCATCATCACTGCTGATGCTTCATTTAAAGATCCCATCATATTGAAGATGGCTTTGAATTCATATACTGATGACATCATGTTGCCCTGACAGGTGTATTAAATTTTCTGTCCAATTAAATGCTCTCAATAAGAGACCCTTGTGCAACCAAGCAGCAAAGCATAGTGTTACTGACATAAACAACAGGAAATGTCAGCACTGGAAAAAATAAATCTTGGAATTTTGGGAATTTAATCTATCATGATCAACTTTGTCTTTGTGATGCAAATGAGTAAATAGTTGCCATACCGTAGGAGTATAGAGCTATAAACCCTGATGTAGCGTATCTGGACTGTGTCAGGACGACTCATTCACTTATACATGTAAGAATGCTTCTAACCTCTCTGACTCTGGTCCATAACTCAGCCCGGGCACCACAGAGTCTGTTCCTAATGGCGTTCATTGACACTTTCATAGCCAACTGAGTTAAAACCAAGCCTCCCTTTTCCATCAAGAAGGAACTTGTGTACAACACATACACACACACACACACACAGCCGGGGATCAGGCCTCAAAAGAGATCGCTAACTCCTCAGAGCCAGGCCGGCCGGCCAGAAATACTCTCTACGAAACGCACACACACATTCCGCACCCAAGCACACACACATATCCAAGGACTTTAACTAATTTCCTCATTTAGTAGACTTTACTGAGATATATTTGATATGTTGATATGTTCGTCCGATTGCCCAGGTCCTATGGAGGGATCTGTGAGTGTATAGTAGTTCTAAACAAACTACAAGGGTTTTTAATTATGCTTTTTAATGTAATTTTGCAATATAATCCTCCTTACATGTCCTAGGGCTGACCAAGCCATATATGTATATGAACATACCGTAAAATGTATTTTACTATGCTGTACCATATTTTGGAATGATTCTGACCGAATTCGGCCACGGCCATAAAACATCTAAATGACCGTCCTGACAAGACAAAAGAAATTCTGCCTGCCAAAGTTTCGTTGAATGTCATTGGCCAGGGCTCCCCACAGAGGTGTGGACTTCAGTTTCTTTAAAGGGCACCTATTATGCCCCTTTTTACAAGATGTAATATTGGTCTCGGGTGTCCCCAGAATGTATTTGTGAAGTTTCAGCACAAAATACCCCACAATTAATTTATTACAACCATTTGAAAATGTCATTTTTGGGGCCTGTTTTAGAGGTGGGGTATGTGATTCTCTTTTTTGTCCATTTTTTCAAAATAACTTGAAATCCTATTCCTAACCCATTTACAGCCACTGAGTTAGAAGCACTGAAATGAAAATTAAGCAATTTAATCATCTGTGGAACCGGCAGGAATCGAAAAACTCCAGCCAATCATTTCCGAGACCACCTGGAATCATTGGACAGTAAGTTCGTCAATCAAACGGTCGTACCACACCCCCCTCCCCCAGCGCGCGTGACCCCCTTCGTGCGCATACTCAAAGCTCGTGACGCATGCGCATCTCGTCAGTAAAGCCAGTTCCATGATTAGTAGTAAATCGTCATTACAATCTCTCGAGCATCCGAGTTTTCGCTCGTGCATGATTGCACGTCCATGTTCCCCGAATGGGTGGAGTCAGAGCCAGCGTTGGAGGAAAGAAGGTAGGACCATTTGAATTGTGTATTTTCAAAATCTGCCGGTCGTTTTCCAAATCACATACCCTACCTTTAAAAGAGCTGTTTTGGTGTGTACCACCTTAAATGTAAATGAGCTGCATATCCCCGCCCTGCCTTTGGATGAGGGCGTAACTTGCATACCTATGGCAGTCTGTAGAAGCAGAATGGTTGAGAGTGAGAGACCCGCTATTTTGTATGGCATTCAGCCGTACATGTTTGAACCGGAATCAGACCCAGATGATGAAGAGACTCCGGCAGAAGAAACACAAATGAGAATGGACCAGGACGTCTCGGAATGGTTATTTGATACATTTATGTACTTATAGAGTTGTAATCGCGTCCCCTTTGCAATTATGGATGTGCAACACACACACAGACACACACAAACTGTGATAACGTTGGCGCAATTGTTTTAAACTACAAACACAAATACTGTGATAACGTTTGCTACGTACAAACGAAATTACATTTATGCGAGGGACCAGTTGCGTCATGTTTACATTACTTGTCGTACAGGTGCTTATGAGGCAAATGTGAGAAGATGGCTACAGAACAAGAAAATAAATGCTGCAGGGAGATAGAACAGGTATTAATTTATTTACATTTGTAACGTTAATTGTTGCAAAAAATAATACGTGACATAAAACTGTCTGACGCTATTTGTTTTATGGAAGGTTACAAGACGGATGAAACAGCAATTTTGATGTCTTGTCTTTACAGACAACATGCACAGTTTTTAATACAATATCTTTAAAAAAATATTTATAAACGTGTGGTTACACACTATACAAACAAGGTTTAAATGATTACACAAACATCCTACGATGACGACGACGACAACAACTTTAGACACATTTGTTGTTGAATTGGCTGACATCGACTGAAATGACTATTTGCTCAAAAATCATAAAATACACTTACTTCTACTGAAGGTGACGTTGGATCGCGAACAGTAGGCAACGATCCACACTTGAGGATTAACTTTGAAGCAAGACCTGCTTTGAATTGACCCTCGTTCACAAAACAGTCTGTCAGAAAATGATTCGCGCCAACATAAACGTATTTTGGAAGTTTAAGTGGCGCCTTTCCTTCCTAAATAAAATCCATCCACTGCGTTTTCAGTGGCTCTGATGTCGGAAGTAAGTGAAAACTACTATGTACATTATTACATCCCACAACAGAACAGTTATGTTTCTTAGGAGACATTTTCGACAAGACAGCACAAATCGTCAGAGCACCGGCTGTCGTTGAAACAATGGAGGATGGTGTACAGATCACCGAGGGCGGGGTCTATGCCACAACCACAGTGTCAATCAAACCACGTCGGTGGGCTTGCACAATTCTACGTCACATTGAGCCGAATCTTAGAACAGCTCGTTCTGAGACAGTGCTTATGATTTATTGAGATTGTAAAAAAAACACTGGGTGGATTTTTATCATTCTAGGGTGGTTTTGCTCACACACTGCCAACAAACATTTATGTTCAAACACCATGTAAAAGTGAATTTTGCATAATAGGTGCCCTTTAAGAGAACTGACCCCCTGCCTTCGCTCTCTTACCTCTCTCCTCTTCCTCGCATCACCATGTAACTCCTGCGTGATCCCCCTCCGGGGATCTTTTCCTTTGTTTGTTTAAGTTTTATTTTTCCTTTCTACTTTGTTCATTTCCTCAGACGAGTAAGTGAACTTAGCCTGAATTGTTTCTTTGGTCATTTACGTCCGAGACCGTTAAACCTTCGTTTGAATGTGCGCGCTCCAGACCCATCCGCAGGCCACGTGACCCTCCCACGGAACACATCCACATGCCTTCGAAGCAGCCACACAACGAGCAACAGTGCAAGTATATATTCGTATCGAGCTTTCAGAGTATTAAGATTGGTTTTTCCATGTTGTCTCTCAAAGGTTTTAAGGTCTGTAATTTGCCACTGATCCTTCCAGATTCTCTCTCTCTCTCTCTCATTCTCTCTCTCTCTCTTTATTTATGCATTCTCTTTCATTGTCGTTGTATTTTGTTGTAAATACATTTTATTCCTTGTAACGTTAGTAACCGTATACGTAGTCTTCCTTTATTAAATTCATTATATTCATTTATTGATTCTGTCTCTTGCTCATATAACTCCTGGACGTTCATGGACGTTTAGGACGTTACTGAACTGTATCAGTCGGACTCACAGTCACACAGTCACTGCTCACAATGGCGCCTGTGTTTGGCTTCGCCGCTGTGGCTGGATGTTCGTCTTATAAATTATAATAATTTTTATATAAAGGATTATAATAAATCCTTATTAACCAGAGAACATGGTCTATAACTTGACTTTTTCTCAGGAAATTTCTTTCAGGAATGTGACAGTGTTCTGCAGTCCCTGCCAGCTACTGACACTACCTGTTATCTGGAAGTGGACCCATTTAGCATCCAACGACTTTTCAGCAAAGTACACACAGGCAAGGCCACAGGCCCGGATGGCCTCCCAGCCTTTCTGCTTAAAAGCTGTGCAGAGGAACTAACAATGGCATGGTGCCCTATTTTCCAACAGTCGTTGAATACTCACACTGTCCCAGCTCTGTGGAAGAAATCAGCTATAACTCCACTGCCTATAAAAACATAGCTCTAACCTCGATTGTAATGAAATGTTTTGAAAAATTTGTTGCGTCTATACTCATGAAGGATGTTGAGTCAAAGTTAGATGTGTACCAGTTCACCTATAAGCAAGAACGCAGCCCTGATGACGCAATACTTTGCATCTCGCACTTTATTTCAAAGCACCTTGAAAACACAGAAGCTTATGCTAGAATCTTGTTTGTTGATTTTAGTTCAGCTTTTAATACAGTGCAAACTCATGTGCTTTTAGAGAAGCTTAAAAACATGAATGTTAATACGATCTTAATTAAATGGTTTTATTCTTTTTTAACTGACAGGGCACAGCAAGTGAAGGTCAATGGGACGCAATCAGAGATCAAATACTGTAACACAGGAGTTCCTCAGGGTTGTGTTGTATCACCAATACTCTTCACATTGTACACCAATGACTGTAGGAATGTACACTTGAACAACTACATAATGAAAATTTGCTGATGATACCGCGATCCTGAGCCTTCTGTACAAGGATAGGACTCCTCTGTGTACCAAAATAAAATATACACATTTGTTAAATGGTGTGACACCAACCATCTAATTTTAAACAAAGGAGATGATTTTCGACCCGAGGCAGGTTAGAGACCACGAGCCAGTGGTCATTAAAAACCAGGAAGTTACTCAGGTGTCCTCATACAAATATCTAGGTCTTCTTAGCTGGAATACACATGTTGACAACCTGTGTAACAAATTGCAGCAGAGGCTTTATTTTTTAAGGCGTCTAAGGCTGTATGGTGTGAGCAGTCAGATCATGATGATCTTCTACCATGCAATCTTCCCGTTCACACCGCCAGCGACACGCAGCGACAAAGCCACATGATCCCATTCATTTCAATTGAGCGCTGGCGACACCCGGCGACACGAGCGACAGTGATTTCACTTTTTTATATGATTTGACTGTAACCACATATATGGATATAATAAAATGATGCATGGAAAAGAAACTGTCGACATCTCAGTGAGTTTCATTCATACATTTATAGTTCGAGTGGTGTAATTTTATGATGCAAGTTTAGTACTGCTGCAGTTCATTTGGTTTCCCCTGCATTATGTTGACTATTAGGGACAAGAAAATTGATTATTTGTCAAATTCTAATGACGTTTTAGTCATTTATGACAGTATGAGTGAGTTTAATTTGTTGATTGATCGATCGTTAATCTAGTAAATTAATTTAATCCACTGAACACTGTTGTGGTAATATAAAAACACTCTCCCAACAGCATACTGTTTCTTTTGAGCCTAATTCCTAGTCAAATTAAAATTATATAGTTGTATATATCACTTGTGATGGTATTTTGTATAGATATGGCCAGACGTGCAGTCTACCAATAACATTAGAGCGACAGCACTACGAACGCCCACAAGCGACTTCACAGTACAGAGCCTAGCGACATACAGCGACAAAGTCGCTGGCGGTGGGAACGGGGCTTTAGAGAGTGTCATCAGATATGGAATTATTGCATGGTTTGGCAACTTAACGGTTAAGCTGAAAAACAAGCTTGCCAACATGCACAAAACAGCCATGAAAATTATATGGAGGAGAGACTATGAGCATTTACAGAGCCTGTATCAGGGCTCTCAAGTTTTATCAAAAGTTTAGAGTGAGATTTAGGGGAGGAGCCACCCAAATATTTGCAGCAGCGGTCCCTCGACCCAACCAAATTCGCTTCAATTTTTGCTAGCAGTTCAATTTTGCCTATTGTTCATAATTGACCAGCACAAATGGAAATTATAACAATTGTTAAATCTGATAAAAAGACAAATTCATCCAAATAAAATAAATAGTTATATTTAAAAAATACAAATTTATTGAAAAATAAAAATAAATTTGACCCCAAACAAGCCAACTGAACATCAGTGCTCAATGTACATAACATTGTGTCATAACAACTTGCCCTGAGCATGTATGTCAAGACCCAAACCGGTCACCTTTACAGGGGTCATCGGATGCCCATTTTCCACAAGTTGGTATGATTCTTTTGGGTCTTCATGTAAAGTTTGTTACATACTTTGGTTAAAATTTCTCAATGGTTGTGTAAAACAACACCCTTTTTACCTCTTCAAAAACAGCTCTGTTCACAGTGACCCGTTTCGGGTGCATGTCTCTTTAAATGATAATGAGCAACAACTTTTTGGCTTTTTGAGGATTAAAAAAAAGTGAATGGATTTTTTTCATTGCATGGTGATTGTGTCCACACACTGCAAAGACACATTTATTTGCAAATACCATATAAAAGTGTATTTTGCATCCGATGACCCCTTTAAAAGCAGTTGGAGAGTTTTTGACTGCATCAAAAATAATTTAGCACGAATTTGGCTATACTCCTCAACATCAGCTCTCACTGTCTTTGATCACAGGCAAGAGATATCGTCCAGGAATCGTAAAATCAAAATGCTAAAAAAAAAAAAAAAAAAAAATGAAGATGTCCGCAAACCGCATTCATCAGATCGTGCTCTTTCAACTTCCACTCCGTGTGTGCGCGTGTTGTCTAGTAACGAACGTGCTTGCAGCGGGAACACATAATTTACCCGGAAACAACTAATTCTAATATCTGATTGGCTGGTAGCTAGCATTTAACTCTGTATAACTCGAGACAGATGCTATGAACTCGGCAGAGAACTTCCCTCCTCAGCGTGAGAAATACAAGGTGTGGCGTGTGAGCGTGTGAACGGGTTAAAATGCGTGTGTCTCATGCCCAATGCGTGAGACTTGAGAGCCCTGGCCTGTATGATCAGGCAGTTATGAAACAGGCTATGAAAATTAAATCAGACCCTCAACATCCCCTCTTTCCTGAATACGAAACCCTGCCATCAGGAACAAGACTCCGTGTAACAAAATGTACAGCTAATCGCCTAAAATTTTCATTTGTGCCAGCCTCCATGAAGCTGCTGAACAATGTAAAGCAATAGGGCAATACACAATAAACATACTAGCACCTTAGCATATGCACTTTACACAAACTTTAGTGTAATGGAGTAATGTGCAACAACCAAACTAGCACTTTAGCACTTGCACTTTAGTCCATGGAACTGTGATGTCAACAATGTCCTTCTTTCTTCTGTGTTTACATTTTCTTCTTGTTAAGTACAACATGTCGATGCTTCTCAGGTTCTTGTTGATGTGTTTTGTGATTTGTGATGTCTTTTGTGATGTTTATTTATTTCTTTTTTTTATGAAGCAACTCTGCACTGTGCCCAAGCAGAATTTCCCCTTGGGGACAATAAAATTACCTTACCTTACCTTACCTTATTACATTCAGATTTAATTATTGTGAAATAATCACTTGCTTAACATGTTCAAGAGCATGTAAGACTGATGGGAACTAGTTGGCAACTAGAAAAATTCTAGGAAAGTCAGTGGGATCCAGTGTTGTTTTGGACTCCATTGAATTTAATTGCATGGATACAGACAATCTACAAATCATAGAACTACATGAAAGAGAGTAAATAATGACAGAATTAGTATTTTTGTATTTCCCTTTAACTACACAAGTAATCTGAAATACAACAGGGAAAGGAGGAAGGAGTCATCTGTCATTTTCAGCGTCACTCCATTGCTTCGTTGTGTACCGTTCTTGCACCAGAAACGTCTCAGGTTACTATTGTAACCATAGTTCCCTGAGAACAGGGAACGAGACGATGCGTCCAACGACGCCATGGGAACGCCCCTAGCGTGACTGCGTCTGAAGCATCTATGTCAACTAGTCCAATGGAAAGAATGAGCGTCACGGGCGGGTGACGTCATGACTAGGATATGATAAAAGCACATCCGGTGCAAACCGGCATTAGCTTCGAAAATTGCCGAAGCAAGCCGATCACAGGGATGCAGGAAGTATGGCAGGGTGACGCATCGTCTCGTTCCCTGTTCTCAGGGAACTATGGTTACAATAGTAACCTGAGACGTTCCCTTACGAAGGGAACTCAACGATGCGTCCAACGACGCCATGGGAACGAGAATACCCAAAGCGCCAGAATTCCAAGTACCTGAGTGTCAGTCTGTTGTAACTAAGCACTAAGCACCTGAGAACCTGGGGCAGCATCCAGGTCTAAACTGTAAAATCTAACGAATGTGAGCGGAGAGGACAAGCCCGGCGCATCACAGACGTCCCGAAGAGAAACCCCATATAGTAAGGCTTTAGAAGCCGCCATACTCCTAGTAGAGTGAGCTCGGACCACCAAAGGACACGGCTGGTCCGAGTACTCGTATGCAAGTGAAATAGCCTCAACTATCCACCTACTGACCGTCTGTTTAGAAGCAGGAAGACCCTTCTTAGGTGATCCGAAACAAATCAGTAATTGGTCGGACTTCCTAAATGAAGAAGTCCGATGCACATAAGTGTCCAGTGCTCGCACTGGACACAAGAGGTTCAGTCTTTCCTGGTCTGCAGATGCAAAAGGAGGAGGACAGAAAGCCTGCAGCACAATAGGCCTCGGAGTCGAGGTCGGCACCTTAGGGACGTATCTGGACGTATTGGATATAAGAATGCCTTGACCATCCCCGGTGCAAACTCAAGGCAAGTGGGGGAAACCGAAAGGGCCTGAAGGTCTCCAACTCTCTTAAGGGACGAAATAGCTAGCAGAAAGATAGTCTTAAAGGTAAGAAACTTATCTGAAACCGAATCTAAGGGCTCAAATGGAGCCCTAGAAAGGCCTTCTAGTACTATAGCAAGATCCCAAGCTGGCACCCTAGTGCGAGTTGCAGGCCTCAGCCTTAAAGTGCCACGAAGGAAACGTGTAACCAGGGGGTCTCGACCCAACGATGTACCCCCCACCAGGGCGTGGTAAGCCGCAATGGCCGCCACGTAGACTTTGAGCGTGGAAGGACATAGGCCTGACGTAAAGCGCTCCTGCAGGAACTCGAGTACTGTGTTCACAGAACAGTTAACTGGATCCCACTGATGTCGGTGACACCATAAAGAGAAAACTCTCCATTTAAGCGCATATAGTTTCCTAGTAGCTGGGGCTCTGGAGCTTAGAATGGTCTCAGCAGCCTCGGCTGAAAGACCACTCTCTATGAGTTGGGCCCCCTCAGAGGCCAAACCCATAGGTTCCAAATCTCTGGTCGAGGGTGAAATATTGTGCCCCCGGCCTGAGACAGAAGGTCTCTCCTGATCGGGATCTCGAAGGGAGGACCGTCTAGGAGATGGATCAGGTCCGAAAACCAGATCCGACTTGGCCAGCGTGGTGCTACTAGCAGTAGGCTTATTCCATACCGGCGGACTCGCTCCAGAACTCCTGGGAGCAGAGCAACAGGGGGAAAGGCGTACAGACGTAGCCTCGGCCACGTCTGCACCATAGCATCCAGCCCCAGAGGGGCTGGGTGAGTGAGGGAGAACCACAGAGGACAGTGCGTCGTATTCTGAGACGCAAACAGATCCACTTGTGCTTGGCCGTAAGACTCCCAGATTTTCTCCACCACCTCGGGGTGGAGTCTCCAGTCCCCTGGCCTCAGCTCCTGCCTCGACAGGATGTCTGCTCCTATATTCTGGACCCCAGGAATATACACTGCCCTCAGAGAGAGTACCTTCCCCAGAGACCACAGGAGGATCTGGTGCGCCAGTTTGCAAAGCGGACGCGAACACAGGCCCTCCTGACGGTTCAGATAAGAGACCACTGATGTGTTGTCTGTTCGTACGAGCACATGATGGCCCCTCAGGTCTGGGAGGAACTGCCTCAACGCATTGAAGACAGCCATCATCTCCAGGCAATTTATGTTCCACGAGAGATGATGACTCTTCCACAGACCCTGAACCGAGCGGCCTTCCATTACCGCTCCCCAGCCGGTGAGGGAAGCATCTGTCGAGATAGTAACTCGATGGCAAAGAGCTCCCAACACCGGACCTTGGGTTAAGAACCAGTGCTCCCTCCATATAACTAAGGCACGAAGGCAACGCCGCATGACCTTGATCATACGAAGTGGGTTTCCCCTCGGGGAGAACCCTCTGGTCCTGAGCCACCACTGTAAAGGCCTCATGTACAGCAGGCCAAAAGGTATCACGTTGGACGCTGCTGCCAAAAGACCCAACAGTTTCTCGAACTGTTTTACAGTGCGTGACTGGCCTAGCTTCAGCTCTTTTGTGGCTGACAGGATAGCAGCTACACGAACGGGTGATAGGATGGCCCGCATTGTCACTGAATCCCATACCACACCAAGGAAAGTGGTTCTCTGTACTGGAGAAAGCACACTCTTCTTGGCATTGAGCCTCAACCCCAACATCTGCATATGAGCGAGAACGACACCTCGGTGCCGAACCGCCAACTGCTCTGATTCCGCTAGAATCAGCCAGTCGTCGATGTAGTTCAGAATACGTATGCCCTGAAGCCTGAGAGGGGCTAACGCTGCATCCACGCATTTCGTGAACGTGCGGGGTGATAAAGCTAGACCGAAAGGAAGAACCCGATATTGGTATTCTTTGCCCCCGAAAGAAAACCTTAGGAACTTCCTGTGCTGAGGGAGGATGGAGATATGGAAGTAGGCGTCCTTCAGATCTATTGTGACAAACCAGTCCTCGGATCTGATTTGAGTCACGATCTGTTTGAGTGTCAGCATCTTGAACTTTAGTTTCTGAACTGACAGATTTAACAAACGAAGATCTAAAATAGGACGCAACCCTCCATCCTTTTTTGGAACAATGAAATAACGGCTGTAAAAACCCGACTCTCGGTCGGGTGAGTACACCTGTTCTATAGCTTCTTTCGCTAACAGGGCCTTTACCTCTTGCTCCATTACCAGAGCCTGCTCGGGATGCACTACTGTGGGCAACACCCCGTTGTAACGAGGAGGACGAGAACCAAACTGGATTCTGTATCCTTTCTCTACAATCTGCAGGACCCAACGAGAAATATTCGGCAGAAGCTTCCACGCTGCCAGAAAATTTACTAAAGGAACCAGCCTCTCGAGGTTGGTCTCTGGTGTTACTGAGACAGCTAATTCTGGAGCCTGAAACATCATGGCAGGAACTACCTGAACTGGCTGCTCTAACGCCCCCCTCAGAGGGTGCGGAACCGATGCTGTGGCGCAGCATAGCATCAGCGACTCGCTGGAGACCGCTGCGCCCTGAAGCACCAAGGGTGGCAGGGTTGGCAGAACGGTCTCGTGAGGACCCCGAAATGGAACGGGCACCGTATAATGAGGTGTACACCGCTCTACTTCGGTCCGGGCTGTCCTCACAGGCCTGACGCATGAACATCAGGACCTTTTTTTTTTCTGAGCCGAAGTCTTCTTCGCCTGAAGAACGGTCCTCAGATCCGGCTTCGACTTAGAAGACTTCGGCTGAGAGGGTCGCAACACTCTCTTTCTGTTGCACATGATATGATGAGCTCGACGGCTGGGGCTGCTCACGCCCAGCAGCCCCAGGGGGCTGGACACGGCGAGGGATAAACTTTTTAAAAGCGTCAGCTTGCTTCTTAGACTCCTGAAATCGCTCGACGACTGCGTGGACTGCGTCGCCAAAGAGACCAGAAGGTTCAAGCGGAGCATCTAATAAAAAAGCTTGATCTTTTTCTTTAATCTCTGACAGATTTAACCATAAGTGTCTCTCAGTAGCTACCAAGGCTGCCATAGACCGCCCAATTGCTCTGGCGGTCTCCTTAGTAGCCCTGAGAGAAAGATCGGTAGCACGACGAAGTTCTCGAATATCGTCATGAGTAATTCCCTCACTACTATCCAGATCCCCCAGCAGGTCAGCTTGATACGCCTGTAGCACTGCCATTGTATGCAGACATGCTCCAGCTTGACCTGCTGCCGTATAAGCTTTGCCCACTAAAACCGAGGTGGCTTTAAGCGGTCTAGTGGGCAAAGCCGAGGCTTTCAGGGACGATGCGGGACCAGGCGAAAGATAGCTGGCTAAATTCTGTTCCGCCTGGGGCATCGCCTCATAACCATACTCTTTTAGCCCTCTTATTCTCGAATAAGTGTTAACTTGAGGGCTAAAAAGTCGTGAAGAGTAAGGTTTATTCCACGATTTCGATATTTCATTGTGAAGATCGGGAAAAAAGGGAAGCTCTCGTGGTGGAGATAATGTAGTGGATGATAAAAAGCGCTCATCTAATTTACTTTTAGGACGAGCGCCTTTATTCTCAGATGGCCATACAATATTTAATTTTTCTACAGCCCGTGACATAACATCCACCAGCTCATCATATGCTGGGGAAATAAATTGTGAATCTTTTTCCCCCCTGTGTGTGCTTTCACTCTCCATACTCATAACATCGACCTCCTCGGAGGAAGAGCATTGAAGTAATGGAGGGCTCTCTGCCCGGGCGTAAGAAACCGCAGAGCGTGCTTCCGACACCGGGGGGAGAGCGCTGGATCTTCCGGGTAAGGAAGGAGAAAAGGCCAAGGGACCGCGATCCCTTCTGCGATCCCCAGGAATGCATTCTCCGCGCCGCCTCGGCAGACGCGGGTCCTGATCCCTGAGGATCGCGAGCCTGCCCACTCTTTACATCAAAGAGTGACAGGCGAGAGCGGAGCATGCAGAGCGGTAGCATTTCACAGTGTTGACACTCAGCCTCCTCGAAGGCTGAGACCGCATGCTCCACTCCCAAACAAATGACACAAAGCTCGTGTGTGTCCCCACCCGTTAAATAACGCGGGCAGGGAGGAACACACTGCTTGTACACTTGTTTCGCCATAACGTTTCCGAATAAATTGCAACAGACAACAATAAATAGACAGAGACAGTATAACACAGATCGCTTGCTGAGGCAACAGAAGCTAATGCCGGTTTGCACCGGATGTGCTTTTATCATATCCTGGTCATGACGTCACCCGCCCGTGACGCTCATTCTTTCCATTGAACTAGTTGACAGATGCTTCAGACGCAGTCACGCTAGGGGCGTTCCCATGGCGTCGTTGGACGCATCGTTGAGTTCCCTTCGTAAGGGAAGTGGCTCTTTTTGCTTCCTTCAATTCTGCAAATATAACAGCCTTCTTCTTCATCTTATCAACAGTGGTTCCTAGCATGAAGCCGCTCACTCCCCGCAACACAAAATACTTCCAGCCAGTCGGATCATCGTCCACCTGCAGCACCAGGTTTCTTCCATCACCTTTGTTCATCACAGCGCCACCTATAGATGGAGAGAGCTGAGCGTGAGGCTCCAGCTCTGAGAGAGAGAGAGAGATGAGAAACAGCAGGAGGAACAGATGATCGTGAGGGAACGTTTAGGCTGTGTGTCCACCAAAGCGTTTTTTCACGCAGCTGGCGTAAAATTCCAATTGTTTTCAATGGGAGCGCCGCATTTTTTAAACGCCATGAGCTTAACGAGGTGCTGAGCGTGTATTTAACGCTCAAGCGCTGAGCGCCCGGCGTTTTTTTACTGGTCGCCGAGAGTTGAAAACTGTTAATCTTTGGGTAAAACGCTGCGCTCATCACTGTCACTTTTTACACAGCCGTCCAATCACAGTGGAGGAGGGGCGGGACAAATATCACACCGACCAACTGTCACAACATTCTTTCTGTACAACGACATCAACCAGCAGAGCTAACCGAACAAAATGGATGAAAAATAAATTTTTAGTATGAAACAAATTATCTACGAAATCAGTTACAAGTAATCTGTGCTGCGGATATTCTGTATCATAGGAATGAATCGTCTCAACTGAAAAAACGCAGCGCTGCCAAAACGCTCTCAAGCGCCCAGTGCTAGGCGTTTTCAGCAGAGCGCCTAGCATTTTCAGCCGGCTAAAAACGCTTTGGTGGACACACGGCCTTAGAGTTATTTAGGATAGTGTTCATACCTACGACAGTGAGTCTATACGGGTCGCTCTTCGATCCGCCCCGGTCACATTCGTAATTCCCATTGTTTTTGGATGTCACTGCTGTGAGAATCATCAAAGAATCCTGATGTGATTGTGGATTTCCATTAATGAACCATTTTATCGGTTCACCCCCTCCTTTACAGGCCAGAGTGACGTCATCTCCAACAAACACATCTGGGAACCTCGGCAGGAGAGACACTGAGAGAAAGAAAACAGACGCATAAGAGACACGTCTTCTGTAACGCCAGGTTGTCTGACTACTATTGTAATATACACTGCCCGTCAAAAAAAGTCACTGTTTGGATTAAAATAGGCAAATGATTAAGAGTCTATGATTGGATCATTATTGCAGTGATTATTATGTTTCTGACATGTTATATGATTGGCAACAGTTCTTCTAACTCTAACTGATGGAGTGTGTAGCTTTTCATTTCTGAAACAATCATATAGGAAGAACATCATGGTTATATTCCAGGATGACAATATCCAGATTCATCAGGCTCAGATTGTGAAAGAATGGTTGTGAAAAGCTTGAAGAATCATTTTCACACATGAATCCAGAGCAATCTGGCTTTGCCAAGAAGAAAGGTGACATGAGCTAGTCTATGACTATTCTGTAATCTAATTTAGGACACAGAGCCATATCCCCTTTCACTGCCATCTGAAAATTGTGCAGTTGCGCTTGAACAGATTGTCCAAAACCGCGTGGCTTCAAACATTAGTCAACTGTAAACGCATTAATCTGATCCAGACCAGTAACCCATTCAATCCTTGTTGGTCAAGAACTGGAGGAATCTCATCATTCAAGCTATAAATTGTCCGGCATGATTCCCGTAAAATGAGCTTGACTGGAAGGTACCCGAAAGGATCATAGACTGAGCCAATCACTGACAAAATCCCACGGCCACGTCTACTATGATTTGCCCTTTACAGAGTACAGACAGTCTTGAAACTGAGAGTGTCTGTCTGCACTCACCATTGGAGCCCTTTCCATCGGCGGTTGATCTCGCTCCAAGCTTAAGCTCACTGATATTATTTGATCTGTCTTGCTCTGGAACGGATTGCAAGACCTCACAGCTGTTGCTCTCCCACTGTGTCAGATGGAAACTACCTAGGTGCTAAAGAGCAGCCAGATCTTTGTCAATCTGGATTGCTTCTTCCTTCTCTGCTCTTCAGACAATCGTCCATATAGAAATTCTTGTAAACAGTGTTAATTTCCTCTTTCTGCTTCCACTTGAATGTGCACACCCATTGGGTATAACTTGGAATTAGTAGAGACAGATCTGTGTCGTTGGTTGTATGACTGCACATACCCGAGTTTCATAACAGCGCACTGGTTTTCCTCTTGATGTTCTTTTGGCCATTCATTGACAATAGCAGGAAACTCCACCAGCCACAGCGATTTGGAGCCATGTTTCATGGTTTTCTGTCTGCATTGTAAAATACAAACAGCAGAGGCGTCATGCCCGTTCAAACCAAGGGGGCAAATGGATTTTAATGCAGCTTCCAAAAGACAAAAAAGTATATTTTGTACATTTGATAATTAACCCTTTAAATCAGAATCAGAATCAGAATCAGAAAGAGCTTTATTGCCAAGTGTGCTTGCACACAGAAGGAATTTGTTTTGGTACTGAGGCTTCCAGTGGACATATACAAATACAAATACAACAAGAAACATAATACTACAAATTATAAGAATAAAAAATAAAAATATAAATATATGAGAATAAAAGTATCACAGTTGGGTTTAGTCAGAATAGACATTTTCAGATTTACAGATTATGAACTATGAACATATTTACAGGGTTTTGAATATTATAAACAAAAAATCTACATATAAGTTAACCTGAATTGTACGATATTGCACTAAACAGTGGGAGTATTGCACTTAAAGGCATATGCCTTGTGAGGTGTGTTAACTGTTCAGAAGGGAAATGGCCTGTGGGAAGAAACTGTCCCTGTGCAGAGATGTTCTTGTGGCCAGTGATCTGAGTCTCCGTCTTGACGGTAACAGTTCAAACAGGTGGTGTCCAGGGTGAGTGGAGTCTGTGATGATTTTACCTGCTCTCTTCCTCACTCTGGAAGAGTACAGGTCCTGGAGGGTTGGCAGTGGGGCACCAATGATCCTCTCCGCAGTCCGGACTGTCCGTTGTAGTCTCCTGATGTCTGATTTGGTAGCTGAAGCAAACCAGACAGTGATGGAAGTGCATAAGACAGACTCAATGACGGCTGAGTAGAACTGAATCAGCAGCTCCTGTGGCAAGTTGAACTTCCTCAGCTGGCGAAGGAAGTACAGTCTCTGCTGGGCTTTTTTCACAATGGAGTCAATGTGATTGTCCCACTTCAGGTCCTGAGAGATGATAGTGCCCAGGAACCTGAATGACTCCACTGCCTCCACAGTGCTGTTCATGATGGTGAGTGGGGGGAGTGCTGGGCTGTTCCTCCTGAAGTCCACGATCATCTCCACTGTTTTGAGCGTGTTCAGCTCAAGGTTGTTGTAACTGCATCAGACAGCCAGCTGTTCAACCTCCAGTCTGTAAGCAGACTCGTCACCGTTTTGGATGAGACCGATGACAGTGGTGTCGTCGGCAAATTTCAGGAGCTTGACAGAGGGGTCTTTAGAAGTGCAGTCATTAGTGTACAGGGAGAAGAGCAGTGGAGAGAGAACGCACCCTTGGGGGGCGCCAGTGCTGGTGGTGAGAGTCCTGGATGTGTGTTTCCCCAGTCTCACTCGCTGCTGCCGGTCCGTCAGGAAGCTGGTGATCCACTGACAGATCGAGGATGGTATGGAGAGCTGGGTCAGTTTGGCTGTGAGAAGACCAGGCATGATGGTATTAAAGGCCGAACTGAAGTCCACAAATAAGATCCTTGCATAAGTCCCTGGTCTGTCGAGATGTTGCAGGATATAATGCAGTCCCATGTTGACTGCATCATCCACAGACCTGTTTGCTCTGTAAGCAAACTGAAAGGGATCCAGCAGGGGTCCAGTGATGTCCTTCAGGTGGGCCAACACCAGTCTTTCAAACGACTTCATGACCACAGACGTGAGAGCGACAGGTCTGTAGTCATTAAGTCGTATGATCACACCGGTGTGATTAGAACGTTCAGTGCATCACGTGACCAATACTAAATTAAAATCTGCATTGGCATTCGTCATTTATAAAGTTCTCAATCATATACGGTTTATACTCTCGTCATTTATAAAGTGTTCAATCATATACTGTAAATTTTATGTTTCTTATATTTAAATACAGATAATTAATTAGCATTCATAGTTTGTAAAATATGGAAGTGACAATAATCCTTTCAAATATAATTTGACAATGTGTTTTATTGATATCCGATATGGTAAAAAGTTTATTTTAATCTTAGAATATTGTTGGTACAAAATTAATAGTGCCCCAAAGTTGTTGAATATCTTTGTTTTGAAGCTATCCCCCGGTTCTACTGACAAGGTTTAATGTTTAAGCCAAGTCCTGGACTAAAATGCATGTTTAGCTGTTTTAACTGAAAGCAACTTACACTGAGATATCGTTAAATATGACAGTGATATTGTTTTGTCTCAAGATGCACACCAGTAATGTTATTTTCTAAGGCACGTTTACAAAAGCTACTTAAATGTCCTAATTAAACTAAGGCCTAATCCTGGCTTAATCTAAGCCCTGTCTGTGAAACCAGGCCTTAATGTCATAAGCGATTTGTGCAGAACCATGCAGTGTCAGTGCTTATGCTTTAAATTCATTTGTTTCTATAAGCTACAAAATACGTGGGAGACTAAATCGATGCAGGACTTATAGTCCTAATATTCTGGAATAGCGACATTAAAAGTGTTAATCGCTTCGATAATTCAAAAGTATAATCGGATATAATGACAAAGCAGTAATTCTTAAAGTGAAAGCTAAAGTAAAGTTTGATTCTATCTTAATAATGATAATCTTTAATAATAGTTACATTTTTTCCACATGAAAGGGATTATTTTGCCTCTTTGCACTGGGTTTTGAACTTCTCAAAGGGGCTTTCAAAGTCTATGCTAATCATGAAGGCCCACTGAAGTGCTTTGAAACCTGCAGCATTATTCAATGTGTTGACATAATTTCCACTGAAACAGGAAGACAGGAGGAGACATATAGAGCAGGTCCTCCCCTTTAAAAAAAAATAGCCAATAGCATTTCGTTTATATACAGCTGGACCAGAGCCATTGAGCTCTGTAAAGCCGCAGTTTCCTCCTAATCTCTTCCATAGTGCTTTAAGGCTCGGTTATACTCCAGTTTGGACGCGTACATGGACAGCTGCGGACAGCACGGACGCGGACTACTTGTATGCTGAGGCCCACCAAAGTCCTTTTAGGCAAGTTATGCCACTCGGCCGCCATCTTGGCAACGCCTCCGGAGGCTCCTATCTAAATGAATGGGCAGAGAGTCAGAACTGCACTTTCACTGGTCACCGGGTCATAAAAACTGCATGTATAGAAACAGCAGTAAAATATGATAAAAATCGCTGAAAAAGTTTGATGACTTTGCCCCAAAATAAGGTTTAAAACGCCTTTTCCCCCACAGGTTATACTTTTACTACGCATGCGCAAGGGTTCTCTCCCTCTCTGTCGTGCGCGCGCTACACGGTTTGAAGCACAGTATGTGCTTGCTCTCGCATACTTGTCCGCGCGGTTACAAAAAATGGGAGGCACGCGGACGTCCGCAAGGAGCCTCCGCGCACACCCTCCGATGACGATTTTTACGTCACGCGGACCCTAGCGGACCCTCGCGCACTCACGGACACGGAAAGTATAACACTAGCTTTAGAATATAGCATTCTGTTTAGAATTCAAATGGGTCCAATTCGTTTCCCATCGTGTTTTTGATCAGCGCAGTCAGTGGAGAGAAACTGCACTCGACTGCAGAATCCGACACGGCCGCCTCGCCATCGAGAGAGTTTTTTGACATAGGTCAGCATGACATCTGAGTAAGGCGGACCGCACTCGGACACATTTCTAACCGGCATGCATCTCGAGGTGATCACTGGACCCGGTGATCAGTTCTGCGCAGATTTTGCTCATCTCAAACAAGCCTTTTCTCTCCACCGACTGCGCTGATCAAAAGCATGACGGGAAACAACTGGCTGACGACACAGTTTAATACTCATTGGTTTAAACAACCGTGACGTATTGTTCTCTTTTAAAATGTTTGATTTTAAAACTCCGATATCGTGGTTTTTTTTGTGTATAAATTATGTGTGAATATTCCTAATCTGTCTGACAGTTCTATCTCTCTATGGTGTCTTTTCTATTTAATAAAGACAAACATCCAAAATTAACTTGACTAATAAACGTGTGGCCCACTACACACATTTCACACGTGAATTACTCTCTGGTGTGTCCCTTTTCGGTCCCCACTCCAACAACATATTCAACAAAAGTTCCTATTGTTACATATGGGATATGTGATTGTTTTCATGTTTCTAAAAATATATAAAAACATGTATGTATTATGTTCTGTATGCATAATAAATAATCTGTATTAAGGAAAAATTAATCGATAAACACGTCTTTCGAATGGAATTAAACAACAAGCCTACGTTTGGTGTCTTGTTCATCATATTTATTTTCATAAGCAACAAACTTAAATTCTAGAAGAGAGAACTGTCCAACTTGCCGCTTTTTTCATTCCTCCTCTCACTTCAGCCGCTATATCTCCAATAGCTCTCGGCTGAAGTCGTCATGAAATCAAAATTGAAGTGTTTTTGGCTTTTAGTATGAAAATGTTAATCTTCGCTTATCTAGTGTGTTCCAAAACATAGGCTCCTTTGAGATGCGCTTCGCCTTAAGATGAAATGCCTTTTCAAACTTGGATTCTGGAGCATGAATTTCACTCATCTGTTATTTTTAGGCTTCAATAAACACTATCTACTGCTTGTATACATCAGAGGCTGCGTTTACACTTGGCATTAACATGCGACCTGTATCCGGATGTTGTCCACATACACATTGAAAAGACAAGTGTAAACGCACATCTGATCGGAATATTATCCGGTAGTCGAGGACGCATTGTGATCGGATCTCAGTGTAATGTAAACGCAATCCATCGTGTCTGCATTCACAGGTGGATGTAATTTAAATCCCCGCCCAGTCTCCCCGCGTGACTGTCAGAAAATAATGGCCAGACGCAGTTTAGACAAGAAATTAAACTTATTTGAACCTTACAATAAACGTCAATCTTTAAAACAGTTTATTTAGACTTACATGATAGTATGTGTGTCATTTTTCATTTTAATTTTGCAACATTATCTGAACGAGGCGATCGCCTGTACAGTCACAGTCAGTCATGAAGAGCTGCACGCTGCTTTGCCAGAGGAATAATCGGATTTTTTTTTGTTTTAAATGTGAATGTTTTTATTGTTTCAGCATGTTTATCAATCTCCCATTTCTGTCAATATAGTCATTGCACGCTATAAGCTTAAACCCAGATGATCGATGTGGCTTTAACATGATCAACCCAGTTATTTTTGTATGATCAACTCTGGAAGTATCGTTCAAAAAAATTAATTTGATCTAATTACTGGAGATTGAAAGTAAAGTGAGTGAGTGAAAGCAATTGGGACATTGTTTAATTTGTATCATCTTTACTCTTAATCTGGTGTCGTGCCACAGACCTAATTTATGCAGGAAACAGAAATCCGATCGGTTATCCAGATACAGAGGCTACTTAATATGAACAAATGTAAACGCACAATGTCCTGATTGGCTAATGATCCGATCTGCTTGATCGGATCACGGTGATCGCATGTTAATGCCAAGTGTAAACGCAGCCCTAGTTGCACCTGTCTTCATACTTACTAAAGCTGATACAGAGTCACTACATATTAATATTTCTTTATCCCTACTTTGTTCTGTCCATTCCAACGCCATCAATATGGCAAACATTTGCAATATGCAAATACACTCAGATAATCCGATGTTCTTTTACTAATTTCCACCTTATATTTAGGAATAACAACTGCAGACCCTGTTGCCTCTGTTTGCATGTCCTTTGACCCATCTGTAAAAATCTGAATACTCTCCTTATACTTACATTCCTTATAACTATAATATACACTATTTAAATCAGCATCCTTATTATTACGTTTAATCTTAAGTAACTCTAAATCTACACATGGTATTTCTAATTCCCATATAGGTCTGATAGGCCACACCACACTTGCACAAAACTCTTTATCATAAACCCCTATCTTTTGCCATTTGATCCCCTGTCCACCCAAAACTTGTTTTTTGTCTCCTTCTCCCGGCATGTCTGCAGCACCTTTTTTGCTGGATGACTATCTCCATGCCCTCTTAAATTATTCCAATAATTAGCCACTAGCTGCTTTCTCCTCAACCACAATGGCATTTCACCTGCTTCAACTTGGAGAGCACATACTGGGGAAGTTCTAACCGCTCCTACACACAATCTTAAAGCCCGGGCTTGTATAACATCCAGATCTGCCAACACAGATTTGGCTGCTGAACCATATACAATACTTCCATAGTCTATTCTTGATCTTATTAAGGCTATATATATGTATTTTAGCGATGCTACATCCGCACCCCACCCCAATCCTGTAAGACACCTCATGACATTTATAACTTTTTCACAAATATCAATTACATATCTAATATGCTCCCTCCATGTTAATTTCACATCAAAATATACTCCCAAAAAACGAAAACTTTCAACTCTCTCTAACTTATTCCCATACAATTTCAAATACCATTCCCTGACTTTCTTTCTTGTGAAGAACATAACTTTTGTTTTTTCCACTGAAAACTTAAATCCCCATTTTGTCCCCCACTTCACGACTTGATTAATTGCATCTTGCATTTTTTAATTACATATTCCACATTTCTCCCTCTTTTCCACAATGCTCCATCATCTGCAAACAATGATCTCCCCATATCAGTTGGAATGTTTACAAATACATCATTTATCATAATGGAAAATAAAGTTGGACTTACTTCACTCCCCTGAGGTGTCCCATTCTCTACCATATATTGACTTGATAATTCTGCTCCTATCTTCACCTGAATAGTTCTTTCATTTAAAAAGTCCATAATCCAATTAAAATATTCTCCCTCCAACACCCATTAGATTCAGTTTAATTAGCAATCCTTCCTTCCACAACATATCATATGCCTTTTCCACGTCGAAAAATACTGCAACCATTGTCTCTTTATTTATTTGAGCTTTCCTAATTTCATCTTCTAGCCTAATCACTGAATCCATAGTACTCCTTCCCTTGCTGAAACCACTTTGATATGAAGCCACCATTTCTCTTTTCTCCAAGAAGTATATTAATCTCTCATTCAACATATGTTCCATTATCTTACAGATATGGGACGTCAAGGCAATTGGTCTATAGCTTCCAGGTCTACTGGCATCTTTTCCTGGCTTCCTTATTGGAATTATTAGCCTCCTTCCAACTCCCTGGTATTATTCCCTCTATCCACACTCTGTTGTACAATGTGACACCCTGTATGTATTGTCACAGGAATAATTATATTTTTCTGTATGTATTTTATTTTATTTTATTGTGTTTATGATATTGTTTCAGTTACTTTTGCTTCAATTATTATGGTGAATTGGTGATGAGTGATACTCACAGTGGACAGTAGGTGGAGACAGTGTGCTGATTGGGGACTATGTGAGTAACTGAGTCGCGGGGAAGAGCCGCCATTACAGAGCGACTCAGACTGCAGATAACAGCACAACTTTGTCTGTCTCCTTGTTTTATTAAACAGGTGGGTGAAATCAATCACCAAGGACATAAAAAACATGATGTAATATGTTGAGACCGTGTATTCATTGTTTTGAGAGGGTTATATATTTCCTGAGTAAAGTTAAGATGTTAATTAGAGACCGTGTTTTGTTTATGAAAATTAAGTTTCACTCGCGGCCGTCCCGCGTTAGGCCTGGTATTAATATTGTCTAATATAAATGGTTAAAGGCTCCAGCACACTGGAAACCCAAACTAATGTGATGTTTATGTTGTTTAGAGCATTAAAAGAGATGTGTAAAGAAATCGCCAAGGGTTATAAGACAGAAGTATGTATTTGTAGATACATATATTTGTAATATTAACTGTTGAATGTCATATATCTTTGCATACTATATTATAGAGTTTACTGTTGATATTTGAATGTTTAATGATCTTTCAATTTAGTTTATCTGCTGTACTCTACTGTAATTCAGTACTGTAATTCAGTACTGTAACTTAGTTTAAATGGTTTGCTCATCTATCTTAGTTACACAGTATTTAGTAGGACATATTTGCACAGACAACAGAGACTGTAACATGGTGATGTATGTTTTAAGGGAAAGAGTATTGAGTTATTGGGGGAAAATTACTACTTGAGTATAAAAAGAAAGACACTACAAGTGTGATGCAACCTGTTTATTGGTATATTGTTTGATTGAGTCACATGTAAGGTGACAAGACATTGTGACATATATATTTGTACAAGATTTAGACATTACTTTGTCATTATTGTAATAAAGCCATTACAGAGCGACTCAGACTGCAGATAACAGCACAACTTTGTCTGTCTCCTTGTTTTATTAAACAGAAATAATTTACTGCAGCAACGCCAGTCGGACGACGGGCGTGCTACAGATTTTGGGGGCTCGTCCGGGATCTAGCGCCACCTGCTGGTATGCGGATCCAATTCAAATGAACCAGAGAAGGGCTGAGTGACGGGTGATCAGCGTGAGGACCACAAAGGGCAGCTCAACGGCGGCAGGAGAACCAAAGCACGGTGGTGAAAGGCTTTCCTGGCTGAGGAGTAGTGCAGTGTGGTACAAGTCAAGCGTGAACCCATCAGCAGCTGGATCGTCGACAAGATGACTTCGAGCGAGAGAAAAGCAACAGTTTGGGAAATCAAGAAAAGACTGCATCAACTCACCCATGATGAACTGATCAGCCTGATGGATTGTCTGGAGCCAACTGCAGCACCAGGAAAGCACAGGTTGGATATAACTGATGAGGAGTGTTGCTTTGAGTATATTGTTGAGTACATGAACAGTGATTGTCTGCTGGAATTAGAAGATGGAGGGTTGTCTCAGTTGTTACTGTTAAAAGACAATGTTGATGTGATAATTCAGAAACAGAATGTAAAACCAGTTTTGCATGACACTGTCCCACTTACACCACCACAACAACTTACACCCCCCACTGACACGCAGGCACAGCCGATGGAGTATAACCGATTGGTAGACTGCTATGAAGAATTAGGGCGAAAATTAGCACAGTACAAGATTGAAGCTAATCCAAGTAAAGCAGAATCTCCCAAAAGTAGCGGTAGCTTACCTGTGAATGTAGCTGGTGAGCCCACCAGTGGAAAAAGGGAAAGTATGATCTCCCTCCGTGACCTTCAGTTATTGCCATTCCACCACAGAGAGTTCAAAGTTCAGGGGGGGCAGATTGGTGACAGTACTTCTGATATAAGCTATACAAGTGTAACCAAGCAAATAGATGAGGGACTTGCGGCTAACCACAGTGAAAATGACATTATCAGAGGGGTCTTGAGAGTCATTAAGCCAGGAAACTTTAAGGACATGTTAGTAAACAAGGAGGGACTAACAATCCTAGAGTTAAAGAGTTTCCTCCAGTCGCATCTGAATGAGAGAAGTAGCTCTGAGCTCTTCCAGGAGTTAATGTGCGGTAAACAGAATGACAATGAAACTCCTCAACAATTCCTGTATAGACTGATTGGACTGAAACAGAAACTGATTTTCCTGTCCAAACAAGCTGTCACAGACCTGGAGTATGATGAACAAACAATACAAAATGTGTTTCTGAGGACGATTTATCAGGGCATGGGTGCAAAGTACAACCAATTACGCACTGAATTGAAACCTCTGCTTACGAATCGCCTGGTGACAGATGAGGCACTCCTGCGCCAAGTAACCCAGATAGCCAGTGACGAAAGTGAAAGACAACGTCGGTTGGGACAAGCTGCACGGCAGAGAGCGTCGAATGCTCTCAGCGCCCAGTGGGAGTCCAGCCGAGGTAAAGACTCAGATTGCAGTAGACAAAACGACCAAACCGAGACGATTCGCCGATTAAGTGCACAAATTGAAGCCCTTACCAAGACCGTTGAATCACTTGCAAAGGCGAGAACGACAGAAGGTCAGTGCAAAGTCATCGACTCCCAGCTGCAGCGAAGCCAACGTCGACGAATGTGTCCCAAATGTAGTAGCAAGGATGCTACCTCTTGCAGTCATTGCTTTGTGCGTGGTGAGGAAGGACATCGTGCGGTGGGCTGTCTAAGAAGGGAAAAGGGGTCGGGAAACGACCAGCGGCCACTGATGAGGGGCGAACAGTGACCGAGCAACCACAGCTCCAGCCTAAGGAAAGAGAAGCTTGGATGGGTAGGACACTTGATTCGCCAAATCAAAGACAAAGTTCCTGTGACCGAGTAGCCAAGCTCATTGGAAAGAAAGCCACCCTCAAGTGCCACATTCATGGATTTGCAGTGACTGCTCTACTGGACACAGGAGCGCAAGTTAGTATAATCGACTGCAACTAGAAGAGTAAATACTTACCAGATCAAGCTCTACGACCACTGTCAGAAATAGTCGATGGGGGCGACTTCAGTGTCTCAGCTGTTAATGGAGAACCATTGCCATTCGAGGGATGGGTAGAGTTGACAGTGAACCTGCCCGGGAATGATGATCCAAGTTTGGCTATTCAAGTGCCTTTCCTCGTGGGGAAGATGCCATTAGAACGGCCATTGCTGGGTTTTAATGTGGTCGAGGAGATAATAAGAGGAAAAAAGAACACAGAGCAGGGTCTATGTGCTTTTGCCGAACTCCTAAAGATGGCCCTGGACATCAAAGGTGAACAAGCCAACGCGATAGTGAGCTTCATTCAGGAACAACCCAATGTGAACCCCGGGGCTATTGTCACAGTCGGCCCTAGAGATGTGGTCGTACCACCCGGTCAGGTGACCCATATTAAGTGTGAAGTTTCAGTTAGCTTGGAATGCTCTGAGCCAGTAGTACTGTTTGAGTCCAGTGAGGAGGGTACATTGTTAACTGAACTAGACGTTGGAGAAGGTCTAATGGAGTTAGAGGGAACAGACCGGCGGCCCTATGTTAGGATACCCCTGGGAAACCCTACTGCTTGTGAAGTCACTATCAGACGGCATACACCTCTAGGAAGTATTCAGCCAATATCAAGCATCATTGAAACGGAGCAGCAAGACTTGGTAAACAGAGGTGACTTACCAGTGAGCCGTGGAGAGGAAACAGGTTCCAAAGAACATGAGGACGTCCACAGGGCAGACAGCTTGTGGCATCCACCGGTCGATGTAAGCCATCTCGAAGAAGAACAGCAAAAATTAGTCAAAGACATGCTTTACCAAGAATCCAATGTGTTTGCTCATGGAGATGATGATATTGGGTGCATCCCAAGCTTACAGATGACGATTAACCTGAAGGACGACATCCCTGTTCAGCGAGCTTATGCCTCCATCCCTAAACCTCTATATAAGGAGGTGAAGGAATACGTTCAGGACTTACTAGCTTGTGGTTGGGTGGTCAAGTCGAAGTCTCCATATGCAGCCCCGGTGGTGTGCGTTCGGAAGAAAGATGGCACGCTGAGACTGTGCATAGACTACATATTGTTAAACCAGAAGACAGTCCCAGACCGACATCCACTTCCTCGGATCCAGGACCTCATTGACACCCTGGGAGGCTACCGATGGTTTTCAATCCTGGATCAGGGAAAGGCCTACCATCAGGGATTCATGGCGGAGGGATATCGGCACCTTACGGCATTCACAACCCCTTGGGGGTTATATGAGTGGGTGCGCATACCCTTCGGATTGGCTAATGCACCAGCGGCATTCCAGAGGAGTATGGAGGGGATGCTGGACTCGCTGAGAGACGAATTATGTATCCCGTATCTCGACGACATCCTTTGCTATGGAAAAACGTTCAGTGACCATGTTCAGGGGCTAAGGAGAGTTCTCAGAGTGCTGCGGCATCATGGAGTAAAGTTGAGGCCGGCAAAATGCGAGCTCTTCAAGAGAGAAGTCAGGTATGTGGGGAGACTAGTTTCGGAGGATGGTGTCCGCATCGACCCAAAAGATCTAGAAGCTGTCCTCTCCCTGAAAGATCAGAAGCCCACTACTGTCGGGGAGTTGCGGCGATTGTTGGGGTTCCTTAGTTACTACCGCACCTTCATCCAGGACTTTTCACGTATCGCCAAGCCACTGTACGAACTCCTCCAGTCTCAGGGATCAGTAGAATCTGAGGGGCAGAATAAGTCTGGTAAAACCGAGAAAAGAGGAAACCAGTTACCATCCCGTGCGAAAGTAGAGTGGTTGAGTGTGCACCAAGGTGTGTTGGAGAGACTCATTGGGGCTCTAACAACCCCCCCCTGTACTTGCTTATCCGAACTTTGAACTCCCGTTTGTGCTCCATACAGACGCGTCCGAACAGGGACTCGGGGCTGTGCTGTACCAGCAGCAAGAGGGCAGACTCAGAGTTATTGGCTATGGCTCCAGAACGCTGACTCCTGCAGAGAGAGGTTATAGACTCCACTCCGGAAAGCTTGAGTTCCTGGCACTTAAATGGGCTATCTGTGAGAAGTTCCGCGATTATTTGTTCTATGCGCCCTACTTTACGGTCTTCACAGACAACAACCCGTTGACGTATGTCCTCAGAACGGCCAAGCTCAACGCTGTTGGACATAGGTGGGTCGGAGAATTAGCGGACTTCAGATTTGACATTCACTACAGACCAGGCAAAATGAATGCGGATGCAGACATGCTCTCTCGTTGTCCCCTCGATATCAATGAGTTTATGACCGCCTGTACCGAAGTTCTCGCAGAGGAGGTGGTCCGGGCTACATGGGAAGGAAGTCGGGCTGACCAAGAGAATGAAGTTGCCTGGGTTGCGGCCCTCAATGCACGTCAAGAGAATGCAGAGTGTCAGTTTGGAGAGAATCTCACTACACTTGACCGCTCCGAGTTGAAAGCTGCCCAGAGGGAAGATCCTGTTGTTGGGAAGGTGATAGAGTTAAAGGAGAGTGGTGGAGAACTGACATCTGAAATGACGAAAACTGCAAAAGGAGGCCTGAAGAGACTGCTGTATGAGTGGAGAAAACTGGATCTTGAAGAGGACCTGCTCTATCGTAAGACCAATCACAGATCTCAGCTTGTTCTTCCTTCTAAGTTTAAGCAGTCGGCCTTGAAACAGTTACACAACGACATGGGTCATGTAGGCACGGAACGAGTTCTAGACTTGGCAAGGAGTAGATTCTACTGGCCTTTTATGAAAAAGGAGATCGAGCACTATGTCACCCAGCAGTGCCGATGTGTGAAGCAGAAAAAACCTGTGGTGAAGATCAGAGCACCCATGGGAAGTCTTACCTCAAGTTGTCCACTGGATTTGGTGTCCATCGATTATCTGCACCTGGAGCGGAGTCGGGGCGGATATGAATATATTCTGTTGGTGGTGGACCATTTCACCAGATTTGCCCAGGCGTATCCAACAAGGGACAAGTCTGGAAGGACGGCGGCTGAGAGGATATTTAATGATTATATCCCAAGATTTGGCTATCCTTGCCGGCTCCATCACGACCAAGGTCGTGAATTCGAGAACCATCTCTTTGCGACCTTGCAGCGGTTAACAGGTGTCAGTAACTCCAGAACGACACCTTATCACCCCCAAGCAAACCCAGCGGAACGTTTCAATCGTACTTTGTTACAAATGTTGAGGACGCTGGAAGAGAAGGAAAAGGATAGATGGAAAGACCACCTCCCGAAGGTAGTGCACGCTTATAATTGCACTAAGCATGAAGCGACGGGGTTCTCTCCATTCTTCCTCCTGTATGGACGTCACCCTCGCTTGCCCGTTGACTTGTTGTTTGGTCTAAGATCGGAGGATGACCAATACTCACCACGAGATTATGCAGAGAAGTGGGCACAACGGATGGCTGATGCATATAAAGTAGCCTCAGACAACAGTAAACAAGCGAGCGCACGGAACAAGAAATACTATGACCAGCACCTTCGGGGTGTCGTGCTGCAACCAGGAGATCGGCTTCTGGTTCGTAACCTAAGTGAACGGGGCGGGCCTGGAAAGTTAAGATCATACTGGGAGAGAACAGTGCACGTGGTCAAAGAAAGAATAGGGGACGGACCGGTCTATCAAGTGTACCCGGAGTCCAGTGGAGGCCAAAATCCAGCCATGATACGTACCTTGCATCGGAACCTGCTTCACCTGGTTAATGACCTACCAGTAGAGCCGCCACCTCCAGGAGCTGATGAGTCAGGTAGACCTAAGGGAAGGAAACCAAGGTTGTCAAAATCAGCAAGAGAGCCTGAAGAAGCTAATTCGAGTGATTCATGTTCGGATGACAGTGATGCACCGAGAGCTTACTACTGGTTGCGCTCCTCTGAACAGCAGAGATCTAAGCAGGGAAGGACTGTCCCTGACACTCACGAAAGAAGAGGTTGGAGACGGAGAAAGAGTGAGGATGGACCTGCGAGGCATGGAGAGATTACTATAGGAGTAGAGGAAGAATACTTACCTGAAACAGTGGCAACTCACTTATTGACTGACTTAACTGCTGCACCAGAATTTGAGAGGATGAATCCTGAGCTGGGAGAGATAATACCTGTGGAGAAAGAAAGACAAAGGGTTAGTCCAATGGGAAAAGACGCAGGAGAGGGATATGTGAGGAGATCAAGCAGAGAGAGAAAACCCACACGGGTCTTTACTTACCCCTCATTGGGTCAGCCCAATTATGAACTGCCTACGGAGATAGGGGCTGCACAGTTAATCCAGACACAGCAGTTACCGTATTACTCTGGGGTACAGGGGCCAGTATGTGCGACTTGTGCTCAGGTCCCACCTACATTTGCTTATCAGATAGGGTCCTATCCTACCTTATTACCTTATGCTGCCTTTAGTGGATACTAGATAATTAGTACCTACAAGAAAACAGGGTTAAGATTCACACACACATGAAAGTAAGCAATGAACACATATATATTACACAATCTTGAAACTGGTTACAATGTTAGAAGGTTTGTGTTATAGAGTTAACGGTTTATAAGAGTGAAAGGTTCAGTGTTGTTTGGAGCCATTTCTTTTGTCGGGGAGAGTGTGACACCCTGTATGTATTGTCACAGGAATAATTATATTTTTCTGTATGTATTTTATTTTATTTTATTGTGTTTATGATATTGTTTCAGTTACTTTTGCTTCAATTATTATGGTGAATTGGTGATGAGTGATACTCACAGTGGACAGTAGGTGGAGACAGTGTGCTGATTGGGGACTATGTGAGTAACTGAGTCGCGGGGAAGAGCCGCCATTACAGAGCGACTCAGACTGCAGATAACAGCACAACTTTGTCTGTCTCCTTGTTTTATTAAACAGGTGGGTGAAATCAATCACCAAGGACATAAAAAGCATGATGTAATATGTTGAGACCGTGTATTCATTGTTTTGAGAGGGTTATATATTTCCTGAGTAAAGTTAAGATGTTAATTAGAGACCGTGTTTTGTTTATGAAAATTAAGTTTCACTCGCGGCCGTCCCACGTTAGGCCTGGTATTAATATTGTCTAATATAAATGGTTAAAGGCTCCAGCACACTGGAAACCCAAACTAATGTGATGTTTATGTTGTTTAGAGCATTAAAAGAGATGTGTAAAGAAATCGCCAAGGGTTATAAGACAGAAGTATGTATTTGTAGATACATATATTTGTAATATTAACTGTTGAATGTCATATATCTTTGCATACTATATTATAGAGTTTACTGTTGATATTTGAATGTTTAATGATCTTTCAATTTAGTTTATCTGCTGTACTCTACTGTAATTCAGTACTGTAATTCAGTACTGTAACTCAGTTTAAATGGTTTGCTCATCTATCTTAGTTACACAGTATTTAGTAGGACATATTTGCACAGACAACAGAGACTGTAACATGGTGATGTATGTTTTAAGGGAAAGAGTATTGAGTTATTGGGGGAAAATTACTACTTGAGTATAAAAAGAAAGACACTACAAGTGTGATGCAACCTGTTTATTGGTATATTGTTTGATTGAGTCACATGTAAGGTGACAAGACATTGTGACATATATATTTGTACAAGATTTAGACATTACTTTGTCATTATTGTAATAAAGCCATTACAGAGCGACTCAGACTGCAGATAACAGCACAACTTTGTCTGTCTCCTTGTTTTATTAAACAGAAATAATTTACTGCAGCAACGCCAGTCGGACGACGGGCGTGCTACAACAACATCAATAATTTTTCCATACCTTCTACACTTAAATGCTTCATCATACAATAACATACTTCATCTTTCCCTGGAGCCATTTGTCCTGCTTTGTCTAGTGCCCTTTTCCCAAAGGGGCGTCACCAACAGACGTCGCTCAAATGCCCCTGGGCACAATTGGATAGACCTTAAAACCAATCAGATCGATCGCCATCTTGTAAAGCCCGCCTCAACGTTTGTGATTGGTGCCTCGATTTGGAAAGATTGGAAATGAGCTTGGCTTGAATGGGCCCTTCGCCAGACTAACTACCAGAGCAAATCTAAATTTGCCGGAAGTTCGTCTGGGTTTTCCCAGGCTAGTCGACTTGATAGTCTCCAATTCAGTCCATCGACAAAGACTTAAATCCCAACAAATAAAACCAGCTCCCATTACGGTCAAACCTTTTGACTTTCTAGACTTTTAATCGAGGTAATTATACATTTTTGATAAAAGAATTTACATTTTTGTCAGATCCCATATGAAGTGATATTTCTGTGGTTCTCTCTGAATATTTAAGATAATAGTCACTTGTGATGAAATATTGTATATCACTGCCTTTCTCTTTCTTTTTGTTTCTTGAGGTTTTTTTCTATGCATTTAATGTGAATTTTAGCCTATGAAAAGAAAATATGATAAAGCAACTTTTTATTTATTATTGTGATTATCATCATTGCTGCAGTTCAAACACAGAGACTAAAAGGTCAAAATCCTGATTTCAATACTTCAAACTAAAACTACTGCTTTATCATTATTTATAGTATAAATTAATTTTTATTTATTTATACATAAATATTTTATATTAAATAGTTAATAGTTATTAGATATTTAAAATTAATATGTGTGTGTGTGTGTGTAGGCCTTTACAGGGTGATATCAGGCAAAATGGTAGTGATGGGTCGTTCGCGAATGAGTCGGCTCTAAGAGCCGGCTCTAGGTGAACGACAGGAGCTGGCTCGCATATCTGAAGAGCCGACTCTATTTTTAAAAATATAGCCTATAGAAATTAAATCATTATGTAATAATGAAATAATGAATGAATTTTATTTTATCTAAAATGATTGACTAATTCAAAGAACAAAAAAATATTATAGGCCTTTAGAAAGGCGCACACATTCGTTTCGACTGTCTGATCAGCCTCACATTCTGTTCCTGTCAATCATACACGAGGTGTCAAACAATTATACGGCATGAGGGAGGGGCCGAGCCATAGTGTGTGTGTGTGTGTGTGTGTGTGTGTGTGTGTGTGTGTGTGTTCATGCTAGTTATATAAAACATAACTAGTGAGATAGTTCATGCTGGTTATAACATGCCAATAAAGAAGAGAGAAAAAGAGGGACCAGTTTAATCCTTTCAGTTATTTATTTTTCTTTAATATGGGTTCTATTATGTTGTTCAGATTCAGATTGTATTTGTTTTGAATGTTGTTTCTATACATCAAAAAGTTGAAATTTAAATGCAAATGTTTAATAGTATTCTTTTTTCAAACAAATCAATGCACTTTTAAAGACATTGTGAATATGATTTCATTTAATAATTTCATTAGAATTGTTTTCACACCTATCATAGTCAAAACGTGATTTTTTTAAAAGAGCCGTTTGTGAGCCAAAAGAGCTGGCTCTTTTCAGTGAGCTGAGTCAAACGAGCCGGCTCACGAAAAAGAGCCGGATTGCCCATCACGGGGTAAAACACATTTTTTCGAAGGCTTGATTGTGTTTGTGGGGTGCACTGTAACATGTGTTCATGCTTCGTTTTTTAAAAATTGCATTATTTTTCATATATTTTACCTTTATTCTACACTGCTCTTCCCCTCCTTGTAAAAACGGTCTGATGGTTTCCTGGTTCTATGAAGTCAGTCCCTCAAAAATACGCAATGGGCTCAGATTGGTTAGCTGGCCCAGTGTGTTGTGATTCACTAACCGTCTAGTGCACGTCTCCCGGAAACATCACGCCCCTTGCCTTTACCGGTAGTTTGCTATGGTAGTTTGTGCTTTGGTGTATTATAAACAATGGCGTCAATAAAACCAATCGGACCCGGGGAAACGTTAGTGAAGATGATCGAGCAGAACCTGTTCAAGAACGGCTGTTAAACAACGTTTTAGAAAGGTTTGTTTTTTGTTGTTCTCTCATTACTTTTTAGATACGCTGTTATTTAATTGTACTAATTATTATAGAATTACAAAAAAATAAGCTTCATAAACAAGAATTTCATATAATCGTTCTAACAAATTATACTACAGTCCTCAAAGGGATTTTTTTGAGTAAAGACTGCGGATCTATAGCTAGTGATCGTTTCCAGTGTTGGGTAAGTTACTCAAAAAAAGTAATCCATACAAATTACTAATTACTACTTTAAAATTGTAATATGATTACATTACTGATTACTGCATGTAAAAAGTAATCAGATTACTAATTACTTTACTTTCAAGTTACTTTGAAAACCTATTAAAGCTACAAGAATACACTACAAAGTGAAACTCAGTTCTTTCCGTAATTTAATATTGCAGAATACAGACATCCCAAGTCTCCTGGAAGTTCCGGGAGTCTCCCGCATTTTGATAGCGGCTCCCTGATGCCCGCAAATTAGTTCAAATCTCCCGGAATCTAGAGCGAGCGAGAAGAAGCATGCGAGACAGAAGAGAGGGCTGTTTCTCAATATGTTCTTGTGGACTTGTGAAACGTCATCAGTCGCTGCCCAAGTACTGTTCCAATTCAAAGTTCACATCTAGCCAAGTCCAGTTCAAGACCCCTGATGTGTTCCTGATCCGCCCCTTTTACCCAGGATGCATCGAGAGGTGACTTTAACTTTGTAGCCTATTAGAGAGCTGACTTATGTTTGACTGAACTGTTTGCTTTATTTCTAATTGTATAGCTTCTTATACCTTTTAGGCTACTTATACTTTTATACTGGATATTATTGAGCATTAAAACTGACATTTAACAAAAAGAGACAGGGTTGTGTAATTTTATTTTATATATTTTAAAATATATAGAATATTTTTTATATTTATTTTACTATACATTCTTATCACTGTATGTACATGTATAATAAAATAAAATGACAAGCCTGTCTCTGTTAAACGTCAGTTTTAATGATCAATAATGTTTCATATTTTTAAAATGAAAACAAAAAGAAGCAGGGTTGTGTTTTATATTTCGTGTTGTTATAAATATATGCAGTGAAGATAATCAACGTAGGCGTTGCCTGAACCACATTTGTGTGGCCGTTAATATGTTTACGATTTTTTTAAATGAAAAGAGGCAGAGTTGTGTTTTATAACATATTTTGTTTTATTGTTGACGAAAAGAGGCAGAGTTGTACTTTATACCATATTTCGTCTTATTGTTTCCTGAAATATAGCTACATAAAGAGATAACCGGAGTAGCCAGAGCGTGCTGAGTGACGCGATCAAGAACGCCGCGGTTCCGTTTGCAGAATAACCGGACTCGCGCCCTCTCGTCCTCGGGAGTTTGTTCTCCTGAGTCAAAGTTGGCAAGTCTGAACTACCAAGGACGCAAGTCCGAAGTTTGCGTAGGCTACTTCTATTGAGAAACGGCCAGACTGTGCTCCAAACCGTGTAGCGCGGCGTGTGTGTGTGTGTGTGTGCCTCATGAAGCGCGTTCTCCGGTAATTCATTAAAGCGCATGCTGACGCAGCCGGCCAAACGTGATTAGAAATGCATTTTACTAAATATTTTTTTCTTAACAATACATTTGTAACGCAAGTAACTTAATTTTATTGACATCAGTAACTGTAATCAAATTACATACATTTAAAATGTAATGAGTTACATTACTGCGTTACCACGAAAAGTAATTAGAATACAGTAATACTGAGAATACTGTTTCTGACTGTATGCCACCGTTACATTTGTATTTTTAGAACGATTGTAGACAAATATCTGTCGCTAACCCAAAAAGAACACTAAACATCGGCTGCTAAATCAAACACAGAACCATGTTTAGCATGCCTGTAGATAAACAAGCATGTAGATAAACAATACATAAAAGCTTTAATCAAAGAATAATTTACACTAATTCCAAGTTCGCTGTTGAGATTAAAAAAAAGTTTGTAACGTTAGGTGTTTGTCGGATAACGTTAAGTATGAATGAGCATTTAACAAACCAGCAGAGCCAAACAGCGTTGTCATTTGTTTACTTCCTTGCTACAATGTACAATTAACAATACGAACTATTACAGGAAAAGACATCAACAAAAAATAAATCATACTTACAGGTTGTGGCTCGTAAACAAAAGCTTCTGTTTTAAAGTTGGAACTGCTCCATCTTTCAGGACAAGCCGTTGTGCGAATCCTGCATTGAGCTCACGAAGATTGTGGAAGCTTTCCTCCGTAACATGCAGCACAGAGAGCGAGATTTGGTCATAATTATGAGGGACCGAGTTAAAACTAAATTTTAACCATTGATCCCTAACTCCCTCGTCCCTAGGAAGGCTGAACAAAGCGGACCTGCAATCCGGATGAAAATAACAGCAGCGTTTCGACGGCATTGCGACAACTCATCTCCAAAACAGCAATTTAAAATGGCCTCGCCCCACTTAAGTATTCTCGGAGGAGGGGTTTATGTAAATAATGGGATTTGCTGACGTCAGCAACTCCCATGGAATGTCGTGTAGTCCAAAACCAGTCGTTTGCTGTAGTCCTTAGAAATTGATTTTTTAAAAAGCAAATATCTTCCTTTGCTTTGAACTTTGAGCGCTGTGACTTTGCAGATGTTGTTTATGCTCAAACAGCAACATTACACACGAGCTAAAGTTAGAAAAGTGAAATCGTGTTTTACCACCCCTTTAAGGTTTGGGGGTCCCAACCCCTCTGGAATTTAGAGCCAATGACTGCAAAGGATTTCAAACTGTTGTCATAACTGTGCTTGACAAGTAACAGGTGATTTGATTGCTTTGATGGCAAACGAGAAGGAAGCGAGAGGAGAGGAGAGAGGGAGAAGGATAGAGAGAGGAAGTGAGAGGAGGAGGAAAGATGAGAGAGGACAGGAGACAAGCAAAGGAGACAGGAAGTGAGAGAACCTGTGAGGAGAAAGGAATGCAGAGGAAAGGAGAGGAGACAGAAAGAGATAAAAGAGAGGAGGAGCAAGGACCAGAGAGGAAAGGATACAAAGATAAAACAGGGAGGGAAAGGAAGGCCAATCAACTACAATCTGTGGAAAGTTGAGAGGATGAAGGGGGTGGTGAAGAGAATGGGATCTGTGATGAAGATGGTTTCATTTGCAAAGACTGTGTTTGAAAAATGTTTTCATCACACACACACACACACACACACACACACACACACACACACACACACACACACACACACACACACACACACACACACACACATCAGTTATCAATTTTGGATGTAAATGTTTGTAATTTGCACATTTCATTCTAAATGTGTTGTTCACACACACACACACACACACACACACACACACACACACACACACACACACACACACACACACACACACACACACACACACACACACACACACACACACACACACACACACACACCACTGACATCAGTTCACTGATCTATGCTGTTCCAAAATTGACTTTTTTAATTGCACATTTGAATATGTGGGTTTGCACCCAAAATGTTTTTTTTAATGGCACATATAAATATATTTGTTCAATGCAGTTTAAATGGTATGTGGCTGTATAAGCAATTGTGTTTTAAAATTAAAATTGATGATAAATTACTATTTCCCTTTGCAGTTTGACTGGCCCATTGTACCTGAAACTGCTCATGCAAACAAAGTTGGCACAGCTGATGTTTCAAGAACTGTAGGGCCTAAATAATTATATTTTATTACATAATTTCAACACAAAACTATCAAAAACAGTTATTATTAATTATAAAAACGCATGGAAAAGGCATATATGGTATTGTATTATTGTCCCAAACGATTTACCAAAAAGTGGCCCAATTTAGCTGATATCACCCTAGTAGGTATTCTGGGAGTTCTTAATCTGCATTCGGGATTCACATTTATAATATCATAATCTGGTGCATTATTGTGGTGATAATGCATCAGAAGTGGAGTTATGAAGGGATCAGTTTCTGTGATCCATAAATGATGGTCAAACTATAGATGCAGACGTCAGCAAGTAGTCAGGAAAAAGCAATGTATCTGTATCAGGTTTCACCAGAGAAAACAAACCACAGCCTAATTTATACACAATTTAATCAGAACACTCAGAATTACAAAAGATACTTTACAAGGAACATGAATAAACTGTATAATCACTGGCAAAAGCAAAACGACTAACCAGAGAGTGAAAACCAAATCAATCCTGCAGTGACCTCTTGTGGTTGAAACAAACAAACGTGAATTTGATGCTGGGCACCAGTTTGCCTTTCAGTGGAGAATCACTGAACCACAGTCGCATTGCAATAAAAGTTAATTGCGGCATGCAGTTATAGGCTACAGCTGTGGTCATTTTGATATACATCTTCAATTAAGCAAACAGAAAATGCATTGCTTTTTAAGTTCTTACATAAAAGACCCCCCAACAACATACAAAACAACGTGCATGAATACAAATATTTAACAAAAACACAATAACTAGGCTATAATTAAGATCTAACAATAAGCATGATGAAAGAATGAAATAGTACAAATAAACAAGTGTTCAAATGCATAATGAAGGAGCTGAATGAGGCTGAGAATTACTTGAAATATCATTGCTAATAGCCTAAATCTATTATTAAACCAGTGTAATTATTATTAGCAAGCTCAGAAATAAGTACATTTGCTTATGGCGTTATTGCTCTTCAGCTCCACAGATAAACTTTAATAGCATAAACTGTACAATCAATAAGCAGATATTCACAATAACTGATTCTGTGTAATTATGTGTAATGCCTAAGATGAATCAAGTAGGCTATTTTGTGTGGGTTTTAACATTTTTTATGTATGATGCTAATAGTATTTACATTTATAGCCTTTAGATTTGTGTGATTTTAATCCTTCAGCTTTATTGCACAAAACTAACTTTCTTTCTCCTCTTATACAATTGTATCGACCTATAGGCCTTGAATTCTCATAACTGCAAGAAAATGTCTAAAACTGTGAATGTGGATCTGTAACTGTAATCTTACTTGTTTGCTGTGTTAACTGTAAATGCTTATGTTCTCATTTCTTTCTTTACTTATCCTGTATCAGACTCTTTCTTTAAAGGTGAAGTGCCTTATTTCTTCGCCACAAACGTCTGGACCAAACTCACTGTAGATTTGAGTCTGAAGCAAAGGGAATTTGATGTAAGGTTTCGTTTCTGACCAGAATGGAGTCAGATCTCTGAGTTTGCAGCGGATTCTGGGATCTTCTGAAACACGACACCGGTGGGCTACACACTTTTGAGCTTTTGGAGGTGGAAGTTAAAAGTCACGTTCACTCTCCAGAGCATCTTCATGCATGGGCATGAAAAAAATGTGGGTGGGTCATTCTCCAGTAAAAAAAAAAAATCTGGAGAATGACCCACCCACATTTTTTTCTCTGCATAGAGATTTTAGAAAAGGTATTTGGCTTCGGGAACACCCCTAAGCCAAATACCTTTTCTAAAATCTCTATGCAATAATGAGTGAAGTGAATGAGTGAGAGTAAAAATGAAACGAGCACAAATCTGTCTATGCGTGCTTCTCTCAGAATTCAGAGCTTGGCAAGAGTAATATCAACTCAAATAGGCTACTACATGTTCTACGATATGATGTCGTATATTATTGTATGTGTATTTAAATGATTTAAGCCTTGTACAATATGATAGGCTACTCGAATGAATGGAATAAGCACAGCACGGTCACAAATCAAACAGCGCGTTATTGCCTCTGCGCGTCTCAGCATCCAAACCAGCTTTAATAGCCAATAATCAACTAAGATTCATATACATTATTTAATTACTACTTGATATGTCTATTTAAACGTTTTAATCTTCGTATGATCTGTATTCTAACTGTAAGAAGCTCAGGTTCCCATAGGAACCTGAGACTCGCGCTTGGGACAGCACATGCGCATTGGCTCGTCTGGCCTGAAAGGAAAGTGTTTGCTGGGACTCTGAATGAATCAGGTGGAATGGATCTGAGCAGCAGCGTGGAAATCAACGCTGTAGCTAAAACGTGGAATGGAGTTAAATTTATTAGGTCTTTTCTCAAGTGGAATGGATTTGACTGACGGCGCTCTGAAAAGTGAACAGACATATGTGCTGAATTAGAGACGGTAGAAGTGAGTGGGTCCAATATTATTGGTCTTAAAAAGTGGGTGGGTCTTGTCCCACACATATACAATGGTTCTGATGCCCATGTCTTCATGTAGCCTATCCCCGCCAAATTTGTTTACATTTTATTATTTCATAGTAGGCTATTATTGTAACCTTCATTATATTAAATAGCCCACCCCCAAAAAGAAAATTCTCTAATGATTTTCGAAGAAACTCGTTCGAGAAGTAACGGTCCGCTGTGATTTCACGGCACTTCTCGCACGAGTTTCTCAAGCGTAACGTTAGACCTAAACCTTGTGACAGTTGACTGGAAGCTTATAGTCAAAATATTTGTTTAAAAGTTTAAATATTCATATTTTTCTCTCACACACCTATTGTTTAGCTTCAGAAGACATGGATTCATCACTAGCTGCGATCTTTTGTATTACTGTCGTGTTCACTTTGTCTGGTTTTGGTCCCGTAACCCATTATAGACTAACGTTACTCACGATGGATTGTTTTTCTAAAAATCTTCATGCTTATATGAAGAAAGCAAGTCATACAACTGAGACAGTAACGTTAGGCTATGAGGGTGAGTAAATGATGTGAGAATTTACATTTTGGGGTTGAGTATCCCTGTATTCAATTAACTATAAAAATAAAAAAGGTATTTGTGACCTTTTAACGTTATTTCACAATTCTACCCCCCCCCCCCCAGAATTGCATGATATAAAATCCGAATTGCGAGATATAAACTCACAATTCTATATTTTCTCTCTCACAATTGCTAGTATAAATATCGCAATTCTGACTTCATAACACTGCGAGTTATAAAGTCAAAATGTTGAGATATAAACTCGCAATTCTGAGAAGTCAGATTGTGAGATAAAAAGATTAGCAATTTGACTATTGGTTAGCATTAATGTGATGCTCTTTCTTACAGGTTCCTTCATTCTTTCTCTTTGCTCATCTGTTTCTTATCCTGTTGTCCGGCCTTCAGTTCTTCATATGGATTTTCTTCTACTGCCACGGCCTCATAATCTTTGTCTTTCTGAGCAAGCTGCTCATACCCTCCCTCTGATTCTCCTGCCGGTGTTTTTGAGTCGGCTGAACTCAGTGTTTGGTACACCTCGGCTTTCACGCTCTTAAGAGCCTCGTACCCACCTTGACCTTGACCTTCACCCTGACCTTGACTTTCTGCAGCTCCTAGTGTGTGGTACACCCCCTCCTCCTGCCTCTTTTTTAAAGCTTCGTAACCCCCCTCGGCCTTGTCCTTATCCGTATTCTCGCCTAGTGTGTGGTAAACCGCCTGATCGGTGAGTTGGATTTGCTCATAGTCTCCATCTTTCTTCTTATCTTTACCCTGTGCGGTCGCCTGAACACTGCTTTCTCCACGTCTTCTGCGCTTCAGCGCGATCAGCACCACGATCAACACCCCGAGAATCATCAGAATCGCAGCCACCATGATGGGAAGCACATTTACAGACTCTGGCCGTGGTTGTGCTATGAGAAAGAGAGAAGATAAGTTTTCATGCTAGAAAAAATTAGAGAAGTGCACAATTGTGAAGTGAGAAGTGAAAGCGTCTTGTGCATTTATACATCAGTAGAGTCAACATTAAAATGCACGGAAAACGAAAGTGTTCATGCAGCTCTGTGTGCCTCTGTTTTGGCGTTAAACTTTTAGGTGTAGCAGACATTCGTGAGAAACGTTTCTGCTGTTGATTACCACAGAAAATAATTTCTCATTAAAATAAACCATAAAAAAAATTATTAATTTGAAATAAAATAAATGTTAACTGGAGTTAAAATTAAATGTTATTTTATTTCAATAAGTTCCAAAGCAACATTTCTAGCCAATTAAATAAAAACTAATAAACATGTCAAAAACACTACAAAATTATTAAAAATAAAAAATATAAACCCTAAAAACTCATTTAAAATATGAATAAAAAAAAAAACTACAACAGAATTTTAATTACACTAAACACTGGCTAATGAACAAGGTGTGTGTCTAAGGAGTGTGTGTGTGTGTGTGTGTGTGTGTGTGTGTGTTTAGGTACCTTTGTAAACTTTGCTGAAACGGGAGAAACCTTTCCCACACTCCATCCGGCAGCTGAACAGTCCTTCTTCCTTTATAGTAATAATGTGTGTATTTTCAGGAAGTTTTCGGCGTGCAAATGAGTCTTTAAGAAGTGTGTGATACCAATAGTAGGACTTGCAGTCGTCAGGACAGTCTCTGCAGAAACACTCCAGACTCTCAGGAGACGTTGAATACACTGTAGGAGCAGGAGGCCCATCTGTACCACACACAAATATGACTTACAAAAGAATTGATTCAGTGGTTGTTCCTGAAACTCAGTTGGTAGGATATTAACTTATCGTTAGCTAAGGTCATGGGTTAAATTCCCAGTGAATGCGTATCCTGATAAGGATAAAAGCATCTGACAGATTTTTAAATGTAACCGCTCTGACAGATTCAGTGAGTAATTCGTTAGACTAATTCGAACCGATAACGTGCGGGTCATTCTGACTGATTCATTAAAAGAGTTGACTCATAAGAGTAATTTGTTCATGAATTGGACTTTGCTGGTGAAGCGGTATGCTTGCTTTTGCATGCAGCCAGTGAAAACAACAAAAGAGAAAGATGTGATGGGTTGCTTTATTAGTTTTATTTGTTATACAGTGAGTTATTATCATTATACATATATATTGTGTATACTTTTTTATAAATCTTGTGCTTAAATATTTATTAACCTGTGTCATATTATTATTATTATTATTATTATTATACACACACTCACTCATAGTACCACATGGTACTCTTACATAAATGCCTTGGCCAGTTCTAGTACTATCTAGTAGTGGTTGTGTATAAATGAAGGGGTGAGGTGAGGCAGTGATTGTAATGTTTACCTATAACTTTTAACTCCTGGGCATCAGAATTTCCTTCCTGCTGGGCAGCTTCTGCACTGATGTGGCTGTACCTGTAGGTGGCGTGACATCTGTACTGTCCGGTATGATCTTGTGTGGCGTTGGTGATGATATATGTGTCTTCCTTTATGTTTGCGATTGTCATATTATCCTTATAGAAGATGGCAGTTTCTGCTTTCCCCCCCCAGACTGCACACCTGAGCGCCACACTCTCCCCCATCAGTGCAGGAACGGCTGGAGGCTCCAACATCACCTTGAGCTCTGAGACACACAGACACACAGGTCAGACATCCATAATCACTGCTGATGCTTCATTTAAAGATCCCATTATATTGAAGATGGCTTTGAATTCATATACTGATGACATCATGCATGTTGCCCTGACAGGTGTATTAAAATTTCTGTCCAATCAAATGCTCTCAATAAGAGACCCTCATGCAACCAAGCAGCAAATCATAGTGTTACTGACATAAACTAAAGGCTATTGGCTGTTTAAGAAAAAGGGATTCAACAGGAAATGTCAGCACTGGAAAAAATTAATCTTGGAATTTGGGGAATTTAATCTATAATGATCAACTTTGTCTTTGTGATGCAAATGAGTAAATAGTTGCCATACCGTAGGAGTATAGAGCTATAAACCCTGATCTTGGAGAAGTGTTAGACTTTATATTGAGATCTGACTTTTATAGACTTTGATATTTTGGCAAGTCTGAGCACAGTTTGAGCTATTGTTGAGATTCGCCCTGCAACTATAGAGGTGACAGATGTGAGGTGTCTTTTTCTCAACATCTGAGAATCAGTTTCCATTTGCTCTCCAGTTTAGTCTCATGGCTCTTTATGGAAGCCATTAAGATTTAGAAGAAATTGTTTGTATTTTTTCTAACACACACACACACACACACACACACACACACACACACACACACACACACACACACACACACACACACACACACACACACACACACACACACACACACACACACACACACACACACACACACACCTCTAAAAAGACATGAGCAATTTTGACTTTTACATTCAGATTGAATTATTGTGAAAATAAGTTTGTGGCTTTTGTATAGTTTGATTTTGATCTCTGTGAGCAATTAAGATATAAAGTAAGTTATTTAATAAAACATTTTAAGAACATGAGTTTAACCTTGAGTAACAAGCTTCAAATTCAGTATACTCTAACATCAATTGCTTAACATGTGTCAGAGCCAATAAGACTGATGGGAAGTAGTTTACATTCTGTGGTCGAACATTTTTTTTCTAGGAAAGACTGCTGTCTGCATTGAAAAGTGATCTGAAAACGCAACAGACGACATGCAATCACTATGTCTCATAATAATGTGTAATATTAATGCAGTCCCTTCTTTTGTAAATGTGTTTCACAGAATTAGTAATGTTATGATAATCGTATGATAATATAAAACTGTTTTAGACGTTTGTTCATCTGTGGAACACAATAGAAGATTTTGAAAGATGTTTGTTTGTTCATACGATTATAGTCAGTGGAGTCTGGTGTTGTTCTGGACCCCATTGACTTTCATTGCATGGACATTAGACACAAAAAGTCAAAACATCCTTCAAAATATCTTCTTATGTTTTCCACAGAACAGAGAAAGCCATACAGGTGTGGAACTACATGAAAGCGAGTAAATAATAACAGAATTAGTATTTTTGTATTTCCCTTTAACTACACAGATGATCTGAAATACAACAGGGAAAGGAGGAAGGAGTCACCTGTCATTTTCAGCGTCACTGCATTGCTTCGTTGTTTACCGTTCTTGCACCAGAAAGTGGCTCTTTTTGCTTCCTTCAATTCTGCAAATATAACAGCCCTGTTCTTCATCTCATCAACAGTGGTTCCTAGCATGAAGCCGCTCTCTCCCCGCAACACAAAACACTTCCAGCCAGTCGGATCATCGTCCACCTGCAGCACCAGGATTCTTCCACCACCTTTGGTCATCACAGCGCCACCTATAGATGGAGAGAGCTGAGCGTGAGGCTCCAGCTCTGAGAGAGAGAGAGAGATGAGAAACAGCAGGAGGAACAGATGATCGTGAGGGAACGTTTAGAGTTATTTAGGATGGTGTTCATACCTTCCACAGTGAGTCTATACGGGTCGCTCTTCGATCCGCCCTGCTCACATTCGTACGTCCCGTTGTTTTTTGATGTCACTGCTGTGAGAAGCATCGAAGAATCCAGATGTGATTGTGAATTTCCATTAATGAACCATTTTATCGGTCCAGCCCCTCCTTTACAGATCAGAGTGACATCATCTCCAACAAACACATCTGGGAACCTCGGCAGGAGAGACACTGAGAGAAATAAAACAGACGCATAAGAGACACGTCTTCTGTAACGCCAGGTTGTCTGACTACTATTGTAAAATATTATTGATTGATTTAAATTTGGACAATAATTGTAAACCATGGTGATTTAGTTCTGCCTACTCAACAAATATAATAATTGTAGTAATTGGAAAAGTTTGAAATGGACCGTAAAAGGTGCATTTATTAATTAATGCATTTTTTTATTAATGCATTTATAAAAGCATAAATAAATAATTTATGCACTTATTTATGCATTTATTGATTTAAAAAGCAAAAAAACTTTTTTATTCATAACAGATTATTTAGAATAAAAATCTTTTAAGAAACATTTTTTTGTGGCTTTATTTAAAATATCTTAATATAGCTTTTCACCATTTTCACCCTCTCCCTGACTTTAATTAAAATTGTATAGTGTTTTTTTTCTGTTTTTTTATTCAAGGGCTTCAGATATTCTGTCGAGTTCAGTGTAGTTTTTGAGTCTAATAGTCTGATCGATGTGAAATGTCCCACAAGTGATGAGGATCTTGTTAATAGTAAACTTGAGCTGCTGGTTTCTGACATTGGGATTCCTCAGGAGGATCTGCTGATCTTAGAAAATGATCTGATGCTTTTTGATCATGTAGGATTCAGACTGTTCAGTCTTCAGCGAAGAACCACGACAGAAACTACATTGGACTTGGTTGGAGGTTCATTATAAATGGCCCTCAGTGAGGTACTTACTGACACTAGAAACATCAGTATGCTGGCCATAAGCGGCCTTACCTATGTTTCACCCGTTTCAATTGAAACGGGCCCCGCCCTCCAAGGGGGCCCCCAAAACACCGGCAAAAATCCTATTCATTTTCTCCATAGGATATTGATTTTCAGCCATAATGTCTAAACCATCCGAGGTAGACTGACTACAAGCTATGAGATTGTGAAACGAAAGTTTCTGCTCCTATAAAAACCACAAGTCAGTATGAAATCAACATTGTTTTAAGAAAAACGTGTTTTATTTGCGATCTTCTGGAGAAATACGCTTTTACTGTCTATGGAAATACTATACTACCCTCAATCCTAAGCATAACACTGAGGTCTCTGATTGGTCAAACTCGCGGTTACCATGGCGACGTTTACCTCCCCGAGAACGGCTTAAGTGATCTGAAGCATAATACCGGTAGTTTATTTGTTTATAAATTGGCCTTTTTTGCCGTTAAGTTAAAATGTTATTTTGAGCAGGAAAAGAATTTTAAGAGGAAAATGAAACGTAGCCTACATATGCCAGTGGTGCTGAAAAACGAAAAAGATATTGGACAACAAAAGAAACGCTTTATTCAGTCTACCAAAAGTGACCTCTTTCTTTGGTCCAGGCGAGATGACAAAATCGCTGGACAAAGATGATCTTATCAGGGCATTCTCAGCACTCAAACACAGAAGGGTGGATTTCTAAAAAGGGCTCAGGTCAAATCTACGCCCGCCGCCCGGTGAGCTCAGCTGTCCACGGACGCGGAGCCCATCATTTTAACGTTATTTATGTTCGGTTCAGTGTCAGTCTGAGCCAGACACGTTTTCTTCTTTGCTTTTGTTAATAATTGAAGTTGAGTGGATGTTTGAGCTGTTTATTTTCTGTCAGCCCAGACAGCTGAAAATATACTGCGCTAATCAAATTAGTTGTCCGTGAAAGGGCGAGGCTTATTCCAATGTAAAACGCTGTATAATTTTATATAGTTTTAATCAAATAAGGTTGGATAACTTCTATGTTGAGCTGCCTGTTCTTGAAGCTGAAAGTGCACATAATAAAATAATATACCATTGATGCAAACCAACAGGAATCCTTGCTTTTTCTGCTCTATTATGTTTATGTTTTATATGAGTAGGGCCCCATATTAGTTATTGAAACGGGCCCCCGAATCGATAAGGCCGCCACTGATGCTGGCTGGGTGAAGTGATGAGGTTTCCTGCACCAAAGTTCTGCAGGACTTTTTTCTTAATGCTGTGCTTTATAATAGATTTGATAGTATCTCTTTTTTTTTTAGCTCCTCTGATCTTGCGCACAATGAAAATGTGTGTATTTACCTGTTGGTTTTTCTCCCTTGCCTTCTCTTACGAGAGCCAACAACACTGTGACATAAAAAGATAAATCAGATTATTTCTGCACTGAGAAACAACATCTTTAATTTTAATTTGCAGCTTCATTGCCATTGAAACGAGACGGCCGCACTCAGTCAATTTTGGGTGAATCATGACTCAAGAGTCACTGGCCAGTTGCATTTTCCAAAAAAGTAGTTATGAAAGTAATTCTTGCATATCTTTCTAAATATCTTTGTAAAAATTAGTTTTTGGCAGTGTAATTGAAAATCTGTTACAAAATTATCATAGTGCAAACTTCACCAAAAATGATATTATTACATAATTAATTCTGTCAAGTTTGCATTGAAATTAGATTTTTTTTCAACATTTATCATCATTAATGCTAATATAAAGGTGAAACTTGAAAAATTTGAGTATCATGCAAAAGTTATAATTTTGATGATTATGGCTTACAGCTTTTGAAAACCCCAAATTCAAAATCTCAAAACAATTTGAATATTACATGAAATCAATAAAAAAAAGTATTTTAAATACAGAAATGTCGGCCCTCTGAAAAGTATAATCATGCATATGTATTAAGTTATATATACTAAATATATTAGTTTCACCTTTTAATCTGAATTACTGAAATACATGATATTTTTGTTTTTTGTAGTTTTGCATGATATTCAAATTTTTCGAGTTTCACCTGTATTAACCAGACAAACAAAGCTCATTAAATAATTTGCCCCTTATCTGTTGCAGGAAAACTGCAAACTGGCTAGTTTGAATTAAACTTCAACATTTTACTTCAAGAATTTGTCAAAACATCCCATTACACAGAATCAGACAATAAGATGTGTTGCATAAACACTTGTGTTTTACCTGAGAGTGTCAGCAGAGACCTCATGTCCATCAGCCGAGCCGAGCCGCGCTGTCCGTCTGTCAGAAAGAGAAATATGACTGTCTGATGGACAGAAAGATGAGCCTTTTGTTGAAATTTAGGGAAGTGGAGAAAAAGCGGTCTATCAGCTTTATTGCATTAAAGCTCAGCTAAGTATAAATGTGTCTGCGCATGTTTCCATTGTTTTTGCTCAATCTGACAGTTTTTTTCTCTTACGGCAATTAGAGCGACTGCCGCACCCTTTAGTCACACTTTTCTGAACAGCTCATTTTTGCTGTGTGATTGTATACAAGCTTGCAGTGTTGCTCTCAATGTGCAGTTTGGTTATTATCTGGCGTTGCTATTTACAGAATGTGCAGTCATGGTCGTGTAGATGGTCAGTGATCAAGAACAACTGGGAGGCTCAAACTCCAAACAAGCATGAAAGAAAGATGCATGACTCATGTATTTTATTTATCAATTTATGGTATTAAGTTTTCAGATAAATATATATTTTTTTCTAATTAAGATAAATGCATTGTCTAATTAGTCTATAGACTATAATATAACTGTTAACTTAAAAGTGTGCATTCATTTTTAGTGCATTCAAATTTGATCGATTCAAAAATTGTATCAACAATTCTGTTTCTGCCCACGGAGAATATTTATGAAATAATATGAATCTATAACTTAGGTGCTTTCTTGTCTTATTCAGCATTTTTATACATTTTTGCATTCAGATGTTCATGTTAAAAGCTATAAGCAATAGTAAGGTTAATAAACTGGTTAATTGTTTACTTCATAACTTCTAATGCAGGCTATATTAAAATATTTTCATTTCATGCATGTACAGTTCAAAGTAATTTTATGGGAGAAGTGATGCATAGCCCCCTTACAGAAGCCAGCACAAATATCTGTGCTGACCTGTTGATTCATTTTTAGTTTGTGAAATTATAAAATATTTGAACTGCTTGCTAGTTAACCTGAAATGACCCAGGTTATTTTAGTCTTGATCTCTGCACAGAACATCATGGCCTGTTTGCAGATCCTGTGTTAACTCTTGAGGTTTGTGTATTTTCAGTGTTGGCAAAACAGTGCTACTTTCCTTTTAAAGTTTTTCATGTCTACTGGATTAACAACATTAACCACACTTAACCAGCCTCTGATGTTTAGTAAGCGCTGTTTTTTTAGGGTAAAGTGCAGAGGTTCTGCAATTTTTTTTGTATTTACTTAAAGTGCAGAAGTGGATAAAAGCAGATAAATGTTGTAAAATTTATGTTCAGCGAGTCATTCAGATGCATCTGGGTACGATGCAATATGTGGTCTTGATTTTGATTTCAATATGATTCAGATTTGTAATTAATTTATGTCAGGAGGTCCAACAGGTCAGTAGTGACAGCAAAGATGACATCTGACAACAGATCTCAACGCCAGTGAATAGTTTGAGAAAGAGCTCCACACTTCACGCCAGAGTCGGCCCGAGCCTTTTGGGGGCCCTAAGCAGAATTTGATTTGGGGGGCCCCTCCCACTACGCAGGGTCACCTGAGCTTGACGATTATTGACACAAATATCACGCAATAATGATTATAAATTAATACAGTGAGGTTATGTATTAATACAAAATAAATACTTAATAAAAAATAGATAGCCTACTTAAATAAAAAAGTTTTAACTTTTACTTTACTCTTTTACTAACTCTCTGAAACTTCTTAAAACAAACTGTCTCAAAACATATTAAATAAATTATTTGCTAAAATAATTTCAAAACAGAAATCAGAAACATAATAAGAGCAATGGTTCAACAAGTCTCAATACAGTGTAACTGTCCTCAAAATCTTTTTTTTTATTTTATTTTTTTTATTATTATTATTGTAACAGACTTTGTTGGATTGTACATGACAGAATCCAACAAAGTCTGTTACTATAATACCAGTAATGATGTACTGGCGCTCGTTGTATATGTGTGTATGCAATGTATTTTTCCCCTCGGGGCTTGCCGTAGATAGGAATGGGTCAATTGCTGCACAAAACATACCGTAAATAATCATGCAAACATACTTTTATCTTGCTCTTTTTTTCTCATCCTCTGCCATTTTCTTCTTTCTATTTTCGGCACCAGAGGGATACGTCCTTTTTTGTGACATGGCTTAACATTACTGCAGTGACTATGCGCAGTTGCGCGCGAATTGTCTATGCACGCGCGAGGTGTCTAGATTATGCGCATGACTTAAACGCTGGCAGACACAGCAGCATTTGTTGGCAGGTATATTGATCATGAAATCAGAATTTTCTTGTCTTTAATTATTCATTTATTCATATTAATTCATTCATTTATGTCACTTGTTTAAGTCATCTACATTTTTTTTTTCGATTTTTCGACTCGATTGGGGGGCCCCCTGGTGGCCAAGGGGCCCCAAGCAGCCGCTTAGTTCGCTTATGCCTCGGGCCGGCCCTGCTTCACGCTCAGCAATGTGACAAACCAATGTGAAACGAAAATAGATGGAATTATATGGCAAAAGAGATTACAAATATTTAAGTCACATGCACTACTTGTGTGACTGGAAATTAATTTATTATTTAAAATCTTCTTCTTCCACTTCAGTGTCACAATGCGTCTTTATACTTCTGAGACTCAAGCTTTCATAGTCATCTCTATTCTGTTCAATACTTTATTTAATTTGCTCAAGATGTGTTCCTAATTCTTTGTTCTATTTGTGGAAGAGGAACTTGCTTTACTGTGTGTGTGTGTGTGTGTGTGTGTGTGTGTGTGTGTGAGTGTGCGTGCGTACGTACGTGCTTGTGTGTGTGCGAGCGTTACCTTCCTGTGCATTTCCCAGAATACCCGATGATGGTGTTATTTATGAACAGAATCATACCGATTGTTCAGCACTTTTTGACTTCTTATTTTATTTGAGATTAAAAAGATTTTGCAATCAATAAGTGTATATTAAATATGTTGGTTGAATTTGGTACAGTTCACAATGCACACGCAACAATCTTTTTTAGACACACATAGTAACATTTACACATGTAGAAAAAGCTGTTGTTCAGAAATGAACTGATGATGCTTTTGGTAAAATAAGGGACAAAATGTGCTGAAATCTAGTAGTCATTTGAATTTATAGAAGCACTTTCTATGAAACCAGCATTATGCATTATAATGTTTATTTGACAGTGCCCTATTATACATTGTCTTCATAAATAATTGTAACGCTTATAATGTATTAATCTTATTTACATTTATGCATCTAGTAGATACTTTTATCCAAAGTGACTTGCAAAGCAATTTGTCACAGATCTATTATTATCTATTCACATAACACACACAATGTTTCAGAAACACATCTGATTATAACATGTATTAAGGCACTGTGAAAAAAAACAGCTTTTGCTCTTCACGTAACTACATTTTAATAAAGAAGTGAGCTGTTTAAATAATTAAATATGTTTACCTTTATAATGCATTATATACAGTATGGATGCTTCAGAGATGGTGTTGCTAAATTGATTATCAGAGTATGAACTTGTGAGTGGGACAGAATATAATATTTCTACCAGATGGTGAAATCTAGAGGCAGTAAACTCTGTGACCTGTGCCCTTTAATAGTTGTGTTGAGAAAGAGAGATTTTGATGCCTGTGGTAAAGTAACGGTGTCTTGATGCACATCCTGGTTTTGCAGAGTAAGCCGTGTTCCTGGAACAACAATCCTGTCGAATGAAAGAAAAGCTCTAACCATGACCTAACTCTTAAACTAGAGGGCCTAACCTAATAATGTTGGTTGTCGTTCAGGAAATGTCGTTCCAGAACCAATAAGGATGTTGACCCAGGCAACATCTCTTTTATTTTATTTTATCTATAAAGATAATATAGCTTTTAATGACTATTTTCCATGGTCTCTTTGACTCTTAAAATTGAACGAGCTGTTTGTTGTTGTTGTTTTTTTGTGTTGCTGCACTTTGCTAGTATATGGTAGTGATTATTTAAAGGCTGTGGGTTTGCTGTCAGTTAAGTGTAGTTTTTAATTGTTCATTTTTACATTATTTTATTTTATTTAGACAGAACTGAAAGTCAGTTGAGACATGTCTCTTTCCAAAACTGAAAGGGTTTAATTAAATGTTGCTTTTTACAGATTACCAGCCTTATAATAAAAAGTCTTTGAATGACTAATATCTAATGAATGAGTAATATAGTACATTACGGTCTGAGGGTCAGTGATGTGGCTTAAGACATGTTGGGGATTTTTAGGTTATTATTTGTCTCTCGGAGGAACAGAGTACAAGTCTTCTCTGAAAGTCGTCATATGCTTAATCATTCCAGTAGTTTGATTTTAATGTTAAAACAGTCCAAACCTCTTTAAGATGCTTTGAATAGAAATAGAAGTAGGGATTTAGTTTTTACTGACCCAGTAGACTTGATTACTGGTATTTACTATTAAATATCACTATTACTATTGCTTATCGTTAGAGTAAGTGATGTGATGTCCATCGTCCTGCAGCGTTTGTGCTCCAGACATGAATAATTAACACGTGTCTTCTTGAGGCGTGTTAGTTATGATGTTATGCCTGTTGGATATTAAAATAGGTGATTTGCATTCAATCCCACAGATTTACATTGAATCAAGCATCAAGGCGCAGTGAGTTTTGTAAGTAACCTCTCACATGTTATTTAGAAATGAAAAAATAAAGTTTATTAATTGGACGACCAGATAAGTGCAATGCAGCTTTGAGAATTACTTGAATAAATGATGGATAATGTGATTAATTTATACTCAAGATGTTGCTGTTTTGGTAGCATAGATAGCATGATAATCAAGCAAAACATTGACTGCAAAGTAGACCAGTATATAAGTGGTTTCAGCTCTTCTGCCTTTGTCTAGTAAATCAAATTCATGTCATTAGTTTACAAACCACATTTGATCATCTCTGTGAAGATGTCAATGCATAAACTAGTAACTGAAGTGTTTATCGCTTCGTCGTGCTTCTGATTTAAGGACGCTAAGCTTTGATGTTATAGTGAGAGGACGGGCTGGGACCTGGGTCTGAAAACAGGACAGCGGTGGGGAGCAACACACAGCCTAACACTGGCTACAAACAGGCCACGGTCAGTCCGTTTCGAAGGGGTTGACTGAAGAAAAACATGTATTAGTAATTAGGTAGCAGGACTGTTAGTGTGTGACTCCCAACACTGTGTTAGACCTACTTACAGATGCCTGAAAATAGAGATGTACTGAGATTACCACGCTGGAGTTCTCAGTAAACCCGAGAACTCACTAGTAATCACTAGAACACCACTGCCTCAATTCACCAAAACTATACATGCCCAGAGAGAGAGAGAGAGATAAAGACAGACAGAAAGAATGATAGATAGATAGATAGATAGATAGATAGATAGATAGATAGATAGATAGATAGATAGACAGATAGATAGATGAACAGTTGGGTAGACAAAGATAAGCAGACCATTGCAGGTTTAAATGATGATTTTTAAAAACAAATGTTTATTTTAGATCTATGAGCTAAATATATGCTGGATTAAAGATATAGACATATTTTGATGTATTCTATTGATTGATGATCATATGTACATGAAAACAGTTGAGCGGGAAGCAGCGTTTTGGTAAGATGTTTACAATTTCAGAAGTTTTGCTTGTGCATAGCTGACACTAGTGCAGCAGTCGGGTTCTGGAAGTAAAAAACTCAAGTCATTATCTCCATAAGGAAATTGATTTTGTATTGTTCAAGATCAATTTCCTTATGGAGATAATGAATGAAACTTCAGAAAACAGACCTACTGTGAGCTACGATTAATCAATGATATTTGCTTCTGCTGAAGCCATCATCCTGCTTATTTTTTTAAATAATTGTGTTTAACAGTGGAATTCCTGGTGAAAAAAAACAACAAAACAAACTGCATTACCCATGATGCTGGACAGAAAATTACACCAATCAGAGAGTTGAAAAAAGCAACACACTCCAAAATAGCTCTGTAGCTCCACCCACTCTCATGAACGACGCAATCCAGTTGATCTCCCTACACTTTCAAAATTCTGAAATGTTTATATATATATATATATATATATATATATATATATATATATATATATATATATATATATCCTATATATATATATATATATATATATCCTATATATATTTTTTTTGCAATAAACTTTAAATATTTTATTTTACATATAATCAACATTTGTAAATGAGTAGTTTCACATTTCTCCATTGTTTTTAATTTGATTATGCTGTTCGCAATGCTTCATGGGATTGTAGTTCTTTCCCTCAATAAAGCCGTTAAGTGCAGTCTTTTGTTTTTTTGTCTGATTTTCAAATACTTTTTTGCTTCAAATCAAGGTTTGTAGTGTTGTTTGTTGTGATTCACCTTGTTGCTGATTGGCTTGGTTCATGGCTTATAACGCTTTGACAAAGACTATTTTAAAATCCCTATGGGAAAAATTAATGAAAATAATACTTTCGGAACCAGCACCGCTGAAAAAGGGGGCACTGTTGTACTCTACATTGGCTGGTTGCCAGGGTGTTGCTATGTGGTTGACAGGTGATTGTTAACTGTCTTGTATGAAAACTCTCTGTGGTCTTATGGTCTGTAGATGATGTAGATGTAGATGACTGTAGATGTATGTTTTTCATATTTTTTTATGGTACATAAACAGTGTGTCTGATCAGTGCATCCAGTATAGTCAAGTTCCTAAACAACTAACTCATATGAAGCAGTTCTTTGCAGTGAATTAAAAACATACTCTGCAACCAGTTATGTCAAAATGATTCCTGAATAAATGCGTCTTTTGAAACAGCACAAATTATTCCTTTCTGGAGCAGAGTTAACTAAACTAAAGCTAAACTATAATTTTTGGTTATTTAAATAAATCTGAAATAAAACAAATATCTTGCCTAGGCGATCATCACATCTCTGAGCACTAGTACTAGTGATGCTTAACTACATGTAAATGCTACTAATAAGAAAGAGTTGCCAAACAGGCCTGATTTAGAAGTGGAGAAAGTGCAGACAGGCTCTTCTGAAGCAGTTACTGTCTGGTTTCTTCATTTATTCTGATGAAAGCCAGTCGTTCTGTCTAACTGCTTTGTGTTTTAGGTGTTTTGAGTGCGAGACCTAGTGTGTGAGAGACGCGACTGATCTCAGCGTGATGAGGACAGGTGAGGATTTCTGCAGCCGTTCTCTAATTCACCGCATGAACACACACAGTCAGGCTAATTTCTCCTTTCATTTTTCAGTCCATGACCCACTTATGTTATTAGACTGTATGTGTGTGTGTGTGTGTGTCAGTATGTTATTAGCTCAGAAAAAAGATTTACACATATGATGCATGCATACATGTCTTGCATTATACATGTGAAACTCTGTTTTCCTGCGTGGTTTTCAGTGGTTTCCGAGTGTTACAGATGACTTTCCCACAAAGCCACAGAAGATCCGGATGAAAACCAAGCCTCAGATGCGAGCCAGTTTGATCTAGCATCCGAGAGGCCGTGTGTGTGTGTGTGTGTGTGTGTGGAGAGCGAGGCTGGAGGGAGGAGTGTTTGAGTGCATGACAGCGGGATGAGAGAGATCTCAGAAGAGAGATTGTTCCAGTGCTGGAGGTGATCCTGCGTGGACGCAGCGCCTGGATGTGCACGTTTAATGACGTTTTTATGACTGTTTGCTCTGGTTGTGTCTCTCTGGACCCTGTTCTGACCACATCTCTGGAGCAAAGCGGCTCTTCTGTGCTGGAATGAGGAAGCTCAGGCTGGACATTGAGGTATGAATTCCCACTTGGATAGTGCATTCGTTATGATGCTTAGAGAGAGCAGATATAATAGTGTTTACAGGAAAAACTATTGCATGCATGATGCATATGACTCCCGGGATGCTTAATAGAGGACTTTTGGGAAAGTGTTGCTTTGCGTACATACAGTTGTGCTGGTGTGCTTTGGCAGAACTGTGAACTGCAGTAGTTGCATATGCAGCACTTTTGACTTCAGTGTGTGTTTTGCTCTAAATTGCACTGATAGTGACTGGGTGATTATGTGTGTGTGTGTGTGTGTGTGTGCTGTTTTCCTGGTGTGAGAGGCCTGCTGAGAGCAAAGGTAGGTCACTGTACGCAGAGAGCATAATTATGCACTCAAACACTTATCTAGGAAATCTATATAGCGAGAGAATCTGTGTGTGTTTAAACAGTCTGAGTGCAATTAGCTGTTTCATTTATCTGTGGTTTGTGATCTTGAGTTGTGTATGAAGTGCATTCTTGCTGTGTACATGAATTATGTTCATGCTTTTTTTTTTTTTTTTAAAGCAATTAAAGCAAATTTTTTTTTTTTTAAGTAATTCATGGCTACTTTGCTATATTCCAAGTCATATGACATTTAAGTGTTTGTTCAGTAATAATCTCTCTCTGGTCTGGTTCTCTCGCAAAGCATCATGCCTTCAGAACTCAAATGGAAGTTGTGCAAAAGTTGTATGATATTGTAAAGACATTTTTATGCTACTATTTTTTATGGTCAAAACCTGGTTATCTTTGAAAGATCATCCCTCTTTGTCATGTGGTCATAAAACAGCACATCTATCTGTCTCTCCGTCTATCTGTTCATTCTATCTATCTATCTATCGTTCATTCTTTCCTTCTTTCTATCTATCTATTGTTCATTCGTTCTATCTATCTATCTATCTATCTATCTATCTATCTATCTATCGTTTTTTCGTTCCTTCAATCTATCTATCTATCTATCTATTGTTCATTCATTCATTCATTCTATCTATCTATCTCTATCTATCTATCGTTTTTTCGTTCCTTCAATCTATCTATCTATCTATTGTTCATTCATTCATTCTATCTATCTATCTGTATCTATCTATCGTTCATTTGTTCCTTCTATCTATCGTTCGTTTGTTAGTTAGTTTGTTCAATCTATCGTTTGTTCAATCTATCGTTTGTTCAATCCATCGTTCATTCTATCTATCTATCGTTTGTTCGTTCTATCGTTTGTTCATTCGTTCTATCGTTTGTTCTTGCGTTCTATTGTTTGTTTGTTCGTTCTATCGTTTGTTTGTTCTACTGTTTGTTTGTTCGTTCTTTCTATCGTTCGATTGTTGGTTCATTCTATTGTTCGTTTGTTGAACCTATCGTTTGTTTGTTCTATCTATCGTTTGTTCATTCATTCTATCGTTTGTTTGTTCATTTGTTTTATCGTTTGTTCGTTCTATTGTTTGTTCGTTCTAACTTTCATTCGTTTCTATCATTTGTTTGTTCTATTGTTAATTTTTTTATCCATCGTTTGTTCGTTCTATCTATCGTTTGTTCATTCCATCTATCGTTTGTTAGTTTGTTCTATCTATTGTTTGTTCTATCTATCGTTTGTTCATTCCATCTATCGTTTGTTAGTTTGTTCTATCTATTGTTTGTTCTATCTATCGTTTGTTAATTCCATCTATCGTTCGTTCGTTTGTTCTATCTATTGTTTGTTCGTTCTATCGTTTGTTCGTTCTATCTATCGTTCATTCGTTTGTTCTGTCTATTGTTCGTTTGTTGGTTCTGTTTTGTTGTTCGTTTTTATCTATCGTTCATTAGTTCATTCACCGTTCATTCTAGTTTCATCTAGTTTCTCTTCATCTTTTTGATATTTTTGACCAGTGTAGCAGGGATTTTTTGTGCTTTCTGTATGAGAGCAGCATCATCAGTCTGTGACATTTGTGGTGTGGACAGATTGTTGTGTTTTAGTGGAGTTTCTCTTGGTTTGGTGTTTTTTCTCTCCAGCTTTTACACTCGTTTTTTGCGTTCTGTCTCTCCTCGTCCCAGTTTTCTCTCGTACTCCTCCTCTCTTCTAGAGCGCTGACCTCCAGAATGTTGTTGAACGAGGTCATGGCTGTGGGTTTCCTCCTCGTATGCTTCTGCTCATTATTTGGGCTGTTCATGTGTGATTTCCTGTGTTAACATTACTCTGGGTTATCTTGTACCCGTTTAACACTGTTCAAACATTAATCTGGGTTAGTAATTAATTGCCAGTTTTGAAGTTTTACACTGTAGTTTCATAATCCCTGACTTAATATTATTATTATTATTTTATTATTTAGGGTTTTTACACATTGATTAAACAATTAATATATAACAAGCATGCTATAGTAGTTTTAAATCAAATTGTAAATTCATATACATTTTGGCATGTAAATCCACTCTAGTTATCTTTAGTTCTCTAAAATGTATTGCAAAAAATAGAAGGAAATGTGTAAACCGTTTTATTACAAAATAAAATAGAATAGACCGTTATTTTTAAATGTTTTATGTTGCTGAAACTAAACAGTGGATACATATTTTATGTCATAAGCAATTATTCAGTAATCATTAATGGTTTATGGTTGGTTGTGTGTTGCTTGAATACTCTTTAATATCTGATTCACATGTACTAGTGTGGTTTTTTAGTGTGTTCATTTTAGCAACACTGGTCTCTTTAGTGCCTTTCTGTTCAGGTTGATAAATACTGTAACATGCACCTGTATTTTTCTGATATGCATTCTCGCATCTGGATTGTTTTGATGAATTTAAAGTCTGACTTTGGTTATAGCGGCAGGATATGTTTAACACTGAATCACTGTGCGTAAGATGATGGTTGATAACGATTCTGCAATGTCTCATAGCTCTGTAAAGGGCTGTTCCTGAATTTGACGTGGTTTATATTTGGCTTAACAGACAGAGGTTTGCTTTAACTTTTAATAAGTTATCAGACTTATGATTCAGTGTATGCATTTAAATGAAAATGGAATAAGTGGAAATATAAACTCCTAGTTTCAAAGGTCTTTCTTTTCTATGTAAAATAGGATAGTATTCAAAAGTTTGAGGTCAGTAAGATTTTTTTTAAAAGAAGAAATTAATACTTTTATTCAGCAAGGATGCATTAAATTGATAAAAAGTGATAGTACAGACATTTATAATATTACAATAAATTTTTACCTATAATAAATGCTGTTCTTTTGAACTTTCTATTCACCAAAGTTTCCTGAAAACAAATGTATCACGGTTTCCACAAAGATATGAAGCAGCGCAACTGTTTTCAACATTGATAATAATAAGAAATGTTTCTTGTGCAGCAAATCATCATATTAGAATGATTTCTGAAGGATCATGTGACACTGAAGACTGGAGTAGTGATGCTGAAAATTCAGCTTTGATCACAGGAATAAATTACATTTTACAATATAATCACATAGAAAACAGTTATTTTAAATTGAAATAACATTTCACAATATTACTGTTTTTACTATAGATCAAGTAAATACATTCTTGGTTAGCAGAAGAGACTTCTTTCAGACTTTTGAAAGGAAGTCTATATTATTAAGCTGTGGCCTGTATTTGAATGTATTGGCTTAAACCTTTGAGCAATTCACTGTTATTCACAACAAATCTCTTATGATCTTCAGGCCTCCCACGTAACGCTTCTATCACCTGCAAACAAGTGTACAGAGGAGGGAACGCCTCTCATTTCACTCATTCATGATCCCTGGGGTTTTAAAACATCATTGCATCATAAACATTAGTAGGTTCATTATAGAAACAGAAAGTGGTTTTGTGCTTTTCTCAATGGCACAGTCTCATTCAGAGCTCCAGGGAAAGAGTGCAGAAAAAAACACTAACACTCGGTTTAATTGTCCGTTATCTGCGCTGTCATTCTTTTCTAATAGAGCGATGGTCGGTGAGAGACACAAAGAGCGTGAGCGAGAGGAATGGACCAATGCCGGACCTGGTTGCTCCACTTCTTTTTAACGGGTTATAAAAGTGGGACAGCCTGTTCCATGGCAGTTCTCCAATTAAAGTTTCTGGGGACCAATTCACTGGAAATATATCTATATTCACCCTGTCCTACATAGGAGGGGGTGGTGCGCTATGTATGTGAGAGAATGAAGTACAATACGATAGGAGGTGTGTGTAAAAGGATTTCTTTTTGCAAAAACTGAGCGAGCTGAATGGACACTCGGACGTGATGGATTATGTGCAGAAATGCGAGTGGAAAAGCCTTGTAGTTGCTGTATTTAGTTATTTATGTAACCCAATACTGGTTTTATTGGACTACTAACTAAATTGCACTTGTTTCTCTGTGATATAGTTCTGTTTAACAGGCCTTGTCTCGTGTCCGGTGTCCTGACAGACTGGTTTCTGCAGTCTTTTTGCTGTTTTCATGACCTGGTCTCGTATCACCGCTCTTCCCACTTTGTCCTTGGGCTGCTGGTTTCTGTGTGGCGCCTGCATTACTCTCTCTGAATTGTCTCTAGAGAGTGAAATGAGGCCAGTGCTCTATTTTTCCCCACCTGCCCCAGTCAACTGCCAATTATACAGCAGAGAGCTAATCAGGCGAGGGAGAAACACTTCTCTGCATTCTCATTGGTCCTGTTTTATTAGCTGGTTAATATGAGGGGATTCATGCATGGATGCATGTGTAATTCTTGCTTCTTGTAATTCTAAAATATAGGCACTATAGGGTAAAATATAGGCACCTATAGTGCCTATATAAAATATAGGCATATTCACACCACGGACGATAACTGTAAAAATATAGTTCTATTAAGTCGTTCTAAATGTAAAAGAGTCCAAAGCACAACTAAAACGACAACGGCACACAGGAACTATATCTTTGGAATCACTTTCAGAACTATTTTTTCCAGGATGACCAATAAAAACATTGACAGCCAATCAGAATCAATTTTGCTTTAAAGGGCTCGAGCATTTAAAGCGACAGATGTCATAAACTGCTGCGCATGCTTAGAATAATCAAAGTGTCCCAAACTTTTGAATGGCAGTGTACGTACATACATGCATATATCCATACATACATACATATACATGCATACATCCATACATCCATCCATACATCCATCCATACATACATACATAGATACATATATACATACATCCATACATACATACATGCATAGATCCATTTATACATCCATCCATGCATACATACATAAATAAATACATTCATGCATTCATCCCAAGACTCAATGGAAGCCTGTATTAGAAACTTAATTTGATATTGCCATCAATGTATTTTTATAAATGGATTAAGCAATTGATTTGGAGGGTTTGTGAACGAGACCATCTGTGTCTCATTGGCTTGATTCATCCTTGAATTGGCACCCGTGTAACCAGTAAAGTTTCCTAATAGCCTGTTTTAAACAGTAGATATGATTTTAGTCTCAATGTCAGACGCCATAGTCTCTTGCTGACCGTCTGATATATATTGCATATAAAAGGTGGACTTTCTTGATCAATCTGATTTTCTTTTCTACATCACTGGGTTGGTTGATTCAATGGATACTTTTGAGGATGAATTATCACTGGATTTGCCATAGTTTACCAAGATTAGGGGCCACAAATCTTTGAAAGATATTCAGAGTATTGCTTATTTTGTGGTGTTTTTTTATAACCGTTCACAGAAACTGCCAAGGCATAATTTACGGTTCCATTTCACTACAGTCTATTATTGTGGTGATCTATTTCAGATTAATCACACATAAAAGCAATCTCTTTTACTTTATCATGAGGGAACAGAAAATTCATACATTTTCTGGCTTTTCAAAGGATGAAGCATGTGGTGTGTTGATCATCTATGATTACAGAGATATATTTACATAGCCAGAAACAATCAATTATATAAATATTTATCAAAAAGTCCAAATTCCAAAACCAAATTATTAAAAACCCAAATACAGTAATAATTAAGGCATTGGTAAATTGCTCATTGCAAATAGAGGGGTCAAAACACTGGGCTGATTTATAAATAGTATTCCAATAAAACTGGGAGCTACTGCAGTATTTGCAATGGGGAAATGTGCTCTTGATGAACCACAAACCGGTTCATTAAGGTAAATGACCATCTAAAGCTGTGAACGGGTGAATCAGTCACCATGAGCCGTCAGTAATATGGTGATGGAGATCTCTGGGGGTTTACAGGACAGTTTCTTAATGTGGACGTCACTGACGTCATTTCTATCTACAGTATTTACTGTACAGATGACAGGCATTGAGGGAGAGGTGGTGGAGATGTTTTGCATCTGTGGAGTTATGTTCTTTAAGTGTGTAAAATAAAGCGGAGACAAATTATGCTGACTGAAAGCTGATATAAATAAATTCATTGAGTCAGTGACCCTCTTGTGTGCAATTAAACAATAATATAATCAGCAGAAATGCAGCGGGCGTATGCTTCACAGTTACAGGACAATGACCCGAATCACACGCTGAATGCAACCAATGTAATCTGCAAGTCAAGTCAATTTATTTGTATAGCACATTTCACAAAGCGCTAAATGTCTTACATCACTGAAGACACTCATTTAGCACATGCTCAGTAAGGAAAAACAAGTTTAACTTCGTCAAAAAACTCTGTGTTATAAAGTTTTTTTTTTCTTGAATGTCCAGTTGTTTCCTTTATGTTGTGTTTGAATTTAAGTTTAAGATAAAAAAAAGTGTTTCTGGGTTAAAGTTAACATGCATGACAGACCATATTACACATTTTTACAAACAATTGCAACACTCAAAAAATAAAAGCTTTTTTTTTTTTTTGCCAAAAGCAGGATTTGACCTATTTTATATAATTATAATACCACTCAAAGTTTTTCTTTAAATGCTGTTTATTCCTGATGACTATATATGATAATTCCATATAAATGAGATACCTATTCAGTAATTTAGTATTAAAGCACTGAAGTGTGCTCATTACTCACTTTATTATAAATATCCGTTTCTAACTATTTTTCTTTCCCATGTATCTTCTTTCAAAAGCAAACCACAATTATTCCGGTAGAGCAAAGGAGCTATGCATTGATTTGTATTTTGATTATGTCTTTTCAGGATCACAAATAAATGGTGAAGAGTAACATTAAGAAGCTAAGAACAATAACATCCTCTTGGAGATGCACATGGATGCCACCAGCACATAGAGATTCACAGAGAACAACTAAATCATACTGTAATTTAGCCCAAATTCAACTTTCAGTCTTCCGCAAATTGAATCCAGTCTGTTAGCCCTGGAGATACAGCTGGAGTTTGTTATTTTTAGAAGTAAAATGTGGAAAAAGTCCCACACAGTGTCTTATCTTGCAGATCTTTATTAAATAAAAGGTTTCTAAAGATTTTTTTACATAAACAAGCTATTATTTGCTGGCTATACAGCAGTGTTGTTTCCAGGGAGTTGCTAAGGTGTTCAGAGTGGTTGTTAGTGCATTGCTAAGGAGTTCTATATGATTTATTAATGGTCTAAGTTCAAAGATATCCTGGTTTCTATGTGGGGCTTTATATTGACTCCATATATCAATCTGGAATGTATTTTAACATCAATGCATCACCCATCTAAGGATTATTCTCTCTTTCTTTTCCTCGTTCCCCAGTCTGTCTAACATTAAGGTGGATGTCGATAAGCACCATGACCCAACAGCACAGCATCAACACTGCTTGCTGACACGGTGCAGCAAAGGATGCTGGGAAACACCAAGCGCTTTTTTGGCAGCTCCGAAGACAAAGAGGGTGAAGATGAGGAGGATGAGGAGGAGAGATTGAAGAGAGCAAAGCAAAATGGGATGATCGATATGGGAGAAAAGGAACACCAGAACCGGGGCGGACGCAGGGGGGACGGATCCAAACCGGCAGCCGTTGTGATTGGATGGCAGAGAGGAGAGAGACAACCGAGGGCTGGCAATCCGGCCCAAAGAGGAATCCCACATTTACCCAGTCAGCCGACGCTTTATCATCAGACAACCAATCAGCCGCTGTATCACCCGGTCTTGACCAATCAGCAGGCCCGGCGGCGTATGATGGAGCGGAGCATGACCACAGTCACGCCGGTAGAAGACTCGCACCTCCCTGTCATCGTTTTCCGCATCGGCATACCGGATATCAAACAAACGGTCTGTGCATTTCTGTTCACACACATTCAGACACACTCACAAACTGCACTAGAGAGGGGCCGATAATCATCTCGACTGCTTTTCTACTTAATTGGTTTGATTTTGCGCACTGAGATTCACGCCTACTGATAATAATGATAATTTATAATTAATATTTTATAGTTGTGTAATGATTTTTCAGTTATGACTATTTTTGTTGTTAATAATATTTATATTTATAATAATATAAATATAGTTTTTTTAGTTATTGTTGTCAAATGAAAGTGAATTCAAATCATTTAAAATGTATTCAATTAATAATAATTATATTTTATTTTTATAGTTCTATATGGTTTTTCAGTTGTTATTATCAGTACTATTATTATAGTTATACATATTCATAATTCATATTTTGTTTTTATAGCTGTAATGTAGATTTTTTTTAGCTGTCATTATTATTATTAATATGTTATAAATATGACATAAATGTGTGTTATAATTATAAAATTACTACTTTATTTTTATAGTTGTAGTGTAATGTTTTTTTTTTCATTTTTTAATTAGGCCTACGTGAAAAAAATAGACATAATTATTTATAATGTATTCTGCATATTGGTAATTAGGCACTTAAAATAATTGGGTATGTTTAAAATGCAAAATTGGTCAGTCTCTATTTTTCTTTTGCTGAAAAATACTCTCATGTGTCTCCTCCTCTAGAGTTTTAGAAATAATGTATCAGATTTTGCTCAGATTTGCCAAATCACTAAAGTCTGATATCAAAAGTCAGAGATCTCTTAAAATGTATGAAATGTTGCTGTTTCCTATGCTAAATTAATGTCTGATGTTCACGTGCCACACACACACACACACACACACACACACACACACACTTTAATATACTCTGTATCTATTTTGTCTCCCAAGGTTATCGTGGGAGGGATTGAGACATTAAGAGAAAATTAAAAAAATAATTTCATTCAGGGGGAGAAAAGGGGGAACAGGGGATCCTTAATGAAAGAATATTTAGTGCGTTGTATATTAGTGTGTGTGTGTGAAGCTATTCTGGGAAAATTTTAAATAAACACACACACACACACACACACACACACACACACTGAGCTTGAGTTTCCTCTCATGATTTGTGTGGGAGCTCTGACCTGATTTAATGTCAAAATCGCTCTCATCTAAACTCATATAAACTCCTGACTCAATTAGCAGCTCACTTAACATGCTCAACCGCGGCACATTATCAATCCCCAGATAAAGCAGCATGCTCACACACTCTTCATAGTGCTGAAGTTTTGCTGTTGGATTTTAAAATGCAGGATGGTTTATTGTTTGCACTATGTCAGCTTTAAAGCTTTTGAAATGGCTTGTAAAAGTGATTGTTCAAATGCAAACAACACAGAGGCTCTTCTGTGCCGCTTCAAATTCATATTCAACAGGTGTCAGTATTTTAAGCATACAAAATGTTTAATCTTACATGTTTTTGTGAATTATTGCTGCTTTGTAAAAACAAACAAAAATCGTTTTTACAGTGATGCATTTCATTATTATATTCATTATACAGTAATGGAAGTGTTATTTTTAGTATTATTGATATACTATCATAGTTTTTGAATTCGATTTTATTTGTATATTTCTTCAATTTTAGGTAAAGTTGTAGTCATTTTGTTGGGGTTTTTTAATTTATTAAAAAAAAAACACTGAAAGTTCCTTTTGTTCTATTAAGGATTTTTCTTTTAATTATTCATATTTTCAGGGGCTTAAAGTTGCAGTAGGGAGTTTTGGGAAAATGTTGACTTAGCCTGAAAATTTGAACAAGCACAACTTCCAGGTCCAACCCCCTTGCTCTCTGCTGCGCTACAGCCCTCCCTCCACAGCTCCTCCCCCCACAGCTCCTCCCCCCACAGCTCCTCCCTCCACAGCTCCTCCCTCCACAGCTCCTCCCCCACAGCGGAGCCTGCCGTGAACGCGCAGGCTAGTAAACAGGACCACCGATGACGGCGGATTATAAACAGTTATGGAACATTCACTAATAGGGACGAAACATCAACAATATGCTTTACATTGACTATGGTCTGCCCATACTTTGATTACAAACTTGGTCCTCAAATCATTATGTATTTTGCAATACATGTAACTTTATAATGTTGCACTCTTTCTATAAGTTATAAATAGCTAGTAAGATAACGTTAAAGGATTAGTTCACTTTAAAAAAAAACTTTTGCTGATAATTTACTCACCCCCATGTCATCCAAGATGTCCATGTCTTTCTTTCTTCAGTCGAAAAGAAATTAAGGTTTTTGATGAAAACATTCCAGGCTTTTGCTCCATATAATGGACACAAACGTTTCAAGGACCAAATGACAGTTTCAGTGCAGCTTCAAAGGGCTTTAAACGATACCAGACGATGAATAAGGGTCTTATCTAGCGAAACGATCGGTCATTTCAAAAATAAATAAAAAACTTTAAGTTTTATAAGCACAAATGCTCGCCTTGCTCTGTTCTGTGATGCACGTTCGTGACTCTCCTGTTTGAACTCGTTCATCAAAATGAACAAATCTTTTTCGAATCATTTCGTTCGTTGAATGAACGAAATGACTCGGAAAAAAGATTCGTTCATTTGGATGAACGCGTTCGAACAGGAGAGTCACGAACGACGGTACGCGCTCGCGCTGTGCAAGAGAGGGGTGATCAGCGCGTACACGAGCGTGATTGACACTGCTAAGACATTCCTCCTGGCTCTGATTGGTTGTTTCTGACCGGGAGCGGTGTATTTCTGCAAATGGCAATAGGACCACAGGGAGGAGCCAGAGGAGCTCGATTTTTTCCACAGATTATCTGTCTCATATTCTACTGTGAGGACATAATGACAGTTTTAACAAATATTGGTTTACAAAAGCTACCTACTGGAGATTTAAGTGGCCTTTAACATGCTCAAAAACTCTTGAAACTTTGCACACACATTGTTGCATACATGTAAATGTAAATAAAAATTTCTTCTTCTTCAAAAAACAAAGAAAGTCTTCAAATATACAGGTTGCACACTCCAACCTGTAAACCCTCCAAAATATCTTACCCTTAGACGTCCATAAGTGCATTACTGTAAACACGACTTCTGTATGAGGTGTGAGTCAAAATGAAGGTCTGTGTTGAACGACAGCATGTCACAGATGCCGTCAATAAATCTGAAGTCGTTTTGAACCTTAAATCCAGTTCAATCTGTTGTTCTTACTCTCTCTCTCAAACCTGTTTTCTCTTTCGCCGTCTGTAGAAGTGTTTGCGGTTTGATCCCGACGCGAGCGTTTGGAGTGCGAAGCAGCAGATTATTTGTTCTCTCAGCGAGTCGTTGTGGGACGCTTACAATTACGGCCTCTTCCATCCAGCTGGAGACGGACGAGATGCCAAGTTCCTGGAGGAGGAGCGCTTGCTTCGAGAGTTTTCCCAGTCCCTGGAGAAGGGAGTGCCCTACCTGGAGGTGCTGTAGCGAATAATAGATCACAGGCTCACAAACACTAGACAACATCACCCAGAATGCTCAGCAACCTCATAACCTTCTGTACAGACATACCTTAAAGTGTTGGCTACAAAAAAGCTGGAAGATTTCAATCGTTTTTGGCTCATGCCGAGCCTACAGGGGCAAGCTGTCACAATAGGAACCTGCTGTTTTATTGACAATTGAGGAAAATAATAGGTAACACTTTATAATAAGGTTCCATTTGTTAACATTCAATAAAAGTACTTCAAAAGCAGGTTCATTTAAACATTTACTAATAAATTATTAAACATTTCAAAAGCTGTATATGTTAATATTATTTCATGGACTTGAGCTAACACAAACTAACAACAAGTAATGTATTTTAATTGATGTTAAGAAAGATTCATGAATATTGTAACTGTATTGCTCATTTATAGTTAATATTAGTTAATGCATGAACTAATATCAACTAATGGGACCTTATTGTAAAGTGTTTCCGAATACCTTTTTAAAAAATTATGAAATGTTAAAAAATATACTTATTTGTGTTTAAAATACATGTTTTTTTAATGGCATTTTAGGACATTTTAGACATTTAAACAGTTACAGTATAAAATAAAATTCATGAAACAGCAAAAATGGACTAAACTATCAAACCATTGTTACATTCATTGTATAGTTGACTTATTTTCCTAATGGCTTACACTTTAAGATTTGAATTGTTTATTCTTTCTTATTCTTAATACAGTGGTTACTCAACCAGAATAATACTTTTACCGCCGTCGCTCCCGCGGCGGTAAAATTCGGATCTGTATTTGCTGCCTTTTACCGCTAAGAGGCGCTACAATCACAGACTTTGAAAGGTGTCCGTTTATTCTCTCTATTGCGTAGAGCGATTGAAAGCTGGTAACAGATGAATTCAAGTGAAACATAAACGAATTCATAATCACAATACTGAAATTAAATTGAATAAATAGTGAAAACATTAGCTTCAACAGAAATATATTAGGCTATCAATGAGGCTCTGTAAGAGCATAAGACGAAATCTAATAGCGTTCAGATGGTAGCTTAGTGGTTAACGCAACAACATGAATGTCACAGCGCTTCAAGCGATCCGAGATCGAATCTCAAAGTAGCCAACATTCTGATGGCCGACTTCATTTATGTTTTACCGTTCTTGATGCTTAAATAGGTAGGCTAACTGTTTATTAGCGAGTTCATTAACTGTTTATTTATTTAATGTCAAGCGTTTGTTTAATTATCAATGCCACATTAACGTAAATTTGCTAAATTCCACGTAGAGCCGCTGCACGACAAAACTGATGAGGGAAATGAAAATAAATAAAAAAAAAGAAAGCTGATCGCGTCAGAAAATGAAAATAATGATGCTTGTCTTTAATCTGCTAAATTATTGTTTTGTGAATCATTCACGAAATTGAGTTGACTGACAGTGATACCTGGCCATAGCAACGGGAGAATTTTTTCAAAACAGATCCATATTGAACAAATCAGAAAAGACTGATTAAGTTGACTTGACAGACTAACTAAATAGTATTAGGCCTACTTTCAATATAAAAACAAATGAAAATGTAAAAGAACACTAAAATTAATTAAGTTTGAAACCCATCGCAAATTTTTAAGGTTTAAATAAAGTGTCGGGAGAGTTTATTTGTTTAAAACAGGGTTGCATTAAGTTTAGAGTTTATTTCCTTTGCGATGCAAAATAAGAAACACAGAATCTTATTCTTGCAACATTTTAAATTTGTATTGCCAAAGAAATTTCAGCCAAATTAATCAATTAAAACAGTACAAAACGAAAATAGTCCAAAGCCACATAAATTAAGAACATGCGTTTTTCTTTGCCTCTCTCTCGCGCTTGATCTCTTTTTAGCAAGTTTATTTTGTCTCCCTCCCTCCAAAAAAACCTGTAACAAATGATTTAGCCTTTGTTGCTTCAAAGACAAAGCATGCCTTGATGAATTCACTTTACAATAAAACGAGGTTGATCGCGAATTAAAGAGCTCTGTATCTGCTGTGGCATGAACGCGTTTCGTCGACAGTTCATGTTTAGATAATGCCAGATTGTTAACAATCATACACACTGCTCAAACATTCTAAAACTCTAGAAAAACCAGTTGAAACAACTGGATTGAACACTTTAATTGAAGTGAAGTGAAAAAACTTTAAATACAAATATACAATATTTATAATTTAATAAGATATAGGCTAGGGCCTACATTTGGACACACCGAGAGATTTATCCTTAAAAGAATTTAGCCTTTGCCTGCTCATCAGGCTGGCTATCTGACATCTCCATATGAAAGACGAACATTAACACCTATTGTGCACGCACGATAAAGCCACTGTCCCTCCAACCCCCCCACAGGCTCTCTGAGTCTGACTTACACACACACACACACATACACCCCACAGGCTCTCTGAGTCTGACTTACACACACACACATACACCCCACAGGCTCTCTGAGTCTGACTTACACACACACACACACACACACACACACACACACACACACACACACACACACACACACACACACACACACACACACACACACACATACACCCCACAGGCTCTCTGAGTCTGACTTACACACACACATACACCCCACAGGCTCTCTGAGTCTGACTTACACACACACACACACACACATACACCCCACAGGCTCTCTGAGTCTGACTTACACACACACATACACCCCACAGGCTCTCTGAGTCTGACTTACACACACACATACACCCCACAGGCTCTCTGAGTCTGACTTACACACACACACACACACACACACACACACATACACCCCACAGGCTCTCTGAGTCTGACTTACACACACACACACACACACACACACACACACACACACACACACACACACACACACACACACACATACACCCCACAGGCTCTCTGAGTCTGAGACTGACTTACAGTAAAACAAAAAGAAGTCGCAATTCACACTTAAACACTTAAGCATTACAGTTAAGCATTAGACTATTAAAGTGTTGATAATGAAGGAATTACATAATGTAAGCTACATGTAGTGATATTTCTGTCATGAAACTTTATTACTAAATGTTTCATTTCAATAATTCATTCAATTTCAATAAGTTGTTCTTTTTTATTCAAATAAACCTCGAACCACAGTGCTTTGTTGTGCTGCTGTTAAACTAGGCCTAAATAACATTTATAGAATAATTATGAACTTAAATGAAACAATATTGCAACATTTCGACAAATAAATTATTGATAAATAAATTATAAATACTGCTTTAGAAATTACGATTGGTATTATTATACAGATGTAAAGTCATTCTGTTGGATACTATTTGTTCCAGTGTAAAATGGAAATGCTTGGCAATTTTATTTTATAAATATAAGCAAAAACTATATGGTGTAACAGAGTTTTAGAACTAGACAAATCTCTCTGCATTAATAATAGGATATAAAATGCATTAATAGGCTTATATAAAATTTACAAAAGCCCCAAATTTGTTCGGGGTTTGAACCCGTGTCATCTAAATGATCATCTAAAGTGGTGAGTTCTACCACTCGGCCATGAATTTAACTCTTTGTGAAATGACCAAACGTTTGTTTCTCCAGTGTGTTCGTTCACATGAGCGAGAAAACTTTTTAATCGTTAGCATATTGTAGACCTTTTACAGTTTTAAAAGATGATATATTATCTGTATGACCAAAAATTACGGAGTAGGCTAGCCTTTCAAGTTCTTTTAGCTGCTATGAGAAAAAATAAATTCAAGTGAAAGCGCCGCCGCGTTTGTCGAACTCTAGTTCAACATGCCAGAATAAAACCCAATTTTAGAACAATGCGTAGCGCCACTCGGTGTGCCAAAACACTTAATTATTAACATCAATATTTTGTTCAAAAACATCTCAAAACGCTTTGTGACATTTTGAAAAGCCGTGAATGTATTAAGGCCACTGGAACCAGGATCGTAGGCTAACAGAAACGCGCTGCATGTTATCTCTCAATACAGGAGCAGAAGCGCCGGTTCATATTGTTGGCTATAATGTTTGTTGTTTAAACGTGCGTGTTGCATATTTTTAAAAATATACAATATATTTGATATGGTGTATTGGTGAATTAGGCTATAGCATTGATTACCCTGGAGGGGGAAATCCCCCACCAGCAAAACGCACCATGTTACACAACCATGTTTTTAAAAACTCTTTCTGTAGCCTATATGGAACCCCATGAAGTTTTTTTTTTTAAATTTTTTAACAGAACTGCTTTTGAAATTACGATTGGAATTATTATACAGATTGATATAAATTCAGTCAATCTGTTGGATAATATTTGTTCCTTTGTGTAAAATGGAAATGCATGGAAATTGTATTTTATAAATAGCCCGTGTTTATTCGGGATTTGAACCCGTGTCATCTAAATTATAGAAACCACTTAAGTTCTACCACTCGACCACGACTTTTCTCACTGAGAACTGCCCAGAACTTCGGTTGTTCATCAGTCAGTGTGCGCGCACACGATAGAAGCGCTCTTTCAATCCTCTCATTCCTCAATAGTTTAGCGTTATTGCACCTAATTTATTTCCACTGACTGCGAAAGACGCCTATTTTAACTTTTGATTCATAAAATGTTCTGCTCTAAAAGTTTGTTATATTCTGTTTAAATGTAGGCTTACTTTTACTTAATTAAGTTTTGCTTTCGTTAAATTTAACCGAATCTGTTGTAGGCTAAATTATTTTTATTTTTATTATTTTTTGTTCTAAAAGTTTGTTCTGTTCTGTTTCGTTTGTTTATTTTTATTTTATTTTTTACATATTCAATCAGTCTCATTCTTGTTTTTTTTACAAGACCTTGTGCTGTGTTTTTTAATAAACAGATACAAACAGAGATATATAGCCTAATAGTTTGTATAGGCTACTACTATGTATACTATAAATTGTATGATCGTTTGTTTAAATAACATTAACAAAATTGTCTGTCTTTAATTAATAATACAATTATTACTTTAACATGCAGTTTCAGCTTCACCAAATCTTTGTTTGTTTCATTATTATAGCCTACAGAAAATACAAATAGCTTTTGTTTTAATTTTTCATGTTTGTTGCTTATTTGGAAATTGCCATAGTTGTAGTATTGCATCCTTACTGTTAATTGACATTAGCCCCGCACTTACGTTTCAAAATGCGGCAATTGCGGCTCTTTTGCTAAATGTCCCTTTGCGCCACCTGGCGGCCATTTCGCGAACGACTTTGAAATGCGACTAGTTTATTTTTGCCGCGGAGGATTTGCCGCGGCACGAGTCGCGGCGGTAATAGGCATTCTGGTTGGCTACCTACTGTATGTATTAGAAAGAAGTTTAAAATGTTATCTTTTTTTATTTGTATTTAATTTTTGCCGTTTTATTTAATTTTTATATTTTATATATATTTTTATTTTGTTATGTTATTTTTAATTAATTACTTAATTAATTCAATTATTTTATTTTACATTTTTTTTTTTTTTTTTTTTTTTTTAAAAGTGGAGCATTTCTTAGATGTGCACAGTTTGGAATGACCATCTACATTCATGACTCATTTAGTTCTTGTTTCTCAGAACTTGTAAACTCAACAAGCTTTAACCAGTTTCTCTCTATCCCCTCCCCCTCTTCCTGGTGTCTTAAACTCACAGTTCAGATATAAGACACGAGTCTACAAACAGACAAACCTGGATGAGAAACAACTAACAAAGCTGCACACCAAGGTAACTACAAAAATATTAATATCCACTGCAAACAGATCTTGTATAACAGCAAAAATGAAATATCCAGTAGAGGCGGATGTGTTGACAGAACAGACTAAAGTAAGGAAGTGAAGTGTCTGACTGTATGTCTCCCTCTACAGGCCAATCTAAAGAAGTTCCTGGATTATGTTCACGGTGGAGCTGTGGAGAAATTGAGTAAAGCTCTGGAGAAAGGACTGGATCCAAACTACCATGACACTGAAAGCGGAGGTGAGACACACACAAAACTTTAACTACTGTATGTGAAGGGTCATGAATCCTTTGAGAGTGTCCAAATAGTACTTTTGATAATATGCCAAGACAAACCCTTAAAGGGATAGTTCACCCAAAAATAAAAATGTTGACATTATTTACTGACCCTCAGTGCTGTATAAGTTTATTTCTTCTGTTGAACACATACGAAGATATTTTAAAGAATACTGGTAGCCATTGACTTCCATAGTATTTTTATTTTTATTATTTTTTAAGTCCATCAACTGTCTGGTTACCAACATTTAAAAAAAAAAATATTTTGTGTTTAACAGAAGAGAGAAACTCTGAGGGTCAGTAAATTATGACAGAATTTTTTCATTTTTGAGGGAACTATCCCTTTAAATGCAGCTTGCAGAAAAGTGATTTTTTGAAAACCCTTTTTGGAAGTGCTTTGATTATATAAACTCATGAGTATGAAATTTTATGTGGAAAAAAGTGCAATCATATTATTTGCGCAAACAATGTGATCCTGGAAGTTAGATCTGTTTTTTTTTTTTTTGGCAGATTGCATATATTATGTAGTACAGTGGTTCTCAATCCCGGTCCTGGCGTATCGATGTTCCCTGTGCCATTAGCAGAATGGACTGAACATGTACGCTCCTTTCAGATTGAAATCTCACTTATGATGGCAGAATACCCTTGTGAAGTCCACTTTGCAGGGCACTTACGGTCGAATTGAGCAAATCTCTGAACTGATAAGAGATGCATGCAAAATGTGCAGAGCGGGAGGGTACGAGGAACGGAATTGAGAACCACCGATGTAGTAGATTTAGATTGCATGGAGAATATGTTTAAACCTGTGACATTTTCAGTTCTGATGAGCATCATTGTGTTGCCAACATTGCCCTGTCAGAATCGTCTCATTTCATTAACCTTAGACTCAAAGCTCATTATGTTCCTCTGAGTCTATTTTCATCATCTGTTGTGTTTTTTCATTGAGAGGATGCTTTTTATTTGATGTGACGTTAAGCGCACTAATTGCACTGATAATATGAATAAGCAAGAGTTGAGTATGTCGCTCACAGGCAGTATGATGTCACAGTAATCCTGCAGCTCATTGGTCACTTCTAACCGAGACAAACCTTTCATGTTTACCATTTTAACATTTAGTATGTTGCCTGTTATTCTTAAATAAAGCTGTAATGTCCGTGTCTGTTTCCGTCTGTCTCTCAGAGACGCCTCTGACTCTGGCGGTTCAGGGGTGTCTGAGCGTGGAAGGGATTCGTGTTCTGGTGCTGAACGGAGCTCATGTGGATTTCAGATCCAGAGACGGACTCACACCCCTCCACAAAGCAGTCAGAGCACACAACCAATCCACACTGATGGTACAAACACATGCAGTTCATTCACAGCACGACACAACAAAATGCTTTTAAATATTTTGAGGTGCAAAGTAGTGTTTTCTCTCTTATAGTGTCCCTATTGTGCTATTTTAAAGGGTCCTAATTTAGTTTTTGGAGTCTCCTACAACAGGTTTACATGCAACCAAGGTCAAAAAACACTTTAATTTTCTCATAATATATATTGCAGCATCACCTGTTTATCCACAGTGTCTGAATCGGTTCGATAAAGAATTCATTCTCTAAACTCCTCCTTTCCAAGAGCCTGCTCTGCTCTGATTGGTCAGATGGCTCAGTCTGTTGTGATTGGTCTACTCTGCACTGAATGGTCAGATGGCTCAGTCTGTTGTGATTGGTCTACTCTGCTCTGATTGGTCAGATGGCCCAGTCTGTTGTGATTGGTCTACTCTGCTCTGAATGGTCAGATGGCTCAGTCTGTTGTGATTGGTCTACTCTGCTCTGAATGGTCAGATGGCTCAGTCTGTTGTGATTGGTCTACTCTGCTCTGATTGGTCAGACGGCCCAGTCTGTTGTGATTGGTCTACTCTGCTCTGATTGGTCAGACGGCCCAGTCTGTTGTGATTGGTCTACTCTGCTCTGAATGGTCAGATGGCTCAGTCTGTTGTGATTGGTCTACTCTGCTCTGATTGGTCAGATGGCCCAGTCTGTTGTGATTGGTCTACTCTGCTCTGAATGGTCAGATGGCTCAGTCTGTTGTGATTGGTCTACTCTGCTCTGATTGGTCAGACGGCCCAGTCTGTTGTGATTGGTCTACTCTGCTCTGATTGGTCAGATGGCCCAGTCTGTTGTGATTGGTCTACTCTGCTCTGAATGGTCAGATGGCTCAGTCTGTTGTGATTGGTCTACTCTGCTCTGATTGGTCAGATGGCCCAGTGTGTTGTGATTGGTCTCCTCTGCTCTGATTGGTCAGATGGCTCAGTCTGTTGTGATTGGTCTACTCTGCTCTGATTGGTCAGACGGCCCAGTCTGTTGTGATTGGTCTACTCTGCTCTGATTGGTCAGACGGCCCAGTCTGTTGTGATTGGTCTACTCTGCTCTGATTGGTCAGATGGCCCAGTCTGTTGTGATTGGTCTACTCTGCTCTGATTGGTCAGACGGCCCAGTCTGTTGTGATTGGTCTACTCTGCACTGATTGGTCAGATGGCCCAGTCTGTTGTGATTGGTCTCCTCTGCTCTGATTGGTCAGATGGCCCAGTCTGTTGTGATTGGTCTACTCTGCTCTGATTGGTCAGACGGCCCAGTCTGTTGTGATTGGTCTACTCTGCTCTGATTGGTCAGATGGCTCAGTCTGTTGTGATTGATCTACTCTGCTCTGATTGGTCAGATGGCCCAGTCTGTTGTGATTGGTCTACTCTGCTCTGATTGGTCAGATGGCTCAGTCTGTTGTGATTGGTCTACTCTGCTCTGATTGGTCAGATGGCCCAGTCTGTTGTGATTGGTCTACTCTGCTCTGATTGGTCAGATGGCCCAGTCTGTTGTGATTGGTCTACTCTGCTCTGATTGGTCAGATGGCCCAGTCTGTTGTGATTGGTCTCCTCTGCTCTGATTGGTCAGATGGCCCAGTCTGTTGTGATTGTTCTACTCTGCTCTGATTGGTCAGATGGCTCAGTCTGTTGTGATTGGTCTACTCTGCTCTGATTGGTCAGATGGCCCAGTCTGTTGTGATTGGTCTCCTCTGCTCTGATTGGTCAGATGGCCCAGTCTGTTGTGATTGGTCTCCTCTGCTCTGATTGGTCAGATGGCCCAGTCTGTTGTGATTGGTCTACTCTGCTCTGATTGGTCAGATGGCCCAGTCTGTTGTGATTGGTCTACTCTGCTCTGATTGGTCAGATGGCCCAGTCTGTTGTGATTGGTCTACTCTGCTCTGATTGGTCTGATGGCCCAGTCTGTTGTGATTGGTCTACTCTGCTCTGATTGGTCAGATGGCCCAGTCTGTTGTGATTGGTCTACTCTGCTCTGATTGGTCAGATGGCTCAGTCTGTTGTGATTGGTCGACCGCTTTTATCCTGTGTCGGAAACCTAACATCCATTTCCATATCTTCGGATCCTCCTCAGCACTTGTTACACAGTGATACGAACAGTAACGATGGCGTCAGTTTTTCACATCTTTTGGACGTGCATCAAAGTTGATTTGCTTTCATAGCGCAGAAAAAAAGCATCTTCTCGATATGACGATAACACGAACTAACTCTTCCAGTCTCAGCTACAACTGCAGTGTTTGATGGGCAAAGTAGATGTTGTTCGCGGGCAGTTAATGAAGACCACAGGCTGGCATTATGCAAATTTGTTACAAACCTTTGTAGGTTCGAGCAAGAAGTGAGACTGGAATTACTGACGACTCGTTTCAGTCAGTTCAGATTCAGTTCTTTCTTTCGGGAGACAATAACTCCATTTATCTGAACTTAGAGCTGTTTGTGAATGTAAAAGCTCTGCAAAGTTTCAAAGATCAATTACACACTACATAGCATATTAGGGGCACTTTAAAATAAGTTGTACACCTAAAAGGCTTGTCATGAAAATGAAAAAGTTCCTTTGTCTTGAGATCGTGATCATTATTTGCAGAGGAAATTTATGGTGCCAAATATAAAATATTCATTTGTGAATCTTTAATGGGGCTTGTTTGTAAATCTTAATGTGCATAACTATTCATGTCTATCCCATTTTTCAGGCTCTGCTGTCTTTGGGTGCTTCTCCGGATTATCGAGACCGCTGTGGTCTGACGCCGCTGTACCACTCAGTGCTGACAGGGGGCGACACGTCCTGTTGTGAAACTCTGCTGTACTATAGAGCACAACTAGGAGTCAGAGATGAGAACGGCTGGGACGAGTCACACCAGGTTTGTGTCACTAGTTTACAGTCTTAAAACACAAGGGAATAATGCATATCTGAGATTATGGACTCTTTGTTTGTATGTGTGTATGCATGCGTCCATTTTGGTGGGTTTTTATTTATAATCACACATCATTCTCTCTTTTTTTGGTTCTCTTTTTCATTTCTCTATATGGCTGCTAAATTTCCTCTTTAAACCAATCAGCATCCCTACATTTCTCATTCCAAGGCCAGACTGTGGTCCTGTTGCACATTTTTGATGGCCCACATTCAATTATAATAGAAAAATTACTAGAAATAGCCTTAAGCATTCAAATATAGAATTTTTAAATGTTTGAATTTTAAAAAAATTCAAATATTGCTTAAATAACAACATTTGGACTCTTTCCTGTCAGTCTCTCATGCTCGTTGCTTTTGTGATTCTAAACACCTGCACATGCTTGAGTGTTTCATCCCGGTCATCACTGAGTGTCTGTATTCGTAAGCAACTAGACTCTGTTTATCCTCTGTTGAAGATGTTTTTCCACAATCATCAGGTGTCAAAGGATGGGATTCCTCAACCTTTATCCTTATAACCTTATTACACACCAAAATGTCAAAATGAAAAACTTAATGGGTTGTAAACTAAAAATGAGGATAGAGTAAAATGTAACTAAACGTATGAAATTAATTAGGCTTGTTAGTTTTTAAAATATAGGAGAATAACGAGTGGCCGTTGATACTGTTTCCAATGCAATGACCTTAGCCAATCATAACAGTGGCTGTTTAATGACAAGTCTTAAAGGAGCCGCACCTTAAAAACAGATTATTTCAAACAGGGTCAAAATAAAGGTTCAAAATAATAATTTCCCCCCATATATATTTGCAAAAAAGACTTTACTAACATTATAAATTAACCTTAAGGAACATATTAAAATCATTTTAAAAACCATGTCATGACCCCTTTAAAAAAAGAGAAATGACAAAAGCACAGAACAAAATTACTAAAGCAAATTAAAATTAAAACATTAAAAACATCTTTATTAGAATATATAAATAATACTAAAACAACACTGCTGCTGAATGCAGCGTTAAACTCAAAATTCAAGATTGTTGTATCAGGGCTGTACATGTTGTCTAATGTAAAATCGTGTGAGAACTTCTGGTTTAGCAGATGTTTTTATCCGAAACATCTTCCAGTACTTAGTTCAGTTCATGTCTCCCTGGAGCAACCTGGAGTTAAGTGCTTTTCTTCAAGTCACAACAGTGAAAGTTCACTACTAGAAACGATCCAGTATATCAACCCTGAGATATAACCACTACACCACCAATGTCTTGAGACTCACAGATGTTTCTATGCAATGTGCACCTGAAACTACATGAATCCCTACCACCCAATCACAGCTAAGCACATAAAAGCCTTCAACAAATGAAGAACAACATCTAGGTGCTTTTGAATCAACTGTCCATAGTCTTCCCCTGTCTCTCTCTCTCTGTCTCTCTCCATAGATCAGACATGAAGAGACGTTTGGAGAGGTTGAAGTTCACAGGTACCCATCTCTCATCTCTCATTTCATTCATCGTCTTCTAATGTCTGTCTTTGCTTGTTATTGAACAAAAGCTTCTCTTTTGAATTCTCTTCTCTTTTCTGAACCTCTTTGTGCACAAATATATGAATACAATTCATTTTCCCCAATTCGCAACCACCTACCTGCCAGTTACCCACACACCATGATATGATGGGACGACTCCCTCAACACGCTGAGAGCCTAGTGATTATATATATCTCTTGAGTTACGGCTGAGATTTCATTCTGAGCTACTGGCCCATACGCAGAACATTTAGGAGGAATTTAATGAATTTCAAACAAACAACATGGGATTTTTAATGACCAATACTGAATCTCTAGAGAGCAGGGCATAATTATTGTAGTAAACTAAAACTAAAACCATAAAAAAAAATGTTGTTACTTGAAATAAAATAAAACATTTATCATTTTTATTTAGTTTAACTTAACTTTGTACTAAAATAGCTAAAACTGAATGGAATGGAAAATCCCGTCCAAACTCCTGCTCCCACAGACTCAATGGCAAGCACAGCTGTCAATCATGACGTTACACCCCGTTTTTATTAGCCTGGTCCCACCAGACTCTCGTACATTTCGTTTGTACATAGAGTCTGGCACCGCTCCATTGACAAGCGTTAACTTCCTTGTAGGTGGGAACTCTATTGAAGTCTAAAACTATTGGATCTGCCGAGAGTCACTCTGGATCTGCCACAACCAATCGCTAATATTTGGTCGTGACGTATGTCATGTCGAACCCCGTGGGGAGGAGGGCCACAACATCATGTCCACCAACAAAACTAAGCAAAGATTGTTCTTGCTCCGGCTTTAACGTCTTGATATTCGGTAGCGTTGCCACAACGGACCGAATGGCTTCGCTCGCATCTTTCTCCGCTGCCATTACTGAACTACAACTCAAAATAACGCACGACATCAACGTCATCGTTCTCAGCCACTCTCTCTGTTCGCTGATTGGCCCGGTAAAAAATTTACCGGAGAAAACCAAAGACTACAGCTCAATCCCAGACGTAGTACTGAAGGAAAATGAAATTGAGCGGAAGTACGTAGGAGGGCGGAGCCAGGCTTTTCAACTAAAACCAAACTTATTGGAAGAACAAACCATTGAATGTATGTCAGCTTGATAAGAAGTACCTAAAATGACAGAAGCCATTGAAGTATAATTGGATTTTTTAGTTTGGCTTGCGTCCTATTTGATTACATGGAGAGGGCGGGGTTTATGATGTCATACTGAGGCCAGCCACTAGAATGCTTTGGCTTCTCTTTTCAGGACGTGTGTGGCACACTTGATTCAGATATGTAGATCTTATTTTACAGATCTTATTTTATGCTCAAGGAGGATCTGCCATGTCTGTTAACTGGCCAAGATTTGTCACTCGCTCTAACATACATTGTCGTGCAAGATTCAGTCGGACCCCAAAGCACTACTTGCATTGGCTGAAATAAGTTGTTTTGTGTATTGTATGCACATTATGAGTAGCCTGGGAAAACCCAGACAACTTCCGGCAAATTTAGATTTGCTCTGAAAGTTAGTCTGGCAAAGAGCTCATTCAAAGCCATTTCCAATCCGTCGAAATCGCGGCACCGTTGGGGGGGGCTTTACACGATGACGACAGCGCTGGGATTTTGAAGCAGATTTTGTAGCCTACATTACAAAGATGGATGCCGCCGTCGAACATCACTCGTTCGAATCAGCTATCGCGTCTGTTTTAAGCGATTTGAACGTTTTCTTTTTGTTAAAAACCGAGCAAAGAACAACACTCGGAGATGTTTCTCCGCCGCTCTGCAAACGTCATCTCCTTCATCGCTCTGATTGGTTTTAGGTCTATCCGCGACGTCCGCTGGTGACGCCCCTCTGGAAATGATTTGTCTATGACGCTTTGCCAGACCCTAACTCAGTTACAACTGAGAATGGTCTGGTTTTAACCAGGCTACATTATGAGGATATTAGATATCAATTATTGACATTTATATTAATCAGGATGCATCACATTAACATAATTAAGTAATAATATAAAAATGTTGAATTTTTAAGCTGTTCCTATGAAAAAGTGTATAATAATATATATTTTAGGTTTAACAAGATGCAGCAATTTTATTTTCAATAATAACCTTCACAAAAGGAAGGCGTACAGCCCTGTTTCTTGTGATGTCCACGCTTCTAATCCAGCAATGACTGTAATACTATGCTGTCTTCACTATCCTCTTTAGGTTGTTCCTCTAGTTTTTCCCTGTTCTTCAAACTTTTTCAGTCAGATGTCAGATCTGAAGTCAGATCAGAAGTCAGATGTCCTCTTATTACTTTAACCTCTGTGTTTTTCTCACTCAACTGTAGGCGTGCCAGCATGGATTTGCCCAACACTTAGAACACCTTCTGTTCTATGGTGCAGACACCACATCCCAGAATGCATCAGGAAACACTGCCCTCCACATATGTGCCCTTTACAACAAGGTAATCAAGGTTTTATTTCACTATTTCAATAAACAAATTGTTTACTAGTTGTTATTAACAGAGGTGGAAAGTCCAGGTTCAGAAAGTAAAAGTCCTCCTCGGTAGTTTATTCCAATCACCGGGATTTGCTAATTAGCAGTTTTTCAGCCAGTAGGTAGAATGAATTAGTGAGATCAGCTGGCTAAGTTCATGGGTGGAATAATGGCAGGACTTTTACTTTCTGACCCCTGGACTTACCACCTCTGGTTATTAATAACTTGAGTATTTTTGGTTTAGTGTTATTTTTGTTTATTTTTATCTAATTTATCTAAAAATTAATCATTTTTATTAATACTTTGAATTAGCTTTAATTTTTATATTTCTAGTTTATTTTAATTTAATTAGAAATTTTAGTGATTTATTTAGGTGCTTATCTATTTTACAATTTAGGTTAAATATATATATTTTTTTTTTTCAGTTTTAGTTTTAGTTCCAAGTTTAACTTATTTCAGTTAGTTGCAATGCAACATTGCTAATTTCTTCTGAATTTTTTTTTTTATAATATTTATTTTATTTTATTTCAGCTTTATTAGAATTAACAAAATGTTTCAATGGTTTTAGTTTACGCTAATTAGTCTCATGACTAATGATTGACAACATCTCCTCTGTCCATTCAGGAGAGTTGCGTTCGGGTCCTTCTTTACCGAGGAGCCAGTAAGGAGATGAAGAACAAACATGGTCAAACCCCCTTCCAGGTAACTGTGTGCTATCAGTTCTAATCACATGACTTATTATAAATGCATGTGGGTTGTTTTACCAGTGTACTAAACATTTAAAGGCTAGTGAGACATTCACATTAAATGCACAGATAAAATATTAACATACAGTAGGAAGTGCTTGTTTCTTAGAACGCAGCTTGCAATGGTTGTCCTCATTAAAGATTGCATTGTTGCAAAGTACATTACAATGCTGTTTTTACAGGTTGCTGTGATGTCGGGCCATTTTGAACTAGGAGAAATCATCAAAAATCACAATGATGCAGATGTTGGTGAGTGTGCATCTTTATGAAAGAAAGAAATGATAAGTATACCGAAGTCTAGCCTATGTAGGCCACTATTTAAGACATCATTGGTGTGATTTTGTTGTCTAGAAAGGTACCTAGTCTCATGTGTTTTTTACAGAGAAGCCAAAATTGTGACAAGCTCAGTGTAAAAAAACAAAGAACTGATGAACAGCAGTTTAATCTAATTAAAACACTATTTTACTCAATATTTGTGTGTTGTGCATTATTTATTCTTATTAGAGTATTGCATCATTAGTTTTAGTGATTTTTCATAAAAGTTTTTTTTTTTAATTGTTAAATAAAATAACATAAATATTAGAGGAAAAACTTAAACTTAAAAAAACTTGAACGAAAAAGAGAAATGTTGCTTTGGCAACTAACTGAAATAAGTTGAAGTTTAAGTACTAAAATTGCTAAAATTAAAAATTAATTAAGGCTAAATAGAAATATGCAAAAAATACAAAGGCACATAACATTACTACAATTTAAAACAAAAAATATACTATAATAGTATATAATACTAAAATAACAGTGTCAGGAACAGTGTCGTGTTTCTCATGTACTTAGTTTCTGGAACAGAGTTGTGGAGTTTTTGAAGTTTTGGAACAGAGCCCATCTCTATGTAATCTCTTCTCCTTTAATCTTTTATTTTCTTTCCCATCAGTTCCATTTTTGGAAACTCCCAAATACGCTCCTCACTTTCTGGACGGTATGTTGAATCAGCCCATCACGGCTGGCCTTCAGCATCCTCACCCGCTGCTCCGCGCCAAGAGCGAGAACACGATGACAACGCTCATGGATCCCGTAGTGATGCCCACCACTGCCGCCGGCATGCCACCTGCTCAGGTAGCCCTTAACCCCCTGCTGGCCATCAAGGGTACACACAAGCACAGACATCAGTCGCCAAATCATTCGTTTTCTCTCGTTTCAATCAGACTCAACGCCGGGCTTCTTTCGCTTTGAGGAGCTCCAGCAGTCCCCGTGGAGCCCGAACCCGGTCCCCGTCTCGTGGAAGGGAGGGAGGAGAGAAGGAGGAAAAGCAGGAAAAGCAGCAAAAGCAGCGAGGGAGGCAGGGGTGAGAATGGATACATAAAAAATGTCTATGGTGGTCGTTTCTGGCCATTGCTGTGTAAAAATCCTGTGAAGAGTTTATTTTTGTCAGATTTGGCAGGTTCACTGGGTTTGCTGGTGTGTCATTTTCATCCAACAACACTAAATAAAAGTACACTAAATGCAACTAGAAACACACGCACGCACGCACGCACGCACACACACATATATATATAATTATAATTGAGTCTCAATAAATAGTTGAAACGAATCAGTGAATTTTTTGAAGTTTTAATTAACACTAACCATCTGAATGAACCAATTCACTGAACACAGGAATAAAATAGACTAAAATTAATTAATAATAAAAAAATACATAAAAATACATTTAAAATAAAAAATTATAGAAAGTGAGTAGAATAATAATAATAAAATAATGCATAAAATGTCACCATTATAGCTTTTATTGATATTTTGAATTAGGTTTATTGTTAAATTTAGTTTAATTTTTAGGAATTTTGTTTTTCAAAAATAAAAAATACTGCCATTTAGGATTAATTGATTTATTTTTTTCAGTTCAGTTTTAGTTTTTATTTATTTCCAGTTATTCATTTTAGTGCTTCAGCTTAAGCTTATTTCAGTTAATCGCCAAGACCACATTTATAATTTTAATTTAGTTCAAATTTTTCATCTATATATATAAAATATTGAATCAGATTTAGTAATGCTTGACATGAGAGAGAGAGACTTTTTAAGTGAAGTTAACATCTGAGCAATAATATTCTTCTGCTGAACTATCTAAATGTGGTGGACTTATGTTGTATTTAAATCATGAAAAACAGCACAAATCTTACGGACTGGGAAAAACAGTTCAGCCTGTGCCGCAAAATCAATCATCAGGCTCTCAGCAGGCGCTAAGCACACGCAACAAGAGCGACTCCTGCTAGGATGAGCTGTTTTTTAAGCCAAGTTCAAACCGATGGAAATGAGAATCACCTTAGGGCGTCATAAATTAATAAATGAATTTCCCAGGATGCCTCTGGGTTGTAATTACCTTTATTTATTTTTTTTCAATTTACCCCGTCGTTTGATTTTCATGCTAGTAAACGTGCCTTTGGTGACTACACAATCTCAGGCATATTTCAAACCTAAATCAAAATAAAATAAAAACAATTATTAAGTCAAAGCAAATTAAGTCTTAAAATTAAGTTAAATTTGTTTTACATCGCAACATTATTTTCATTATAATTTAGCACATTTTTCTCCCAGTTTTCCTATTGTAATACAGGGATTTCTAAACCCACTGAGAGTTTAATTTAATAATTTAATAAATTAAATAATTTAACAAAATATTTGCATGTTAATTTTTTATTTTAAACTTTTTACATTATAATTATTAGCTTTTGATCAACTGTAGTTTCTGTTATATTGCCTTTATTTATACTGAGTTGTATTTTTTGAATAAAACAAAACATGATAATGAGGACCTAAAAACAATCGCAATTAAGAATAATGGAAATTACAAAACAAAACAAAAAGTAAAATGTCTCGATGCATTACAGTAATGAGAAAGGAAAATGGGCTTAATTGTCATGACAATTTTTAATGGCCCTAAAAATAGCTTCTTTTTCATTTTTTTCCCATGATATTTTAAGCAAAATGTCATTTCTTATTTCTTTCTTTTGCTTTTGGGGTGAAATGTGATCAACCTTTTATATTCACCCATAGATTCAGGGTGTAGTTTATAGCATTTGAGACATTTGCTGTTCTGTAGTGCATAAACATCACATTTCAAGTGTTAATACATGTTTAGACGCTTACCTCTATCATTGTGGGGTTTTTTACATGCTAACTGTCAGCACTGATTTCTGTTGCTCTCTTATGTTACCATTACAGAAGCTCTGACTCACAGTTTTGCACTGTTAGGCTTCTGGCCAAAGCTCCGCTGCCATACTGAGTTAATTCTTACTCAGTGGGTTAGAAACAAACACTGTCTACTGTGTAAAAGAATCAATCATCTGGCTAAAACCTTCATTCTATGGAGTCTGTACAGTAGTATACCTAGAATATATTCAGACTAGACGGGGATACTTTTACGTCTGGTCCAGACAGTCTTGAAAATTTGGTTACATCCTAGAAATAATCATTTTGTATGGTGGTTTGGTCCCATGGTGTTCAATAGTGGATTAATGGGAGTTATTACAATCACATTCCTGCACAAAATCCTTGGAAACTTACCCTATAAAATAAAGCCAAGCCAACATTATAAATGGGCTGTAATGCACAAAGTCAACCGCCTACACCATTTTTTATTACTGTGGATAAGATACAACTTTATGCTTGCATGTTCACATTATTGTGTTTTTGTATTCTTCTGTCTTTCCAGTGTTATTTTAGTACTATATATATAATATGGTATTAATATAATATAATATAGTATTTATTAACTTTTATTTTTATATATGCAGTCTCATTCTTATGTGTTTTTGTCATTTTATCAGATTTTGTATTTCAGTTTTAGTAATTTTAGTTTGTTGCCAAGGCAAAATTTTTATTTGCTTTTAAGTTTCTAAGTTTAAGTTTGTATTTTTGTCTAGTTTTTTATATTTCTATATACAGTAGCTCTAATTTATATTTATTTTAGTTTTAGTATTTTTACTACTTAAACTTATTTCAGTTAGTTGCTTAGGCAACTTTAAAAAAATTTTGTTCAAGTTTTCTAAGTTTAAGTTTTTCATCGTTTTTTTTTATTTTATTTCAGCTTTATTTGAATTACCGAAAACAATTTTAGACTATTAACGGTCAGTGTTCTGGTAGCAGGACAGTTTTTATTGCCCTTTTCCCCTATCACATATTTTAGAAATCATCATAAATTAGGTATCATTCAAAAGCTAAAACACTCAAAATTTCATCCTGTGAAGACTTTTGAAATTTGACGTTGCATTACATTGGTCCCAGTACTTTAAAACCTTTTAGCAGGCTCAATTTTTGTCATATCAACTTTTAATTTGTAACAACTGGGTTAGACATATGGCTTTGACTTTCCAGCAATTTTAGAGTCAAAATTATTTAATAATATATATATATATATATATTTTAGTTCAGTTAATTTGCTTTAGAGTAAACTTAAACTTCTATTTAAGATTTAAGAACTTCTATTTACATTTTTACACTTTCATTATTTGAAGCTGCTTTCACTTCTGCAATAATCTAAGTGTCTTTAAAAATAGACCGACCTCGGTATGCATTTCAAAGCATTTATAAACTACAGCCATTTAAGGTCAGATTTCTGCTCAAAAAGTGAGATGACCGTTAACAAGTGAATAGTGTTAGTGAACACTGACAGAACTGTTATCAGTCTGTGTGTTTTTGTGTGTCGGTTGTAGAGGGGGCGGAGGTCAGAGGAAAAGGCTCTACAGTGCCGTTCCAGGCCGCGTGTTTGTGGCGACACGTTCTCACTCTGCTCACGGTGAGCGTGAGATAAGCTTCAGCAAAGGGGACAAGGTCAAAGGTCAGATGATCTTTCTCATTATGTCGTTCTCTTCAAGGCAATATTTATTAAAAAATGCATGAAAAAATCTTTCACTCAACTGCATTCCAAATGCCAATTAATGTTAACGTTAAATATTTAAATCTACTAAAGCGCTGTCAAACTCTTCTCGCTCTCAGTGTTGAGCGTAGGTGAAGGAGGATTCTGGGAAGGAACAGTGAAGGGCCGCACTGGCTGGTTTCCTGCTGAATGTGTTGAAGAGGTGCTGCCCCAAAACCAGGAGCAGCACACAGGTAGTGTACATGAACAAACACACACCTGAGCTCTCTTTAAAGGTGCTCTAAGCGATGTCACACGTTTTTTTAGGCCAAAACATTTTTTGTCACATACAGCAAACATCTCCTAACTATCCGCTAGCTGCGTGTCCCCTGAACACACTGTAAAAAAACGAGGTCTCTACAGACACCCCAGGCTCCACAAACAGCAACAAAAACAAACTGGGCTAACCCGCACCACGAAACATAACAAACTGTTCCAGCCAATAACCGACAAGAGGGATTTGGGGGTGGGGTTTGGGGGGTTAGTGAACGGATGAGGAGGAGGCAGGGTCTAGCTAGCCTCCGTTTCGCTTGACAATACTTTAAACGTCAACAAGAAGTGACGTCACCCAACATCACTTAGAGCACCTTTAATATATCAATTTTGTCTCCTAGACAACCAAGAGAAAAAGTGGAAATCAAATAGACTTTTATTCGGAGTCTCAACAGGGTCTCAAACAGTGCTTAGGTTTGTAGAGGTCCTGGAAAGAAAAGTCAAAGATCTCGATATGAACTCAAACGTTTCTCATCAAATTCTCTCAAGATAAACAGTAGAAGGAGTAGAAGAAACATCTGAGACAAAGTTTAAACATAACGGTTAATGCTAGTTCCCCTGACCTATGAAAAATTTACATCTGGGCAATAATATATCTGCTGACCTATCTAAATGTGGACTTATGTTGTACTTAAAGTAAACAGACCATATTATGCCCTTTTACAAAGTCATGATGTTGTTTTTGGGCTCTAATAGAACAGGTTTTCCTGCTTGAATGTTGAATGATTTATATCCACCATATTCTCCATTGTTGCGGCTCCTCTCTTCCCAGTCTGTCAGTAACGCTCTTTTTAGTTCCTGTCTCTATGAAGCCCCTCCTTCTGAAAAGCACACTGTGCTCTGATTGGTCAGCTGGATCAGTGTGTTGTGGTTGGTTAAGCGCTTCGAGCGTGTTTAGGAAATGTCCCGTCACTTACCATAACCACCAGTTTCAACACACTTCTAACTAAGGCCCTGATCACATCGAACGCGAGAGGCGCCTTTTTTAAAATCGTTTTCCTATGGCAGTGAGCGTTGCACATTCTACACACTGTTTATGCGTTTTAACCGCCTTCTGCGGCTCGCATTTTTGCAGCTGAAAAAAACCAACTCCGAGCAGAAAAAGTGCCCGACGTCATCGCGTTTTTTTCCACTGTCCAATCGATTGAATGGAGAGGCGGGCCTTCCATTGTAGTGACGAAAGCTACAGTTGCTTTGAACGTCCAGAGACTGCAATGATGGAGGATAAACTTGTGGTGGCTGTCGCGGGTTACCAGGAGCTTAACGACTTCACGAACCATAACTACCACAATGTTAACAGAAAATAAATAAAGTTAATAAAAGGCTAATATGACGTCTACTTGACTGACAGGACAGCTGTTTCGGTGGTTGCTTAGCAACATAAAAAACACAGAGCACTGCTCATTCTGTGTGGTTTTAGAAACCTGAAAAATGCGTTCGATGTGACCGGGGCCTAACTCAACCAGGGGCCGGTTTCACAAAGCTATTTTAGACCGGTCTATAGTGTTAGACAAGTCTAAAATTTGCTCATAGACTAGTCTGATGCAAGTTTCACAAAAATAAAGACTGACTTAATTTAGACCTAAAAAATTAGACACCTTACCCCCAGGCTAACCCAGGTCTAAGACTCTGTTACCTTGGCAACCAGCAGTAACAATCAGTTACATTACAAACAGCCAAAAGAAAGGGGAAAATGGCTCATCATTTGTGGTTTGCTGACAACGTTATGGAGAGAGCTATGAGAAGGGAAAGGGTTTTTGGATATTTCCTCTTAAATATTTATTTTTTGCCATTTTGTACCATGTTTTTGTATCTTTTCTGTACGCTTTTAACGCTCCGCTCAACGGTCGGATTAACGCTGTTAACTGTCGTAGCAATCTTTTTACAAATTAAACATTCCTTCTTGTTACTACATTCTCCGCTAAATTTCCCAAGTAAAATGTCCTTGTAACTGTTATACTCCTCCAACAAACACATGTTTTCCGCTGGGGTAAACTGCACTGAGCGGTTGAATGCGCTTACTCGATCCGCCATGTTTTTGTTTTGAAAAGGGTCTTATTTTACCCAGAATGCATTGCAGTGTAGTCCTACTTAAGATAGTCAGAGTCTTAAGTGCTTTGTGCAACGGTCTGATTAAGATGTCTATCTGAAGTCTGACTATCTACTATATCTTAGCCATAGTCAAAGTCTATCTTCGTGAAACCGGCCCCATGCCCCGCCCCTTTATTCTGCGTATGAATTATTTAAATGAGGAATATTGTGACGTGTTTGTTCCCCGAAGAAAACTCAAGACTATAATGGAGGCGTTTCAGGGAGTTCAGATAATAACAGAGAATAACTCCCGCTGTAGGGACTTTGTAACCGTAATCCTGAAACACAACAGTGAATTAATTTCTTTATGAATCCTTTATGGGTCCTGTTCTCTTTTTTGAGGATGTCCCCAAGAGCTTTTCCCTGTGGTGGTTTGCCTACTCACATAATCTTCATGTGCACAACACACAAATATGCAAAATCACATCAATTTGAATACATCACACTTCCACTTACACAGATATACACGCCTACATGTGCTAACAGTCGGAGTGTGTGTGCGTGTGTGTGTGTGTGTGTGTGTGTGTGTGTGTGTGTGTGTTTCAGAGAGCCGCAGTGAGAAGGCGAAGAGGAAACTGTTTCGTCATTACACAGTAGGAACGTACGATGGCCTCGAAGTGCCCAGGTGGGAACAGAACAAAATCTGTATTCACATATTCCAATGTTAAATGCAATTGAATATGAATATTTCATTTTGAATTAAGTAGACATTTATCTGGTTTACTATTATTTTAATAGTAAATGTATTTAATATTTAATAATATTATATTTAAATAATATGATAATATTTTTAACAATTATATTTCAATTAAATGATTTGCAAATGATATATAAACTTGTGTAGAAATTATTTAAATATCTTATATATACAGTATCTGCATGCATCATTACTCCAGTCTTTCCATAATTTCTAAATACTTAAGGAGAGTTTTATTTTGATCATATATTTCTAATGTACCTAGGTAACATAATATATAAGTTAAAAACTGAACTTAAATCGTGGTTTCACTTTGGTTGTGCTTTTTGCATTTCTAGCTTAGTTTTGTGTGTGTGTGTGTGTGTGTGTGTGTGTGTGTGTGTGTGTGTGTGTGCGCAGGTTTGGCTATACTTGTAAGGGCCAAAATGTATGGTGAAATAGTATGACAACAGATATTTTTACTGGTCCTCACTCGTTAAATATTTTTATAAATTGTCCAAACATGTTTCTATGATGGGTAGGGTTTCATATAAAATCAATGGAAGTCTATGCAATGTCCTCACTAATATAGTGAAACAAGAGTGTGCTTGTGCAAGTATAAACTAAACTGTACATGATGATCCAGTAAAATCTGTTGATGGTTTTTTGTCAAATGGATTCACCATAAGAAAGATTTTCTGCTACTTCCTGTTTCAAACGTTTGCTGGCAGGTGCGAAAAGCGAGTCTCTGCTTCCACTAGACGGGTATGCAAATGTCACAGCCACTTTCAAAAAATTACACAACAATGTTTGGATCTGTGGCTCTCCTGTGGAATATTAACACATGCGGTGTGAGCCACTGCTGTCTCTCTGCTCAGATCTGTCTCGCTCTCTCACACACAGTGCATCAGCTGAAAACGCTTGGTTTCCAGTGAATATGTAAAACTGTGTGCATAGGTTGTGTTATATACAAGTAATTGGGTATGTATGCATGGGCGTGTGTGTGTCCATGCACATATAAGCTGTCTTGATCATCTGTTGCCATGCAGGCCGAGTGTGTGCGATGAATACCAGTATCCGCTCGCATCTCTCTCACCCACTCATCAATATCCCACAATTTATCTCCAGTACTGTATGAAAGGAGTAGCTCACCCAAAAAATGAAAAATCTGTCATTTACTCACCGTCATGTCGTTCCAAATCTGTACCCTGTTAGTTTTTATCTGTCCAAACAGGGCAATTTGTGAAGAATGTTTATGCAGTTCTTAGTAACCCAAAGATTTTTCATAAGATTTAGTTTTTGAAAGAAGTCTCTTATGCTCAACAAGGCTGTTTATTTGATCAAACAGTTACCGTATTATTGTGAAATATTATTACAATTCTAAATAACTGTTTTCTATTGTAATATATTTTAAGTAATTTATTCCTGTGATCAAAGCTGAATTTTCAGCATCATTACTCCAGTCTTCAGTGTCACATGATCCTTCAGAAGTCATTCTAATATGGCGATTTTCTGCTCAAGAAACATTTCTGATTATTCTCAATGTTGGAAACATTGTGCTGCTTCAAAAAATACATTACATTTTTCATGTATAGAAAGTTCAAAAGAATGGTATTGTTACGTGTGGGTTTTTGTTGTGTCTTGTATATCACGTGATTCCTTGTTTGTCATGTGACCCTGCCATGTGTCTTGTCTTTTGTTTGTTGTTGCTCAGTGTCCACAGGTGTTCCTCGTCCATGTTTATTAGTCTGTCCAGGTGTTTCTTATTAACCACGCCCCCTTGTTATCTTGTTTGTCTGTGTATTTAAACCCCTGTGTTTCAGTTGTGGCTGTCGGTTGTTGTTTAATGTTACTTCTGTCCTGTTTTGAGTTCCCTGGATGTCCTGTTTGGTATTTGTTTATTAAAGGTGCTTGCGATTGGATTCGCTCTCCGTTTCATCCTTGCTGCTTTGTAACAGAACAACCGACCAAAAATGAATCCAGCAGCACAAATCTCGCCTGATCTTCCCAGCATGAGCTTGGAGTTCGCTGGAAAAACTGCGGCCTTAGCCCTGAGGAGCCCTGATTTGTTTCAGTTCACCTGGGGGTTTGCCTCACTTGCTGCCTCCTGCTCTCTAGAGGATGAGGCAATAAAATTGTTACCGGCTGGCGGCTAAGGAGGTCAATCCTAGGGAGCTCCCCGATCTCTCCAGTCTGGGCTGGAGAGAGGCGCTCTCCAAATGTTTGGAGAGCTTCATCCCGTGTTACGCCAGGTCATCATCTGACCTCCACGCCCAGCTGGATTTTCACGTCCAGCCAGAGCTTCACGTCAGCCACGTCCAGCCAGAGCTTCACTTCAGCCACGTCCAGCCAGAGCTTCACGTCAGCCACGTCCAGCCAGAGCCCTCACCGCTGGTCCCGTCCAGTCCAGCGCCCTCACCGCTGGTCCCGTCCAGCCCAGCGCCCTCTCGCTCTCGGAGACGGAGGAAGAGGACTTCCCGCGTCCCGCAATGCCTGGAAGTCCTTCCTGTACTTCCTGTTAGCCCAGAGCCCTCGCCGCTGGTCCCGTCCAGTCCAGAGACTGTTCACGTCACGTCTGCCCAGCGAGAGACTGTTCACGTCACGTCTGCCCAGTGAGAGACTGTTCACGTCACGTCTGGCCAGTCAGAGCCTGTTCACGTCACTTCCTCCGAGCCAGTGTCTACGGACAAGATGGCCGAGTCAGAGACTGTTCACGTCACTTCCGCTGATCCAGAGACTGTTCACGTCACTTCCTCCGAGCCAGTGTCTACGGACAAGATGGCTGAACCAGAGACTGTTCACGTCACTTCTGCTGATCCAGAGACTGTTCACGTCACTTCCTCCGAGCCAGTGTCTACGGACAAGATGGCCGAACCAGAGACTGTTCACGTCACTTCTGCTGATCCAGAGACTGTTCACGTCACTTCCTCCGAGCCAGTGTCTACGGACAAGATGGCCACCTCCGAGCCAGTGTCTACGGACAAGATGGCCGCCTCCGAGCCAGTGTCTACGGACAAGATGGCCGGCCCAGAGTCTGTTCCTGTTCCCGAGCCGGAGTCTGTTCCTGTTCCCGAGCCGGAGTCTGTTCCTGTTCCCGAGCCGGAGTCTGTTCCTGTTCCCGAGCCGGAGTCTGTGATGTCTGTTCCCAAGCCAGTGTGTGTGATGTCTGTTCCCGAGCCAGTGTGCGTGTTGTCTGTTCCCGAGCCAGTGTGCGTGATGTCTGTTCCCGAGCCAGTGTGCGTGATGTCTGCTGTTCCTGAGGCGCTGTCTGCTGTTCCTGAGCTGCTGTCTGCTGTTCCTGAGCCGGTGTCTGCACCGCCCTGGCCGCCCGAGGGGTCGTCTCCGCCCTGGCCGCCCGAGGGGTCGTCTCCGCCCTGGCCGCCCGAGGGGTCGTCTCCGCCCTGGCCGCCCGATGGACTGTCTTCTCCGCCCTGGCCGCCCGATGGACTGTCTTCTCCGCCATGGCCGCCCGAGGGGTCGTCTCTGCCCTGGCCGCCCGATGGACTGTCTTCTCTGCCCTGGCCGCCCGATGGACTGTCTTCTCCGCCATGGCCGCCCGAGGGGTCGTCTCCGCCCTGGCCGCCCAATGGACTGTCTTCTTCGCCATGGCCGCCCGAGGGGTCGTCTCCGCCCTGGCCGCCCGATGGACTGTCTTCTCCGCCCTGGCCGCCCGATGGACTCTTCTACGCCATGGCCGCCCGAGGGGTTTTCTCTGCCCTGGTCCCCGGTACGAACCTGGCCCTCCGTCCCTCCCCCAAGACCGCCTCCACTTCACCACCCTCCTGAACTTTAGTGTTTTTGTTTCAAGGGGCATCGGGAGCCGCCCATAGGGGGGGGGGGGGGGGGGGGGCTATGTTACGTGTGGGTTTTTGTTGTGTCTTGTATATCACGTGATTCCTTGTTTGTCATGTGACCCTGCCATGTGTCTTGTCTTTTGTTTGTTGTTGCTCAGTGTCCACAGGTGTTCCTCGTCCATGTTTATTAGTCTGTCCAGGTGTTTCTTATTAACCACGCCCCCTTGTTATCTTGTTTGTCTGTGTATTTAAACCCCTGTGTTTCAGTTGTGGCTGTCGGTTGTTGTTTAATGTTACTTCTGTCCTGTTTTGAGTTACCTGGATTTCCTGTTTGGTATTTGTTTATTAAAGGTGCTTGCGATTGGATTCGCTCTCCGTTTAATCCTTGCTGCTATGTAACAGGTATAGCCATTATAAATGTTTTTTCTGTCACTTTTGATCAATTTAATGCATCCTCCTTACTGAATAAAAGTATTAATTTCCTTCATAAAAAACATTTTTATTGACTACAGTATTTTAACAGTAGTGTATATTCTCACTATATCAACAGTCTTCTGAAGTCACATGATGCTTTATTTGAGGAAAAGACCATTTTTAAGTTTCCTCCATCAAAGCTCTGAAATCTCATTTGTGTTTGCGTCATTGAAAAATGCACTACATTCAACAACACTGCTTTTATAATGTTTTATGGTCTGTTTTTGCCATGCACCATAAAAGTATCATGAAAGCAATCAATACACAAATCATTATAAAAATATCTGTACCATGAATGCAAGGTAAGTCGCTTTGAGTGAAAGCGTCTATGCATAAATGTAAAATGTTCCAAAAATGTTTTAAAGAATGTAGGTAGCCAAACAGTTTATCGACCCCATTGACTTCCATAGAATTTCTTTCCATACAATGGAAGTCAATGGAGTCCATCAACTGTCTGGTTACCCATATTCTTCGAAATCTCTTTTGTGTTCAGCAGAAGAAAGAAACTCATACAGGTTTGGAACAACTTGAGGGTGAGTAAATGATGACAGAATTTACATTGGGTGAACTATCCCTTAAAATTTCATTCGGTTTCTCATCCAAAGTTATCTTATGACTTCGGGAAGCCACAGTATATGTCATTTGAGATACTCTGACAGCCCTTGCTCACTATACGCTTTCATTATATGAAAAAGAGCAACGTGAACGCTCAGCGTTTCACAAATCATACAGGTTTGAAACGAGTGCAGGATTCTCATTTTTGAGTGAACTATTCCTTTAAAGCGCGTTTCTCTCCCACACTTGTTTCTTTCGTTCTCTCCCTCCTCTTTTTTCACACAACCCCTCCTCGTTCTGTCTCTCTCTGAATGTCGCAGTGACTGAATGTGAGCTCTGTTAAACCCTCCCTTTCTCTCCCTCCTCCTCCTCACTCGTTCTTAAGCATGTAGGCTCTAGGTTTGCTCGGTGTCTCTCTCCCTCTCTCTCTCTCCTCCTCTGGCTGTGTGCGCTGAGAGACGAGGGGCCGGAGAGGAGGAGGACTCAGAGGAGGGGGGGGGACATGGCAATGGGGGGATACGGAGAGAAAGACCTGTCTCTCCCTCTCTCCCTCTCATCCTCATGGCCCTCGCTCGGTCCCCAGAACCGCAGCGTCTGGTTCATTTACAGGTATCGGCTGCTCCATTCTTTTATTGTCGCTGCGGAGAGAGAGGTAGAGCGAGAGAGAGCGAGAGAGGCAGATGGATGCTCTGAAGAGGTAGCAGACAGACTGTTGAGCAGAATCAATGTTTTCATATACAGTATATATCATCTGTATGTGTGTGTGTGTGTGTGTGAACAGTCTGCTCTTTTATCGTAATCAGATCCCTCTTCTGTGCGTGTGTGTATGCGTCTATACGTGTGCATTTGAGTCGTGAATGGGTCTGTCATTGTACGATGCAGGAACAACATGTCAGAAAATCTTTTCCTGCTGTGTGTGTGTTTTAAATGAGTTCATGTGACATGTATGTGTGTTTGTGAATCATTGAAAAGGGTATGAGTCACTATGGGTGTATATATGTGTGAAAGTGTGCATCATAGAAAGTTGCGATCCTTCGGGGTTGATCAAATACGTTATGAGTGTGTGTGAGTATTCCTGGCGTATCGTCATCTATGCATCACAATCCTTCCCGCTGTCATTCCTACACAGATGCGATATGATGATGCTTTTCAGAACGGTGTTAAAGTAGGAAAATGCTGGTAAAATTCGAGACGGATCAACTTCTAGAAAATGAGCGAACTTGTCACGTGAGAGGATTTTGTATTTGAAAATCACAATTTCAATAATAATAATAATAAAAAAACGTTCAGCTTATGGTAAAGATGTTAAATTGTAATCATCTTCAGTTACAGAAACTCAACTTATTTTATTTTTCTAATGCTGATAATCTGAATATCATTTCATTAGCATCTTGTGATGCTCCTGGATTGAACAAATGTGGCATAAATAGATGGATTTTAAAATGTTTGGATTGTCGTTGGTTGGAAAAATCAGATCTAAAATTGTAAAATTTTCTGTTTGTAGTAGGGTTTTGGCTCGGGTTCGTCATAAGTGTTTATAATTAGCTTTATGTAAGAACTAGAAGTCTAAAGTGTGTCATTTGTTAGTTAAGTACAGTACAGTACCTCATTTCAGTATAATGATGCATTTAAACGGATGGTTGCTCTTTCCAAACTCTTGTTAACATATTGTCATTTTGCATCACAGTATTTTCTGCTATCATTCAGGTACATCTGATGTGTTTGTTGTTAGATGTGTTAAACCTTGTGTTCGCCAATTCTGTGGGTCGTGTGCTGTATCCATGATGGATGATGATGCCATTCAGAACGGTGTTTAATTTGGAAAGTGCTGCTATTGTGTCGGATTAAAATTTGAGACGGTTCGACCTCTAGAAAATTAGCAAACTTGTCATGTGAGAGGATTTTGTAAAAAGTTTCAGCTCCAGTTAAAGGTATTAAATTGTCAATTTTATATACAGAAACTGAACTTATTTTAGTTTTCCAACACTGATAATCTGAATATTAATTTGTTAGCTTGTTGTGATGCTCCTTGATTGAACGAATATGGGATAAATATGCACATTTTAAATAGCTAACTGTGCTGTATCCATAATGGATCTCCAGGATTATGGGGATCTTATCTATATGCCTGTGGAAGAAGATAAAGAAGACTGTAATATCACTACAGATTTAGTTAATGGAAAGAGCTCACATGCACTATAAAGTCCTTTTTGTTGATTTAGTAAATTGAGATCCATTTTGATCAACATAGGCTGACATAAAGCTAATAATGGAGAATGTTTCACATTTTTTTTGGATAACATTATGTAAAGGTGATGTGCATGTTAGCAACAAATGTTCTGTGGTTATTATGTTAGATAAATGTTCTAAAAAACGTTCCTAGTGCAGCATTGTTTGAACATCCTGACCTTAAATTACTTTCTACTCACGTTAGACAAACTGTATGTTTAAAATTCTCACAGCCAAAATGGAATGTTTGGAAAATGTTTTTAGAATGTAAATTTGTTGCAGCTGATCCATGTGGTAATTCCTGCAAGCTGATAAGAGTACAGGCTTTACGTTGTGCCTGCCATTGTAGCATTAATTCAGCTAGAGGCATTTAAGCATCAGAACAAAGATATTTTGCATTGACATCGCAGTCAGAACACACAATGTTCAAAATGATAGAGCTGAGCTGACAAAACATAATGTTAGTCTGTAACTGTCATTGTCTTTGCTCTGAACTAACTGCACACTTCTACAAACCCTCATACATTCACCATGGTAACCATAGTGTCCGCCAAAATACCATAGTTACTAACGTTATCGTTGCTACTGTAAATCTAACATATATGACATTTCAAAATCTATTTTTGAGCTTAAGATAGAAGCTGTGTTTTGAAACATGGCAGCTGGTTTCTAACCGGTCCAAACTGGTCAATACCTAACGAAAGCTGTACTTTAACTGGTTTACCAGCCACAGCTTGACCACTTTATGCTGTAACCCGTTTTCTGCTGATTCAAGATGATTAACAGGCTTGAAACGGTTAAAAATTGGATGTTTACAAAACTGCTAAATTTTCCTGTGAATTCAGAACAGTGTTATTTTACTATCATGAATGTACTAGTGTAGTTTTTATATTAATATTTTGATTTTAGTTTGATTATATTTTATTGTTACATATTGTTTTCATTAAGTTTTAAAATGACTAAAACTCAAGTTATTTTGTTATGTTTTTGTCATTTTTATTAGTTTTATATGTCTATATAGTTTTTATTAGTTTTATTTCAGGTATAGTCATTTTAGTACAAAAAATATGAATTATTTATTGGCTTTGGCAACTAACTGAATTTATTTTTGGTTTTAGTTTACGATCATAACCCAGAGTGACATTCACAAATAATTTCTTAATTTTGATTCTAGGTTGATAAAATGAGCTTCTGCATGCCTGTGGTTCTTTCATATGAGCTTCGAAACACCTCTGTCTTTTCTCTCTGACAGTGACTACATCATAAAGGAGAAAACTGTACTTCTGCAGAAAAAAGACAATGAAGGCTTTGGTTTTGTGCTCAGAGGGGCCAAAGGTGAGTGATGGACATCAACAAGCTCTTTTCCGGTTTGATAACAGCAGCACATCATGACATGGACAGATCTCATCTGTGATTATGGTCTGTGATCTCTAGCCCAGACTCCTGTGGAGGAGTTCAGCCCGACTCCTGCCTTTCCCGCTCTGCAGTATCTGGAGTCCGTCGACGAGGGGGGCGTTGCGTGGCGGTCCGGTCTGCGGATGGGGGACTTCCTGATCGAGGTCAGCAAAGACACGCAACCATGCTTTAGACAATTAATGCACGTTTTTATTAGATAAAGAGCCACAGACAGTTATACAAACACAGATAGCAGACTGAACGCAAAGCCAAAACGAGTTTAGCGGTATAGTCTCCTGTCTGTGAGGTGTTAAACCCTAGACTGAACAAATCTTAACACCTACACTGAGGTGATAAGCCTCACTGTGATACTTGTGTTACTGCCTTTAATTTGATTCTGCAAGAGAAGATGACGTGGAGCTTGTGTACCCTGTATATGCCATCTTGACTATTTGGTATTGCAAAATATATTTGTATTGATGCATCTCCAGACGCTTCGGCCTGTTAGCAAACACCTTCACCTCACGGTTCCCGGCTGGTTAATGAGGAGTGTGAATCATGTTGAATCATTTTGAAACAAGTCTGATGATAATGCTTAAGACGCCCACTTGTGTTTCTCTCTCTCTCTAAACTGCAAATCAAATTTCATTTCTTATATAATTGTAAAATATAATTTTATTTAAAAACAATCTTTGTAAAGCTATGTGTAACGTGAAAGTCACTTGAACTGAATAATGAGGTAGAAAGTTTAGGGTCGGTAAGATTTTTTTAAATGTTTTTGAAAGAAATCTCTTATGCTCACCGAGGCTACGTTTATTTGCTAAAAAATACAGCAAAAACAGAAATATTCTAAAAAATTAATTTATTGGTTTTCTATTTGAATATATTGTAAAATGTAATTTACAGCATCATTACTCCATTCTTCAGTGTCACATGATCCTTCGGGAATCATTCTAAAATGCTGATTTGATGATTATTATTAATGTTGAAATCAGCTTTGTTGCTTTTTAAAATATTATACTACATATTATAATATACTGTATTAAATATTCTTGTGGAAACCGTGATAAGTTTTTACAGGATTCTTTGATGAATAGAAAAAGAACAGAATTTATTTGAAATAGAATCTTTTGTAATATTATAAATGTTTTTACTGTCATTTTTGATCAATTCAAAGCATCCTTGCTGAATAAAAGTAATAAGTATTAAAAAAAAAACCTTACTTACCCCAAACCTTTGAACGTTTGCATATCTTACAAAATATCCTAAAGGGATAGTTCACCCAAAAATGAAAATTCTGTCGTTACTCACACTCATGTCGTTCCAAACCCGTAAGACTTTCGTTTATCTTCAGAACACAAAAGAAGATCTTTTTGATTAAATCTGAGCGATTTCTGTCCCTCCATTGACAGCTACACAACTACCACTTTGACGCTTCAAAAAGTTCATAAAAAGATCGTAAAACTAATACATATGAATTCAGCGGTTTAGTCCAAATTTTCTGAAGAGACTCGATTGTTTTATATGATGAACAGGTTTAATTTAGTCTTTTATTCACATATAAACATTGTTTAGCGAACATAACAGAAGTTTAACCGAACCGGCTTGACGCACGAGAACAAACCATTTGCGGAAGCTCAAACGTGTTGTGTAACACGAGAATGAACCTCATTGGTTCTCACACATCAAACGAAAATGCTTGAGCTTCCGTTTACCACAACTGATATGTGAGTTGATTAATGTTCTCACTCAATTCACATGTATTAGTTTTGCGATCTCTTTATGAACTTTTTGAAGCATCAAAGTGGTATTTTGGAGTTTGGAATGACATGAGGGTGAGTAATTAATGACAGAATGTTCATTTTTGGGTGAACTAACCCTTTATGTTACTATTGATTCAAAGTACAGTGTCGTCATTATCGCTGCTTTCTCACAGGTGAATGGAATCAATGTAGTGAAGGTGGGTCACAGGCAGGTGGTGAACATGATTCGCCAGGGCGGGAACAGTCTGATGGTGAAGGTCGTCATGGTTGCACGAAATCCTGAGATGGAGGAAATGCCTAAGAAGAAAGGTCAGGGTCTGCTTTTACTGTGGATTTGTCTGTGGGAGTATGAATGAATGGCATTGCTGACAGTTTTTGATTTGATTTAATAGCGCTCTCTCCTTACCTTTAGTTCTCCAGCAAAGTAAGCGGCTGACCCCTCCGGCTATAGCTCTGCGCTCCAAATCCATGACTTCAGAACTGGAGGAGATGGGTACAATCTTACAAACACATATCCTCACCTTACATACATATACATGCATGAAATACATGTTAATATAATATAATATAAAATTATTATCATACATTGTCATCTTTTTGACTGATAATGTGCTTATTTTTCTCTCTTCTTTGCACACAGTGGAGAAAGGTCTGTGCAATCTCTTGTTATTTTGAACCATTATATTATTATTTTAGAATGAATGACCTAAAACGATCCACAATTCACACCAAAAAAATAAAATAAATAAATACTATTTATATATATTATTTACAAAAAAGAATGTACTTAATTGCCACAAAAACGACTTTTTTGTGTGAGCATATATATTATCGCTAATTATAGAGCCAATTATATATATATATATATATAATTTTGTGGCAATAAAACATACTAGTGATGGCTTCGGCCGAATATTGGGCTTTTTAACGGGGTTCGGTTTCTGCCGAACCTTATATTTTTTTTTCCCAACGAACCGAACCCAATGCTTGCACTATACGCGCGCTACGTCAACGTCACGCCGCCGTTGCTTATGGGAAGGTGTTTACGTTAGGCTTGTTCGACTTGAACCGGCGCTGCACATACTGATCAGTGAATGACATCAAAGTACTGCGAGAGCGAATAGAGCGAGCAGACGCTTCTTATGCTTTTGAATTGCTCTCACGGTATTTTGATGTCATAAACCGATCGGTCTGTGCAGTGCCGGTTCAAGTCGAACAAGCCTGTAGTGTAACGCGTTGTGTCAGGAAGAAAAATAGGGATAGCTCACAGCTAAAGTTATTGCAGAGGCCAGACCGACTTATGGAGGCGATTGGCATCTCACAACTCGCACTTTATTCCACAATCTAACTTGTGTAACTGTCTGTCACACGTTCTACCGTCCACAGCGTTACTTAACAAAATAAGATAAAAATGAGCATCAAACAGAAATAAATAAAATTAAAGCTGCAAGCAGCATTTAGCGGTGTTCAAGCAGTTAAGGCCTTTCAGGCCGTTAAGCACAAAAGCATCAAAAGACATTAAATTTTATTTAGCATACATTTAAACACTGACATAATAGATGGAAAAAAACATTTACAGCCAATATAGGCAATTTACCATAGGAAATATATGGTTTTAAAGCTTTTTAACAGTTATAGCGCCACCTATGGTCTGATCTCCATGAAACTTTGCATGCTTCTTCACCATGTTATGACACATATGCTCATCAATTTCTGTGAAGTTTTGACTTTTCGTTTAGGATTTATAGGCTTTTGACCGTATTTTGCCCCGCCCCTTTTCTAAATGACCCTGTTACAGCCACCCAAATGCAAAATTTCAACTTTTTTTCGATAATTATTGATCTAGAGAGTCCAGAGAATTGCCCTAGACTGGTTTGATTCCGATCGGGCGAAAAATCAGGGACTAGTTCGCAAAAGTAGGTTTTTAACATAATTGTGAATATTTAATGAACGATTTGATTGACAACAATGGTTCTAGAGGCAAAGTTGTCCAGCATGAGGAGATCTATCAAATGATATGCATTTTGTGGGGATGTGTGCAACACCACGTGATTACAGAGCCGTAAAACTCGTTAGCGCCAACTAGTGGCCGATTTGTTTTAAAATTCTTACAGGCCTCTAGGGCCATGAGTCGAACATGCCCATCGAGTTTCGTTCCGATCGGCCTCCGTTAACCTCGTCTCATAGGTGCTCAAACTTCATTGGTCGATGGTGGCCATGTTTTTTGAGATACGCCAATATCCTTTTACACATACATGGGGCCTTGGACCAAGACACTGCATACCAATTTTCAAGTCAATCGGACTAACGGTCAGGTGGCCACACCCTTTTTATGTTTTTTTTATGTTATAGCGCCACCATGTGGCCAATCGACGCAGTTTTTTGACTGTGACCTCAAATTGAACTCATAAATATGTGTACCAAGTTTGGTGAAGATACCTCATTTACTTCTCGAGTTATAGCCATTTTAGTAAAATAGGCTCCTCCCACAACGTCAATTTTGCGCCCCCTAGCGACCCTGAATCGAAAATTCAACTTTTTTTCGATAATTATTGATATTCAGACTCCAGAGAACATTTCTGCACTGGTTTGGTTCCAATCGGGCAAAAAAACAGGGACTAGTTCGCAAAAGTAGGTTTTTAACATAATTCAAAATGGCGGACAAATTTGCATACCAAAAATAAAATCGGAGATATACATTTTGTCCTTCAGGCGTCCAGCTTTCCAATGATATAAGACACTTGAGTCTACGACTTACGGTCTAGGAGTTATGAGCAGTTACGCGCAATTGATTGCTATAGCGCCACCTATGGGCCAATCGGGCTCATACTTTGATAACCTCTCCTCGATTTTTGTACTACCATCTGGCAAAGTTTCAAAGCTCCAGCTCTTACGGTTTGGGCTGCACGATGCGTTTTACGGCGGAATAATAATAATAATAATAATAACAAGCAGCATTTAGCGGTGTTCAAGCAGTTAAGGCATTTAAGATTTTTAACCACACAAGCATCAAAAGACATTACGTTTTATGTAGCAAGCATTTAACCACTGATATCATAGATGGAATAGACCATGTTTTAGCATGATTTACCATGATATACCACATTTTAGTGTGATTTTTCATGATTTACCATGTTCCAGTATGATTTACCATGAATCTAGCATGATTTACCATGATTTACCAAGTTCTAGTATGATTTACTACGTTCTAGGATGATTTACCATAGAGCAGTGGTTCCCAAACCTGTCCTGAAGGACCCGTTTTCTCTGTCTCTCTAATCAATCACACCTGATTCAACTCATCAGCTCAATAACCTATGTGATTATGAGCTGATGAGTTGAATCAGGTGTGTTTGATTAGGGTTCCCAACACTGCCATAGAGTACCGTGATTCTAGCATGATTTACCATAGTTTATCATGATTTACCACATTGCTAGCATTGATGTGAAGTGTCAGTACAAATGAAGTGATAAACTCTGACAAAATATGATTGTGTTATAATAGTAATTGTTATACAAGTGATTTTATAGTGTCTAAATATGAATGCACCTGTTAAAAGACTTCATTAATAAGTAGAATGAGCCAATAAGTGGTCTTCTACTGCCCTCTGCTGGCCACTTTCATTTTGACAGTTTTTCCATTTTAACTCCTTTATGCAAGCTTACACACACACACACACACACACACACACACACACACACACACACACACACACACACACACACACACACACACACACACACACACAAAATCATTATGAAAATATATTTGAATGTTATTTCATACATGTCTTTGCAAACTATTAATCAGATTATTCAGAATTTATTCACAAACATAGGACTACACACACATTCTGTTGTAGATACAGAGATTTGAACTATGTCTCATTCAGGATTCACATTTGTCAATGTGACAGAATTGTCAATAGTGATACTTCAATAGATGAAATTAGACTTAATGTGATTGTAAATGTTAAAATAGTAATTTTATAAAGTCTAAATAGTAATTTTGTCACACTACTCAAGTATAATTCATATTTTAAACAGCAGGGGGCAGTAAAATACTACTTATTGGCTTAATATGCCATTATATTCATTTAATTTTCCCATTTTTAACTGTTATAGAGGCAAATCTTGTCCGATCTGTCTGAAATTTTTCATGATTGTTTGGAGTCATATGGCACATGTTCTGACTTGTTTTTAAGAAGATCTGAGCATTCATTGAAGAGATATAAGCTTTTGGGGACACTAGGTCATGGCTACATTGTGAAGTGACCCTATTATAGCCATCCAAATGAAGTTGTTCAACTTTTTCTGATAATTATTGATCTAGAGAGTCCAGAGAATTGTACTGCACTGGTTTTGAACATTATGATATGAACATTACATGATAATAAATGCAAAACACCATTTACAGCAAATACAGGCAATTTACCATAGGAAATACATTGTTTAAAAGCTTTTTAACAGTTATAGCGCCACCTATGGTCCGATCTCCATAAAATTTGGCATGCTTTTTAAGGATGTTATGTCACATATGCTCACCAATTTTTGTGAAGTTCTGAGTTTTCGTATAGGATTTATAGGCTTTTGACTATATTTTGCCACGCCCATTTTATAAATGACCCTGTTATAGCCAACCAAATGCCAAATTTCAACTTTTTTTGATAATTATTGATCTAGAGAGTCCAGAGAATTGTCCTAGACTGGTCTGGTTCCGATCGGGCGAAAATCCTAGGACTAGTTTGCAAAAGTAGGTTTTAAACATATTTGTGAATATTTAATGAACGATTTGATTGACAGCAATGGTTCTAGAGGCAAAGTTGTTCAGCATGAGGAGATCTATCAAATGATATGCATTTTGTGGGGATGTGTGCCACACCACGTGATTACAGAGCCGTAAAACTCGTTAGCGCCAACTAGTGGCCGATTTCTTTCAAAACTCTTACAGACCTCTTGGGCCATGAGTCGAACATGCCCATCGAGTTTCGTTCCGATCGGCCTCCGTTAACCTCGTCTCACAGGTGCTCAAACTTCATTGGCCGATGGCGGCCATGTTTTTTGAGATAAGCCAATGTCCTTTTATACATACATGGGGCCTTGGACCAAGACACTGCATACCAATTTTCAAGTCAATCGGACCAACGGTCAGGTGGTCATAGCCCTATTTAAGTTTTTTTAATGTTATAGCGCCACCTAGTGCCCAATCGTCGCGATTTTTTTACTGTGACCTCAGAATGAACTTATTCACATGTGTACCGAGTTTGGTGAAGCTATCTCATTTACTTCTTGAGTTATAGCCATTTTAGTAAAATAGGCTCCGCCCACAACGTTCATTTTGCGCCCCCTAGCGACCGTGAATCAAAATTTCAACTTTTTTTCGATAATTATTGATATTCAGACTCCAGAGAACATTTTGGCACTGGTTTGGTTCCGATCGGGCGAAAAACCAGGGACTAGTTCGCAAAAGTAGTTTTTCGACAAAATTCAAAATGGCGGAAAATCTATCATGGCGGAAATGAAATCGGAGATATACGTTTTTTACTTCAGGTTTCCAGCTTTCCAGAGATATAAAACACTTGAGTCTACGACATACGGTCTAGGAGTTATGAGCAGTTTTGCGCAATTGGTTGCTATAGCGCCACCTATGGGCCAATCGGGCTCATAATTTGATAACCTCTCCTCGATTTTTGTACTACCATCTGACAAAGTTTCAAGTCTCTAGCACTTACGGTTTGGTCTGCACGATGCGTTTTAGCGGAGAATAATAATAATAATTAAAGCTGCAAGCAGCATTTAGCGGTGTTCAAGCAGTTAAGGCATTTAAGATTTTTAACCACACAAGCATCAAAAGACATTACGTTTTATGTAGCAAGCATTTAACCACTGATATCATAGATGGAATAGACCATGTTTTAGCATGATTTACCATGATATACCACATTTTAGTGTGATTTTTCATGATTTACCATGTTCCAGTATGATTTACCATGAATCTAGCATGATTTACCATGATTTACCAAGTTCTAGTATGATTTACTACGTTCTAGGATGATTTACCATAGAGCAGTGGTTCCCAAACCTGTCCTGAAGGACCCGTTTTCTCTGTCTCTCTAATCAATCACACCTGATTCAACTCATCAGCTCAATAACCTATGTGATTATGAGCTGATGAGTTGAATCAGGTGTGTTTGATTAGGGTTCCCAACACTGCCATAGAGTACCGTGATTCTAGCATGATTTACCATAGTTTATCATGATTTACCACATTGCTAGCATTGATGTGAAGTGTCAGTACAAATGAAGTGATAAACTCTGACAAAATATGATTGTGTTATAATAGTAATTGTTATACAAGTGATTTTATAGTGTCTAAATATGAATGCACCTGTTAAAAGACTTCATTAATAAGTAGAATGAGCCAATAAGTGGTCTTCTACTGCCCTCTGCTGGCCACTTTCATTTTGACAGTATTTCCATTTTAACTCCTTTATGCAAGCTTACACACACACACACACACACACACACACACACACACGCACACACACACACACACACAAAATCATTATGAAAATATATTTGAATGTTATTTCATACATGTCTTTGCAAACTATTAATCAGATTATTCAGAATTTATTCAGAAACATAGGACTACACACACATTCTGTTGTAGATACAGAGATTTGAACTATGTCTCATTCAGGATTCACATTTGTCAATGTGACAGAATTGTCAATAGTGATACTTCAATAGATGAAATTAGACTTAATGTGATTGTAAATGTTAAAATAGTAATTTTATAAAGTCTAAATAGTAATTTTGTCACACTACTCAAGTATAATTCATATTTTAAACAGCAGGGGGCAGTAAAATACTACTTATTGGCTTAATATGCCATTATATTCATTTAATTTTCCCATTTTTAACTGTTATAGAGGCAAATCTTGTCCGATCTGTCTGAAATTTTTCATGATTGTTTGGAGTCATATGGCACATGTTCTGACTTGTTTTTAAGAAGATCTGAGCATTCATTGAAGAGATATAAGCTTTTGGGGACACTAGGTCATGGCTACATTGTGAAGTGACCCTATTATAGCCATCCAAATGAAGTTGTTCAACTTTTTCTGATAATTATTGATCTAGAGAGTCCAGAGAATTGTACTGCACTGGTTTTGAACATTATGATATGAACATTACATGATAATAAATGCAAAACACCATTTACAGCAAATACAGGCAATTTACCATAGGAAATACATTGTTTAAAAGCTTTTTAACAGTTATAGCGCCACCTATGGTCCGATCTCCATAAAATTTGGCATGCTTTTTAAGGATGTTATGTCACATATGCTCACCAATTTTTGTGAAGTTCTGAGTTTTCGTATAGGATTTATAGGCTTTTGACTATATTTTGCCACGCCCATTTTATAAATGACCCTGTTATAGCCAACCAAATGCCAAATTTCAACTTTTTTTGATAATTATTGATCTAGAGAGTCCAGAGAATTGTCCTAGACTGGTCTGGTTCCGATCGGGCGAAAATCCTAGGACTAGTTTGCAAAAGTAGGTTTTAAACATATTTGTGAATATTTAATGAACGATTTGATTGACAGCAATGGTTCTAGAGGCAAAGTTGTTCAGCATGAGGAGATCTATCAAATGATATGCATTTTGTGGGGATGTGTGCCACACCACGTGATTACAGAGCCGTAAAACTCGTTAGCGCCAACTAGTGGCCGATTTCTTTCAAAACTCTTACAGACCTCTTGGGCCATGAGTCGAACATGCCCATCGAGTTTCGTTCCGATCGGCCTCCGTTAACCTCGTCTCACAGGTGCTCAAACTTCATTGGCCGATGGCGGCCATGTTTTTTGAGATAAGCCAATGTCCTTTTATACATACATGGGGCCTTGGACCAAGACACTGCATACCAATTTTCAAGTCAATCGGACCAACGGTCAGGTGGTCATAGCCCTATTTAAGTTTTTTTAATGTTATAGCGCCACCTAGTGCCCAATCGTCGCGATTTTTTTACTGTGACCTCAGAATGAACTTATTCACATGTGTACCGAGTTTGGTGAAGCTATCTCATTTACTTCTTGAGTTATAGCCATTTTAGTAAAATAGGCTCCGCCCACAACGTTCATTTTGCGCCCCCTAGCGACCGTGAATCAAAATTTCAACTTTTTTTCGATAATTATTGATATTCAGACTCCAGAGAACATTTTGGCACTGGTTTGGTTCCGATCGGGCGAAAAACCAGGGACTAGTTTGCAAAAGTAGTTTTTCGACAAAATTCAAAATGGCGGAAAATCTATCATGGCGGAAATGAAATCGGAGATATACGTTTTTTACTTCAGGTTTCCAGCTTTCCAGAGATATAAGACACTTGAGTCTACGACATACGGTCTAGGAGTTATGAGCAGTTTTGCGCAATTGGTTGCTATAGCGCCACCTATGGGCCAATCGGGCTCATAATTTGATAACCTCTCCTCGATTTTTGTACTACCATCTGACAAAGTTTCAAGTCTCTAGCACTTACGGTTTGGTCTGCACGATGCGTTTTAGCGGAGAATAATAATAATAATTAAAGCTGCAAGCAGCATTTAGCGGTGTTCAAGCAGTTAAGGCATTTAAGATTTTTAACCACACAAGCATCAAAAGACATTACGTTTTATGTAGCAAGCATTTAACCACTGATATCATAGATGGAATAGACCATGTTTTAGCATGATTTACCATGATATACCACATTTTAGTGTGATTTTTCATGATTTACCATGTTCCAGTATGATTTACCATGAATCTAGCATGATTTACCATGATTTACCAAGTTCTAGTATGATTTACTACGTTCTAGGATGATTTACCATAGAGCAGTGGTTCCCAAACCTGTCCTGAAGGACCCGTTTTCTCTGTCTCTCTAATCAATCACACCTGATTCAACTCATCAGCTCAATAACCTATGTGATTATGAGCTGATGAGTTGAATCAGGTGTGTTTGATTAGGGTTCCCAACACTGCCATAGAGTACCGTGATTCTAGCATGATTTACCATAGTTTATCATGATTTACCACATTGCTAGCATTGATGTGAAGTGTCAGTACAAATGAAGTGATAAACTCTGACAAAATATGATTGTGTTATAATAGTAATTGTTATACAAGTGATTTTATAGTGTCTAAATATGAATGCACCTGTTAAAAGACTTCATTAATAAGTAGAATGAGCCAATAAGTGGTCTTCTACTGCCCTCTGCTGGCCACTTTCATTTTGACAGTTTTTCCATTTTAACTCCTTTATGCAAGCTTACACACACACACACACACACACACACACACACACGCACACACACACACACACACAAAATCATTATGAAAATATATTTGAATGTTATTTCATACATGTCTTTGCAAACTATTAATCAGATTATTCAGAATTTATTCAGAAACATAGGACTACACACACATTCTGTTGTAGATACAGAGATTTGAACTATGTCTCATTCAGGATTCACATTTGTCAATGTGACAGAATTGTCAATAGTGATACTTCAATAGATGAAATTAGACTTAATGTGATTGTAAATGTTAAAATAGTAATTTTATAAAGTCTAAATAGTAATTTTGTCACACTACTCAAGTATAATTCATATTTTAAACAGCAGGGGGCAGTAAAATACTACTTATTGGCTTAATATGCCATTATATTCATTTAATTTTCCCATTTTTAACTGTTATAGAGGCAAATCTTGTCCGATCTGTCTGAAATTTTTCATGATTGTTTGGAGTCATATGGCACATGTTCTGACTTGTTTTTAAGAAGATCTGAGCATTCATTGAAGAGATATAAGCTTTTGGGGACACTAGGTCATGGCTACATTGTGAAGTGACCCTATTATAGCCATCCAAATGAAGTTGTTCAACTTTTTCTGATAATTATTGATCTAGAGAGTCCAGAGAATTGTACTGCACTGGTTTTGAACATTATGATATGAACATTACATGATAATAAATGCAAAACACCATTTACAGCAAATACAGGCAATTTACCATAGGAAATACATTGTTTAAAAGCTTTTTAACAGTTATAGCGCCACCTATGGTCCGATCTCCATAAAATTTGGCATGCTTTTTAAGGATGTTATGTCACATATGCTCACCAATTTTTGTGAAGTTCTGAGTTTTCGTATAGGATTTATAGGCTTTTGACTATATTTTGCCACGCCCATTTTATAAATGACCCTGTTATAGCCAACCAAATGCCAAATTTCAACTTTTTTTGATAATTATTGATCTAGAGAGTCCAGAGAATTGTCCTAGACTGGTCTGGTTCCGATCGGGCGAAAATCCTAGGACTAGTTTGCAAAAGTAGGTTTTAAACATATTTGTGAATATTTAATGAACGATTTGATTGACAGCAATGGTTCTAGAGGCAAAGTTGTTCAGCATGAGGAGATCTATCAAATGATATGCATTTTGTGGGGATGTGTGCCACACCACGTGATTACAGAGCCGTAAAACTCGTTAGCGCCAACTAGTGGCCGATTTCTTTCAAAACTCTTACAGACCTCTTGGGCCATGAGTCGAACATGCCCATCGAGTTTCGTTCCGATCGGCCTCCGTTAACCTCGTCTCACAGGTGCTCAAACTTCATTGGCCGATGGCGGCCATGTTTTTTGAGATAAGCCAATGTCCTTTTATACATACATGGGGCCTTGGACCAAGACACTGCATACCAATTTTCAAGTCAATCGGACCAACGGTCAGGTGGTCATAGCCCTATTTAAGTTTTTTTAATGTTATAGCGCCACCTAGTGCCCAATCGTCGCGATTTTTTTACTGTGACCTCAGAATGAACTTATTCACATGTGTACCGAGTTTGGTGAAGCTATCTCATTTACTTCTTGAGTTATAGCCATTTTAGTAAAATAGGCTCCGCCCACAACGTTCATTTTGCGCCCCCTAGCGACCGTGAATCAAAATTTCAACTTTTTTTCGATAATTATTGATATTCAGACTCCAGAGAACATTTTGGCACTGGTTTGGTTCCGATCGGGCGAAAAACCAGGGACTAGTTCGCAAAAGTAGTTTTTCGACAAAATTCAAAATGGCGGAAAATCTATCATGGCGGAAATGAAATCGGAGATATACGTTTTTTACTTCAGGTTTCCAGCTTTCCAGAGATATAAGACACTTGAGTCTACGACATACGGTCTAGGAGTTATGAGCAGTTTTGCGCAATTGGTTGCTATAACGCCACCTATGGGCCAATCGGGCTCATAATTTGATAACCTCTCCTCGATTTTTGTACTACCATCTGACAAAGTTTCAAGTCTCTAGCACTTACGGTTTGGTCTGCACGATGCGTTTTAGCGGAGAATAATAATAATAAAAATCAGTACAAATACAATAGGTTTTCAGCACTTCGTGCTTGAACACCTAAAAATCAGTACAAATACAATAGGTTTTCAGCACTTCGTGCTTGAACACCTAATAACCCGCATACATGGGGTGTTCGAGGCGCATGGCACATACAATACAGACTGCAGACAGTTCAACAGGAGCGCGCAGCTCTTAAAGGGGCCACGCCTTATTTCCACTCGTTACAGTAGGTGGACCGTTCGAATGCAGGATGCTGTGAGAAAGTGAAAATGGAACTCGTGAGCAGAAAAAGTGTTGTTTGGCAGTACTTTCAGACAAAATAAGGCAATTCAAGTCGAGCTACATGTTCAATTTGCAATGCCGATTTGTCTCGTGGTGGCAAGGACCCTAAACAATACACAACTTTGCCGCTGTTAAAATGCATAATGTTGCTTATTCTTTTTTTTCTTTCTTTTTTTACAGTTAAAATAAAATAAAATGAAAAATCCACGTTGTTTACTTCATTAATGTGTTTACTGTGTTAATGGACTGAGGATGAGAGTAGGATTCGGTATTCGGTTTTGGATTCGGCAGAATCTTAACCAGTGGATTCGGTATTCGGCCGAACCCCACAAATCTGGATTCGGTGCATCCCTAAATCATACCAACCATAATGTATAAATACTTCACTATTTAATAACATAGTACATTAGGGTAGAGTGGGGGAAAACGCCCCCCTTAAGGAAAATGTGACATTACAGTGAAACAAAACATAGATGTGACTAGAATTGCCATCCCGGTTTTGAGTGACTATGGCAGGAGTTATTCACCAAATATTAAAATTGCTCAACCTTCATAATATTTTTTTTTTTTGACTGAAAATATTTTTGTACAAAGGGGGCGTTTTGCCCCAGCGGTGGGGTAAAACGCCCCCCAAGGTGGGGTAAAATGCCCCCTTTCTTACCAACCAGTTTGCTTCATAGATCAACAGCAAAATGAACATAGTTTTTAATATCTAAAAGTAAAAGGCAAGTAATGCAACAACGTGTATATATACCTATTAATATTTATTTCAGCAATGTACAAAATAGGCAAATTTCTAACATTTTAATATTTTGATTTCTACACTAGGCCTATATGGGGTTGATAATTGATGTAGTATTTGTTCACCACTATCATCAAGAAAAACAGAAAACCTTAAATAAATATTAAACATAAATTAGTATATTTATAGTGAAATATATTCCATAAATGCATTAAAAGTCACTGTGTTTTATCATTGGGTCACTTAACCACCTTCCATCATTGCATTCACCAAGCTAGCTAGCTAATGCTCACTTGAGGTAATTTTTTCATGTTTTGTTCAAATATTTTGATTTTACCGCCTAGTTATACTGCATTAAAGTGTAAAATAAAGACTTTGATGAACAGTAATATGTTACTGTAGTAATTATGATAAAGAGAAACTATGCCCCTTGGGGGGCGTTTTACCCCTCAGCATAGGGGGCGTTTTACCCCACAAGCTATGTCTTTTGAAAAAATTGTTTATTTTTAAAAAATATAATTATATTCCTTATAAATAACATATGCTCTCAAACTACAGACTTCACTATTCATCTATCATACATCAATGTGATATCACTGTGAACAATATTCTCTTAAACACTTGTTTATTAATATCTGAAAGTTATAGCACTTTCCATGTAATCCTCTTCTTCGCTGGTGTCAGCTTCTCCATGGAGATTTGTATATCCCCGTTGTCAACGTAGAGCATAGCAATAGTAAAAATGTATCTTGATTCATTCTAGTGGTTATTTTGGGAAAAACCGGTGCGGGGCGTTTTACCCCAGGGGGGCATTTTCCCCCACCCTACCCTATACATATTTTTGTCATGAAAATGTCACAATGAAAAACCAAAATGAAACTTAAAACAGGCTTCATTTTTATTAAGCAAAACTTTGTTTTCTGAATTAAGGATAAAATATATCTGTTTTCTGACATGTTTCATTAAATCAACTGTTTAATCTCATCAAAATGTTGTAGAGAGTTATTTCAGTATTCCATCTTCTCATATAAAATGTTTCAAGGATATGAATTTATTATTCTGTTGGTAGTAGTAGTTGTAGTAATTACACTGTGCTTGTAACTTAGCCATGTATTACACTGTGCTTGTAACTTAGCCATGTGCTACCCAGAGGTTGTGGTAGATTTTAAACAACGAACAACTGTATGTGATTTACATTTATTAGTTATAAAATGTGTTTCTGGTCAACAACAATGAAAACATGTTAAAATGTTTGTTGGCTGTCATTTGTCTTCTCAGTTTGTTACCATGACAACTCAAAATAGATTGCAAACTTGAGAAAAATACTTGATGAGTGTAAATACTGTTACAAGGGAATCGTTTAAATTAATGATACAAAAATAACTAAATATGAGAATATTGCATTGTCATAGTGTCCAGTAAAGCGTGCACTTACAGATTGCATATGTAAGATTACTCACTTTCTGTTACAGCTGCCACCCCATGGAAGAAACCAGGTGATTTATCTTTTGATTTTGCTTTAATTGGGTATGTGGATGTCAGTTATCAAATGCATGATGATGATGATAAAATGTTTACTGTGACTGCCTCAAGTTAGCATGATTATCATATGGGAGGCGTTTATTGTAAGAGAAATTCATGAAAGTTTCTCTGGGATGTATGAATGTGCCTTGTAAGCTGTTTGTTTGGATTATTATGGTCAGATACATGTGTAACTGTCTCTATGTGTGTATTTGTGTGTGAAGTGGCAAATTTTTTTAATGTGATTTTTCTCTATTCTCAGATCATTCAGATAGTTCTCAAGCTCCAGAAAAGAAGAAGAGCGTCTATCAAATGGCCCTTAGTAAGAAATCTTCCTTTTTATTATGACATCTTTTATATCCATCTCATGCTATACATTTCTCTTTATATCTTAATATATATTTTAATGTATATTATGATGTATGCACATGGCTTCACCTCCAGTGTGACAATCTGTTGAATAAAAAGACCAAAAGGCAATAAATATGGTTTCATGATTTATAGCATGAATGGGTCCTTTTTTATCCTTTCGTTCTCCAGATAAGCTGGACGAGATTCTAGCCGCTGCTCAACAGACAATTAGCACATCAGACTCTCAGGGTCACAGAGGTCATGGGGGCAAGAAGGAACGAAACAAGGGCTTTAACGCTAATGAGGTAACATCTCGGTTTCATTTATCTCTGTACTGATTAACAGTGATTCAGCAGTGTTGAGGAAGCTACTTTTAATGCTAGTTTGTCAAGTTACAAGTTACTCATAATTTAAACTAGTCAAAGCTATTCATTTGAAAAAGTGGAAGCTACTTAAAGGTGAAGCTACTGATGATACATTTTGTCATTTATCACCAGCATAAACTTTAACAAATTACCTTAAAAACATTGTAATGAACAGCAGCATATAGCTAAATATTTCAGCTTAATAAAGAAGATCTTAAATGCTGTGCAGAGACTCAAATCGGTGAACCATCCAAACAAAACAAGTCACTAGAATGAATAGGACTTTCTAACATTATACATGAGAGAGAAGTTTGGAAAAACCTGATTTTTGCATCAGCTTACTCAGTAGCTACAAGATAAGCTTCAAAAGAGTTATATACAGTACACAGTAGGGCTGTAGTACTCGAGTCCGGTCTTTAGAACCGTTTTTCTATGATCTCGGACTTGTCTCGGACTCGCTGGTATTCGGACTCGGACTTGTCTCGGTCTCGGCCACTGGTCTTGCCAAATATGGCTTTTGGTCTCGACCGAGTCCAGGTGTCTTTATTATGTTCCCAGTAAGCACACATAAAAGCCATTTATATGCACGCCATTTATTTGCTCTGGTGTGAGCCGCGATTGCGCCAGAACCAGCCAGTCATCGAGATATAATTCAGCACGCGCACTCCCTGGAGTCTCAGGGGAGAAAGCGCCGCGTCCATGCACTTCGTAAATGTACGGGGTGCTAGGGACGGACCGAACAGCAGAACTGTGTATTGATAAGCCTGCCCCTCGAAGGCGTATCTCAAGAATGGCCTGTGATGGGGGGCTATCTGGATGTGAAAGTATGCGTCTTTCAGATCCACAGTGAAACACTGCTATTATGAGGTATCACCATATGTCATCATTCTGTTTTCTTTAGATTAGAAGATTATATGATATCAAGGGGAATGTCTATACTTAAAAATCCTGGGTGTTGTGACACTGTTTTTGCTTTTAGATCAACAAATAATAACCCAAAATGATTGTCTTGATAATGTCTTGCACAAGACTTTTTTTTCCCTGTCCTGGAATCGGTCTTGACTCGGACTCGAACCTTTTTGGACTCGGTCTTGTCTTGGACTCGAACCTCTTTGGTCTTGGTCTTGTCTTGGACTCGACTAGTCCTGGTCTTGGACTTGTCTTGGACTTGACAAAGGTGGTCTTGACTACAGCCCTAGTACACAGCTTTGAAACTTGGTAGCTTTGGTTGAAGAAAGGGGTTCTTTATAGTATATTGTAACAAATGACCATTTACGTTTGTTAGCCTGATCTTAGGTGTTGAAATGCTGTGTTAGTAAGGCTTTTCACCTGGTAATAAGTGTAAGAGTGCAACAACCTCTGTGCTGCATTTGCTGAAAAAAGTAAATTTACAAGCAGTTCATGTGTGAATATAGTGCTGTAATCCGTATTTCACTGAGGCAGCAAGGAAATGTGATAAATATTTAATCCCATCAGTCTCTTTTCTTTGTTCACAGCAAACTTTTGAACAATCAGGTGTTGGCATGATGCCATCAGGGTCTGGGTATGGTTATAACCAAGCCCAGTTTTCATCAGACCATTCAAGTCAGCGTGCTATGATGATGCGTCAGAAATCCATGGGTGAGTTTAAATGCAGAAGGTGTTGAATCTATCTCTTCAGTTCAATTGCACTGTAACTAGGGCTGCACAATTAATCGAATTTGTAATCGCCATTACAATTACGGATGCTAGTTAGTTAGTTTTAGTTTATTTAGCAACTTCAAAAGAAATAAAAAAAGAAAAACAATTTACAAGCAAACATAGAAACAAATATTAAATTACGGTGTAAAAGTTGCTTGACCAAAAAGGTGTCGGCTGAAGCGTATGCTTATTTTACACACAACACCAAAAAACCAAACACCAAAGTCATCTTGTGTACATAACGAATGACTAAAGGAAGAAGAAGAAGAAGTTTTATTTATATAGAGCCTTTACGTTGCTCAAGGTCGCTTTACATTGTTCACTACACTACATTTACACACCCACATACACATTACAATCACATAAGGACACATATAGTCACATTATCCAAAATACATGTTAAAATAGATATGTTTTTAGCTGAGTCTTGAATGTAGCCACAGATGAGATATTACGAAGTGTAATAGTAGTGAATTCCATAATTTAGGAGCATTAACACTAAATGACCTTCCACCTACTGTAGACAACAGGAAACGAGGGATGTACAATAAACCAAGTTCAGCTGATCTAAGGGACCGGGCAGGGCGGTAAGAGTAAAGTAGATCAGACAGATATGGAGGTGCAAGACCATTTAATGCCTTAAACGTTAGAAGTAATACCTTAAAGTGAATACGTGATGCCACGGGTAGCCAGTGAAGGTCATGAAGCAGAGGAGTAATGTGAGCAGAACTCTTGCTGCTGAGATTTGAACATACTGTAATCTTGCAATAAGTTTTTTGGGCAGACCAAGAAATAGAGCATTGCAATAATCCAGACGTGGGATGGCTTATCGGAGCTGGTGTTAAGATAAATTTGAATGTCATCAGCATAGCAATGAAATTGAAGTCTATGCCTGCGTATGATGTCACCAAGTGGATATAAATAGATGATGAACAATAGTGGGCCAAGGACTGAACCTTGAGGAGCACGAGAAGAAGCTAAATTCATTCAGCTTTGTATAATGTAATCTTTTTTTTTTTTTTTTTTATATAATTTCTTAAAGCTACCTATGGATTTACATGTTTTTAGTTCATGATCGAGACTATTCCACAGTTTAACCCCCTGAACAGACAGACTTTTCTGTTTGACGTTGCTTCTGATCTGTGGTTTAACATGAACATGAACATGAGTGTTCCTCTGAGCTTATAAGGAGTAGATTTCATCTGAAACAGGTTTTGGACACAGCCTGGAAATGTATTATTTATTATTTTAAACATTATTTTGGCTATTTTAAATTCTACTAAGTCATTACATTTTAATAGGTTAGAGTTTATGAATAGCTTGTTTATTAGATGATAATAATCTGTTTTATTTTTAATTCTTATTGTGCATTTTTGCAGTATAACAATTGGTTTTATTGTTGTTTTTTATGTATTTCCCCAGATCTCTACTCAATATGTTATGTATGGCACTATTAGAGACTGGTACAGTATGTTTAGGGCCTTTGAATCAAGAATGTATTTTTTTTTGGACAGGTTAGCAAGAGTTTTTGAAATTTTTGACTTTATGTAGGTTATGTGGGATTTCCAACTGAGAATGTGGTCAATAATGACACCAAAGGATTTAGTTTCACTTACCATTTCTAGTTCAGTCATTTCAATTCTGATCTAGACATTTGTATTTATTTTTTTATTACTAAATAAAATAAATGTAGTTTTATTTATATTTAATGACAATTTATTAACATCGAACCATTTTTTTTATGTTTTAATTTCTGCTTCCACTGTGTCCAGAAGCTGTCCCAAATTTTGATCAGAGCACAATAGAGTTGTATCATCTGCAAATAAGACACAATTTAATTGAGTAGACACCTTACAAATGTCATTGATATATAATAAAAATAGCTTTGGTCCAAGGACTGATCCTTGTGGAACCCCACAAAGTGACCCTCTGTAGCCGTGACCTGTCGTTTGTGAATTGCACAAACTTTATTTCTGCATGTCTTCTCTCCAAAGGAGTTACAGAAGAGGAGAGGGTACATCTCCATCCTCCTACTATGAAGTTGTCCCGTAGTCTTTCTGTGCCTGGACCAGAGGACATTCCCCCTCCACCCGACACCTCAGCGCCTGAGCCGCCCCTGTCTGCCGGTGGCCACACAGATAGGAGAGCAGCACCAACACATTTTTATGCTGTTCCTCCTCTGCCTCCATCACACCACCCGCCTCACACCCAGACACAGCACAGGGTCCCGCCCAACCGCAGGGTAAGAGCTTGATACCATTGGTTAAAGGTCCCAAGAAGTGGCATCGGTCATAGGCTTTGCTCTTTCTTGTATTTTCCTTTACATATATTTCCAAAAAAAAGAGTATTAAATCTTAGAAATATTGTGTTTTACAGGCTGAAACTGATACCAGCAAGATGGGAGGAGCAAGAATGGGTGGCATGAGACGTGGCTATAGCAATGCCACACCTCCTTCTGATGTGGGCGCCAAACAGTCCACCACACAGCGTAACCAAGCGGTGGCGAAGATTGCAAGTCGGCAAGGTGGGAAGGGGCTGTTGATGAAGCAGCGCAAGGTGGAGGAGACAACAGGCAGAGAAAAATTGCAGAAAAGTTCCATTTCGATCCCAACGATTATTGTTAAAGCGCCATCTACCAGCAGTTCTGGGCACAGTAGCCGTGCAAGCAGTGAGGATACAGAACTGTCTCCTGAGATGAATGAAGAGCAGGAAGAGGAAAAGCCTCAAAACCCAGTTATGGCTCCTACGCCCACTCCACCTCCACCACCTAATATCCCAGGTAAACTGGAAACACTGGGCAGGAGCACAGCACAGCGGGAACGTGAACGCTTCCGTGATTCCCGTCGGAAAAGCGCCTCATTTTACTACTCCTCTGAGGAGGACATTTTAGATGAGAAGGAGTCTGCTCAAACTCCACTGGAGGCCAACACCACCTCTCGTTTGCGCTCTTCTAAATCTATTGATGAGGGATTGATCTCTGGTGATGCCTTAAGCATGCCGCCTGCATTTGGGTTGCCGCAGTACGCATCAGCTACACCTCATCAAGCCACTACCTTCATCCACCCATTGACGGGAAAAGTTCTAGACCCAACAAGCCCGCTTGGACTCGCGCTGGCAGCACGTGAGCGAGCGCTGAAAGACGACCACCGTACACGTAGAGAGGAACGGCACTTCGGTCGCCAGCTGTCCAGCACTGGAGTTTTTCCTTCTGCAGTCTCCCCTCCAAACCAAAAGCCCGTTCCTCCATTCTACATATACCAATCACACACCTCACTCTACCTTAGTGGTGCCTCTCCAACAACAGGTGGGCCAGGCCCACAGAGTCGCCCCCAGTCTCCTCGAATGCTGCGATTGACTGGTGGTGGGACGGGGAGCTTGGAATGGAATGAACAGAACCTTATGGATAGAGAGGAAAGAGGGGCACCAAAGGTGCGGTTTACAGATAATCAAGCCAGTCAGTACCAGTCTCACCCTCAGGACAGGGACAACAGAGCCAATCAGTACCACACTTACCTGCGGGAAAGAGAGAGAGAAGGGCACAAGAGGATACCGCCCAAGCCTCCTCCCCGCAAGCCTTCCCACATAGATAAGGAGAGTGAACTTGGCACAGCTGACAAAAGTCCCACCAGTAATTCCCAGGATGACAGGGGAGGACAGAAGATGGGAGAGAGTGGGATGGAAAAGGAGGGAGAGAAGGATGTGAAGATAGGGGGAAATCTAAGGGTTGGAGAGGGTGGAGACGTGATGATGCTTCCACCTCCTGCTCCATCTGTGGATGTGGATGATGAGTTTGTGTTTGCAGAGCCCCTACCTCCCCCTATACAGTTTGCAAACGGAATAGAAATAGACACCCATGGAACAACAGAATATAATCAACAACAACAACAGAAGGAGCTGTCAGGATCTCAGTCACACAATGACCAACAGTCCCTGCAAATGCTTTCCAATCCCCCGCAAGAAGCCATGTCTCTACCAGACAACATGCATGCTGACTCACAGCAGACACCCATCCATCCTTCTGCTGTGGTACATCCATATCTTTTCCCAACGTCTTCTCTAATCCTCCCTCCACAGCTGTGTCCTAAAATACCTCCTGCAAACCCTTCTCAGTCTCAACCCTCTGGCTATTCCCAGCACCCAAACACTGGCCAACCCCAACCTTTACCCTCGCCACAAGCGGGAGACTCTGCCACTTCTAGTCTTACATCTTATGACAGTGAGGTGGCCAATCTGACTCAGTCAGCTCTCTCCCCATCTCTTCCTTCTCCTCAGATTTTCCCTATTTCAAGTTCCCCTTCCGCCCCAGCCACCACCTCCTCATCTGACCCTATGTCATTGCATCGACCTCTACCAGTTTTCTATCAACACCAAGGTCACACTAATGTGTCTCTGTCGTATTCCACCATGGCTGCACCTGCTGCTGTAATGACCGTCACCACAACTATGCCTTTGGAAAGTACATCAGTTATAGCAAGTGATCGACTTCCTCCGGCATTTAAGGGGCATGATTGGTCGGAGGCTGTGGTTGATTCTGGAATTGAGGAACTGGAGAGTCATAGCATCAGTGATCACCACATGGAAAACTTCGCTGAAAGAATGGATCGAGAAGGAGGCCAAGAGAAGGAGAGGGAAGGAAGGCGAGAGAGTATGGAGAGCGGTATAGTAGGGGATGGTTTCAAAGGAGACCGAAGAGTGTCCCTGGATTTGTCTCTTTCTCAGACCGATAAATTCGCTCAAAAAACACACAAACCGCACATACATAAATCAAAACCTCCAAACCAGCCACTAGCTAAACCACACACTCAAAATATGTTAAAATACCACACACACACACAGAATGGGCGAACCGGACCATCGCTACAGCGGCAGGCTAGCACTGCTCCCAACATGTACAGGTCAAGGGAAGAGGAGGAGCAAGAACAGGGAAGAGTAGGTGATGCTGAAGTGAAGATTCCAGCGTTTATGGATCGACGTCTGAACTCTCCTCTCTCCAATGTTAAGGCCAGCATCATAAATGAACTCAGCAGTAAACTACAACAGCTTGGTGGCTGGCAGGGTCAGGGACCACCTCCAAATCATAGGTGAGACATCTTGTGAAAACAATCACACACATAGACACACATTCTTACTAATAATACAGTACAGCATTTGCAAGTACCTGAATTTTTGCATTGATAATGAAGTCACAATTATAGACAAATACAGTCTGGATAAACTAACGCATGCAACCATTTTTTTCAAATAAACAATCATTTGAGAAAATCCTGGAACTTACTCTGTTTGTGCTATGGACAGAGGTGTAATGTCCAGGGGTCAGAAAGTAAAAGTCCTCCCATATGTTTATTCCACCCATGAACTCAGCCAGCTGATTTCACTGATTATTTCTGTATTTTATCTTTTATTCTAAACTGTTTTAATTATTCTGATTTCTTTTGATTATTTTAATTTCTTCTATGTAAAGCACTTTGAATTACCATTGTGTATGAAATGTGCTATATAAATAAACTTGCCTTGCCTTGCCTTGCCTATTTAGTTCTATCTCCTGGCAGAAAAACTGTGCTAATTAGCAAATCCAGGTGATTGGAACAAAATACTGAGGAGGACTTTTACTTTCTGAACCTGGACTTTACGCCTCTGGCTATGGACATGAATGATACCTCAAATCATAACAACCCAACAAGTTCAAACCTCTCAGTTCTCTTTGGCAACCACAGACAACACCTTAGCATTGTGTGGTGAACTTTTTCACTGGTATGCATCTTATTGATGACCTTTTTTCTGTCTTTTATTTTCTCTTTCTCAGGTTTCCAGGTGATCCCTTCTCTGGCTGTGCACCTCTCATCCCTGCTTCTGTTCAGTCTCTCCAACGCTCCTACTCTCCAAACCTGCCCTCTAACTCTTTAACATCTAACTGCCCCACTGTGGCTCTGAACCCTGTACCTTTGTCTCCTCTTCCTGTAACAGCTCTAACCCCAACCTTAATCCCGATCCCATTACCTCTAACCCCAACCCCAGCTCCACCCCCTCTCAAAGACTGGACACCATCTAATTCTCCCATTTCTTTTCCTCACGGTATTTTGTCCCCTCCATCACTGCCCCATACCCCACTCTCTCCTCTTTCCCTGGCTCATGCACCCCTCTCTCCTCCATCATTACCTCATCCTCCCATTTCTCCAATATCTCTCTCTCATGCGCCCATATCACCTTCCTCTGTCTCTTATCCACCGCTCTCTCCATCCTATTCCCCCTATCCCTTGTCTCCGAAACTTCGCTCTAAGTATCGTGGAAAGGTTTCCGAGTTTCAGTTCTCCGGGCCAGAGCTGCGGCGTTCTGAATCTCATTCATACACTCAGCGCCGTCGAGCGCCCAGTCCCCTCATCTCCTGTTCGGACCACCCACAGCCTGGACCTCCGCGTCCATCCTCGCTCCCTCTCTTTCCATCTGCGCCTCTTTACAGCTCTCTGTTTGAAATCCAACCCCCTTTAACACCCCCATTGGGAGTCGCCCATCAATATTCAGACCAGTTTTTCCCCCAAACTTCTCCTCTCTTCCCGCTCCCATCTCCGGTGGCTCCTCCTAACCCTGCACTTGTCTCTAGGTCACTCTCCCCTACCAACTACCTGTCTGGAGGCTCCTCCCCATCTTGTATGGGCTACCCGCCCTTAACGCCTCCTCCACCCAATCAGCCATTTGTGTCTAAGCCCCTCCCCTACTGGAGCAAATATGATGTTGCTGATTGGCTGACTTACCTGAATCTGGCAGAGCATCGGGAACGTTTTCTCGACAACGAGATTGATGGCTCCCACCTGCCATCTCTGACAAAAGAGGACTTCCTGGATCTGGGTGTGAGTCGGGTCGGACATCGCATGAACATTGAGCGTGCGCTTAAGAGACTTACGGACAGGTGAGATAGGAAGATGAGAAAAGGAGGGGAAATGAAGGGTAGATTCAGACGAGGACCTGATGAACAAGCAAAAGAACATTAGAAAGCAAACTAGACAGAAGTAGTGAGGGGGAAATTGTTTTTTTTTTAACTGGAAAAAAGCCTTTACATTTGTTTTTCTAAAAATGGTCCACCATTTCATTAAAAATTAGCTCTGCATGGATATTTCTGCCTGCAGCTTTACTCGACAAATAAATAGTCTGCCCTCAATGTTTTTGTATGCTTAAGATGAAGATTAGTTAAGGAAGACTTAATTTGATCACAAAACCCATTTCTTGAGACTGTGACCTTCATGTATATGTTTTATTTTGCACTACCAGTCAAAGGTTTGTACATCTTCTCATTCTTTATGTACATTTTTCTAATTTTAGCATTATAGTAAAGTATGAAAACTATGAAATAATACAAATGGAAATATTTCTATAATGTAGTGACTAAATAAGTTTTCACATTTGTTTTCATGCACGTGCAAGCGTATAGTTTCTATTTTTTTTATTTAAACAGAGAGAAGCCTTTAGATCAAAAGTCAACCTAAAATCAGCTTAAAAGAAACATAAAATCAGTCAAGTGTGTCTAAACCTTTGACTGGTAGTGTATATTATAAATGCATTGAGTTATTATTTTTTATATTCCATTTAAGACCACACCAATCAATTGAATTACGTCTCACTCCTTTTGTTAAACATGGCATTTATTTAAAATTGCACAACTGACACATGCCCTATAATTACATACTGCACACTAATGTAACTAATTGCTTTTTGAATGCCAAATTCTTCATCTTAGTCTCTAGATGATCAAGCACTTTCATTTCTTATACCTCATGCTCTGCCTCCTTTCTTTTCCTTTCCTCCTTCCATGTTTTCTAGGCTCTCCTCTGCTTTCTCTGTCGCCACTGTTTCTTCTGAAGGGCAGAACGAACGCATGAGAGATGATACGACTCAGAGCTAGAGGAGAATTAGAGAGAACTAGTTAGAGGATAGAAAGAAAGAAAGAAAGAATGTGGTTAGACAAAAAGCACTTGTGATGAAAGGGAAAGACTTCCACTGAAGGACAGAGATGGGGATGATTGCAAAGGAGAAGTGCTATGAAATACTCAAACACTCTTGCCAAGTGAAAGCTAAAGTCATCGTCTTCATCGTTCTGAGCAAATGTTTGTCATCTCAGCTGAAGCCAGATGGGCAAACTTCTTCAGCCAATCAGAGACACACAAAGAATGTACTTCTTTCATTGTTTTTTGGGATGACTATATCAAAAAGTGTAATGAATTTTAGTAATATTATATTGATAAAAAAGAGGCTACTGTGCATATTTTAGCATCATGACGTACAGGCTTTGATTCATCTGATAATATGATGGTTAAGGTCAACATGAAATCTGAATAGACCCCGTTTACTTTTTTAATACACATTTCCAGTGCACATTATTCCAAAGAAAACAAATGTAATTTTCCTTTTTGGCTGACGTCATCAATCTCTCTTATTTTTAACCATCAGTCATGTTGAGTGACTTTTCACCATCCAATCAATTTGCAATAGATAAAATCAAGCCTGGCCTTACATTTTTACCATTGAATGTCCTTTTTTAAATCGGAAAATATGTTGGATTATGAAAGAAAAATGGGTTACAAACTATTTCGTGTTGACTTTAAGCACTAAAAGCTAAAAAAAAAACAGTCATCGTAATGCCAATAATAACCATATAAGGATTAAGTATGTAAGCATTTTAATACCATAAGCAGAATCAGTCTTCCAAAGATCAGAACACAATGAAAGAACCCATCGTTTATATTGCTTAAGTGCGCTCTTTTTAACCTACACACACACACACACATACACACAAACACGGACTGTGTGTGTATGTGTGTGTTTTGTGATGGCGGTGGTGGTTGTTTTATAGGAGTAAAGCATAACTCCATTTCATTTGAAAATATATTTAAGGAATTAGAAACAAAGGAAATATATATATGAATATATGTGTGCGTGTGTGTATGGAAATGAATGCAGAATTAAAGTATATATATATAAATATCAGATATTTCTATTGTTCTGTACAATAATTGATGAATATGATGATACATAAGCTCTGCTTAAGAGGTTTGAATAAATTATTCTCGTTGAATTTATTCTCATCTGTTCTGAGAAACAATCGTACGCAAAACATAAAGTGGTTCCACCCCCCCACCCCCCATTGTTTTAGCCATTTTTGCAGCTTAACAGCCTATTTTCACTGTGTGCTTTATTAATTGTATGCTTGAACATTGTCCCATGGAAGAAACAACCATTAGGGTGAGTAGATAATGTCATTTTTTTATTTTAGGATGAACTATTTCTTAAATTCCCACAGGCCACGATTGACTGTATGATGCAGTAGAGATCACTGCGGGTTCTTCACCGTTCCTGTTGCTGAGGTGATGAACTCCGATAATAAACAATCATCAACATTCACTCAGCTAGTGTTACAATGCTAAGTTAAGCACTTTATAACTTTAAATGCTTTGATATAGAAATTGCATATTTTGTTCTGGCTGTATTGTTTGCTTTTGAACTTATGAACTACACTGATACATACTAATTGCTTCACATGTTGGCGGTTTTTCGCTCTGAGCTGTGGTTGGCTGAGAGCTGAAATAACTCTCACATTCTACAACACACTTAAATTTCACACCTGACAACTCATTTACACTGAGATGAGAGATTATGTGTGTGTGTGTGTGTGAGAGAGAGAGAGAGATAGAGGAGGAGAACACACACTTGCATGTACATATGCACTTTGGCAACAGCTGACTGACTGCACAGACACTGGAGTGAACATCTTACATGGGAGAGAAGTGAAGGATTCTGAAGGAGGACAGAACGAGCCAAGGACTGGAGGTAAAAAGCCTTGTTTTTTGCAAAGCATTTGCTCCTTTTTTTCTAACTCAGTTTAACTTAAGTTTATTGGGTAGTTGGCAAATCACATGTTCATGTTTTTTTTCCAACATCAAGATTTTAAGCTAAAATTGACATGAAAGTTTTTATTTTAGGTGCTGCAACTGGTTTTTTTTTTTTATCTTTTTAAAAAAAATAGTTTTGGACCTCTTTTTTAAGTAGGTTAGTTCATTCTCAGTTAATATGAGCTCATAAAATATGCATGCTTAATAATCATACAAAATATTTTTAGATGTGTCACGTCAGCTACCCATACAGTGTTAAGAGTGTTGCACACACACGCTGATTTATTGGAAAGTGTTGCGTGTGAAAAAATAACTTTTGTGTGTTATTGTGTATATTTAGCTCACACAGAGCTTGATCAATAGAAATAGTCTGTTGAAATGCTTCCATTATGTTTTTGTACTTTACTAAAGATTGTTACGTGCAATTACAAAAATTAGTTTATGAGTTTATTTAAATATGTGATTTAATTTTGATATGATGCTATATTTTTATATACATGTGTTTTCCCTTTGCCATTCTTTCATATTAGAGATATGATTATGATCTCATTTTTTTTTTATAAGTTTTAACACTGCAGAAACACGAGCATAAATGACAGTTGAAAACGCACTATCCATCACGGTCAGAAATGAACCTGCATGGACTTGAGGGAAATCCCTCTGATGTTTTAAATTTGTGGGCATCTTATTATGTGGCTTATCTAATAATGGATATATTTGACAATTTTATTCTGGGTTCTATGGGTTTAGACTCCACAATGATTATTTTAATTAGTTTATGTAATTTATTTGACACAATGGGCATTGTGTTAGAACATATTCTCTCATAAATAGAAAATCGCCTCTAGGGGGGCAAATATCAGTCCACTTTGTGACTTTGTTGTATTTTGCAGTGTGTGTGTTGTGAAGCATGTGTAAGATGACCTACCAGCTCTTGTTTATTTGGAGTTCTCTCGGCTGGTGCATGGAATCCAGGGTGGGGGAGAATTCTATTTCTGATCCCAGATTCCAGTAGCAACACACACAGACAGACACGCCTTTATGCTTATAAATGCATGTATTAATGCATACTGATGCAGTTATGTCCATTCATTATTTTGGCGTTCTTTAATTTGGCTAGTTTGTGTGATTTTGTGAGCCTTATCTTTAGTATAAAGATTTCTGTCAGTTTTAATCATATTAAATTCACCGCACATTTCAGAGATGTTTATCATCATAACTGACTATATCCAGTTGCCGTCTCGCATGCAGCGAGTCCCCACAGTGATTCACATGGACAGTTGCATGCTCTGGATAATGGCCAGAAACTCACCCACAACCTATTTTTATCAGATAGACTTTGCAAATACATGCATTGGTAACACTTTACAGTAAGGTCTCATTTGTACCTCACATTAACTAACTAACTAGCATTTTTTACAGCGTTTATTCATCTTTATTAATGCCATAAAAATACAAATCAATTAAATGAAATTAAATAGAAATTGAACTGGATTTCTGTTTAATTTAATAAAATGGACCAATTGTAGTTCACAGTGCATTAAGTAATGTTAAAAGATAAAACTTTTAATTTTAAAAATGTATAATTAAATGTTAAAAGATTATTAATTACTTTAGAAGTATTGTTCATTATTAGTTCATGTTTAATTTTAACAAATGAAACCTTATTGTAAAGTTTCACCATGCATTTAGGCACTAGTCATATTATGTGTCAATAGTGTTTTATAGCAGTGGCTCTCATACACTTATCATTTGAAATTGCCTTACTTTTACCAGTGCATCATCTGCAAGACTATTCAGGTCTTTTTTATTTTAATCATCATCCAATCAAGTTGCAGTGATTTGTAGACAACAGATTGAGAACCACTGCTCTACAGACTCTTTTTTTATTAAGCGGGCCGCAGGACTTGTTGCTCTTGTCATTTGCAATTTTGCATCTTGTGACCGTGTGTTTTTGACCCCAAACCACAGCGGATGTAATTTTAGACTTTGTTACCATGTGAAAAAGTTTTTTTAGTTGTATTTAATATGCACTTGTGGTGTAAAATCAAATCTTAAAAGTATATTTTTAAAAAGCTGTACTTGCAGATAATATGAAATTCATGAAATAAAAGGCCATTTAAAGGGAGTACACTTAAAGGATCTTTTGCCGTGCTTTAAAGTACACATTTTGATGTGACTAACATGCATACTAAAACACATAAAGTAGTTGATTCAAATTTTAACTGTAGTGTGTTATCTGATGTTACTTTTTTTTTTTAAAATGAATACATTTTAAATACACTAAATTGGAACTTCTTTATTACAAATGTTTAACTGTCAATATATTTAATACATGACACACAAGTTTCAATAGAAATTACATTTATTATTTTTGTGTACCATACATTTTTCAGTCGACAGTGCACTTTAACCGTGTCAAAGAGAATAGAAATAATTATGAAATAACACGTATAAAGATCAATTTAAACTTTAATACATTTTCATTAATTTGCAAATTACATGCCATTTAATTTTTCGAAAACATTACATTCAGTTCATATATATATATATTAGGGCTGTGAAAAGATTAATCGCGATTAATCGCATCCAAAATAAAAGTTTGCATAATATGTGTGTGTGCACTGTGTATAATTATTTTGTATATATATAAATACACACACATGCATGTATATATTTAAGAAATATTTGCATGTATATACTTTATATATTTATTTATAATTTGTATTGTATATAAATAAAAATATTTTATATATAAATATTTTTTTCTTAAATGTATACATGCATGTGTGTGTATTTATGTATACAAAATAATTATAAACAGTGCACACACACATACATTATGTAAACACAAACTTTTATTTTGGATGCGATTAATCTTTTCACAGCCCTAATATATATATATATTTTAGTCATGTTGATAGGTAACTTCAGTCTAATATATGTATATATACAGGTCCTTCTCAAAAAATTAGCATATTGTGATAAAGTTCATTATTTTCCATAATGTAATGATACAAATTAAACTTTCATATATTTTAGATTCATTGCACACCAACTGAAATATTTCAGGTCTTTTATTGTTTTAATACTGATGATTTTGGCATACAGCTCATGAAAACGTCTCAGGTTACGACTGTAACCTATGTTCCCTGAGAACAGGGAACGAGACAATACGTCAACGACGTTATGGGGAACGCCTCAGGCGTGACAGGTGTCTGAAATCACTATCAAATCACGTCAATCATATTGACCGGCGACAGCCCGTGAATCATTAGCGTGAATGATTAACGTGCGACCTGGAAGTATAAAGGGGCGCCTTGCACACATGACAAATCACCTTATCGTCTGAAGGGACTGTACGGTAGGCAAGCCCCGAGGCATGGCAGGGAGACGTATTGTCTCGTTCCCTGTTCTCAGGGAACATAGGTTACAGTCGTAACCTGAGACGTTCCCTTTCGAAGGGAACTCAACAATACGTCAACGACGTTATGGGGAACGATATACCAACTCCGCCATGCTAAGGGGAGTGCATGCCAAGTGGCAGTGACAACTGTCAGAACCAGCAAATTCAAATGAAACGCTAGAACCACTCACCCTCAGGTCACACTGGGCTGTCAGTGACAGCATTCCCTACGGTCATAGCCCAAGCTACAGCCTCACAGAAAAACCTTCATAAACATGGTTAAATGAAAGGTCTACCTGGGCCGGCTCCGGGCCTGGAACCACAGCTTCCAATTAGAAGGGGTCCCTTCTAGGGAATGTGGCTAGGGAACCTGAAGGAACCCCAGCCAGTCACTATTCAGGGGAACGTACTCACCCCGAAATGCCACCAGGACGGCCTGACCTGGCGTCAGAAAATAGACACTTAGTCTGGCCAAATCCTGTCTGTCTGAAGACAGAGCCTCTGGACAACAAAGCCTTAGGTAAGGCATCCAACCCGAGGGACTGCGAAGCTGGCAGCGAACCACTCGGCCCGGATCTCAGAGACGGGATATCCCGGAGAGTATGACTCAGCAAAGTGCTTTCCAACCCTTGCTAGCGAGGGGAGTTTCTCTACTCGATCCACGGATCAACCCAGTGTCTGTGTTTCAAAACACTGAGGAGGCCTGTGAAGGCCTAAGGGCTGATCTAACTGGGAGGCCTCACGAGAGGCCTACGACCGTCTGACCAGACTCAGGAAGCCGCATGCTCATAGAGACCCTCGGTGAGGGGAGCACAGGTCTGCCTGGTAGGCGAACCAGGCTGTAGGCAGAAAAAGTTCCGAGAGGGAACCAATAGCAGAGAATGAACACTTTAGCGAGCCAGGGCGCAAGCTCGCCTTCAGCAGCTGCCTATTAAGGCTAGCTGAAACTGATAGCAAGAGACCACTAGCTTCATAAACCCAGCACCACTAGGGAACGTTACAGGGAGGCCCGGAGAGGCCTACTACCTGATAGCCAACGTAAGTGGGAATTCACCTCCAGGGAGGCCTGTGAAGCCTACTACCTGATAACCACAGTAAGTGGGGTGCCACAGTACGTGGGAACTCAACTTCAGGGAGGCCCGGTGAGGCCTGCTACCTTACAACCACAGTATGTGGGGAGCTCACCTTCAGGGAGGCCTGGTGAGGCCTACTACCTGACCGTACTCATTCAAGGAGGCCTAGAGGAGCCTACTACCTGATAATCACAGCATGTGGGAACTCACCTTCAGGGAGGCCTGGTGAGGCCTACTACCTGACCGTTCTCATTTAAGGAGGCCTGGAGGAGCCTACTACCTGATAATCACAGCATGTGGGAACTCACCTTCAGGGAGGCCTGGTGAGGCCTACTACCTGACAGCCAAAATATTTGGGAGCTCACATTCAGGGAGGCCCAGAGCGGCCTACCACCTGACAGCCACAATATTTGGGAGCTCACATTCAGGGAGGCCCAGAGAGGCCTACTACCTGATAGCCAACGTAAGTGGGAATTCGCCTTCAGGGCGGCCGGGTGAGGCCTACTACCTGATAACCATCTTAAGTGGGAATTCACCTTCAGGGAGGCCTGAGTGGCCTACTACCTGATAACCACTGGTAGCTTTGAGCCCTGAGTTCGGGTGATAGTATAAGGTGGCCTGCTAGGCCAGCCAGCTGGGGACTTGCCTATCAGGGAGGCCTGGTCGGGCCTACTAGCTAATAGCAAATCATATTCTGCCATAAAGTACACTGTTGGGAACCATACTACACAAGCTGTCCCACAATGTTGGGACTCATCTCCGAGGAGGCCTGTTTAAAGGCCTACTACCCATTAGTGAGTCAACTGCCCGAACCACCAAGGCCAACCACGTAAAGTGAGCTGGCCTACAGTGCCCTCTAGGGGGCTGTCCAATCAAGGAGGCCTGCTGAGGCCTACTACCTAATGGCGCAGCCTTCGTTGGCAGAAAAAGCTGTTTACACAGCGCCTACAGCATCCTGGTGCCTAATCACATTGCCCATGGCAGTGTACTCCGCAAGAAAGCTAGCACCCTTAAAAACAAGGGGAGTACAACATACACCACTCTGCCTCAACGGAGGCCCCAAACAGTCAGGGGCCTACCATCTATGCATGGGCGTCAGCTCAGGGCAATGCTCTGGCTTCAGGGGAGCGTACTTCGACCAAAGAAGAAGTGAAGCTTACTTCATACTCGACCCGAGCCACAGTGGTGCGAGGTAGGATAAAACAGAACTGGGAGTGAAGCGCTCAGACCTACCCTGAATCACAGGGGAATACTCAAACCTCACCTGAGGTTACCATTTTTTTGCGGGCCTGCCAGCGGCTCTAGGGGTGACAGAAATGTATCTGTGCCCAACCTAGGGGAGTGGGGCTTGACTTGAAAGCCACCACCTACGACCCAGCGCTTGAGCAGTAGCTCAGCGAGGTAACTAAAGCCTATACTGGCGGCCTAACCAGTTCTGCACGGCAGGGTCGGGCAGACAAATCCAGTCTTCTCCGTGAAGTGAAAAGACGGCCAAACCCTGCTCAATAAAGACATAAACAGATGGAGGCCAGTTTGAGGCCTACCACGTCCTTATAAACCACCTCTGCACCAAGCTGCATTACTCTAGTCGCCCCAGAATGCAGAGAAGGGGGCGGGCCTTGGCCTAACGACTCCCGTGGGAGGAGGCTGTTATACAGGGATGTTAGAAACATACATTCACAAATTGAAGAGTCAGAGGAAGAAATGCTAAACCAAGCAGAGCGCCTCAATATCCCAGGTACAGCCTAGGCCAGCTACAGAGGCGGCCCTGGTGAGGGCCAGCCTGCAAGCACAGATCTATCTGAGGGCTCGGAGGAGCCACAGCCACTAAAGAATATAGTATGTATTATTCTGTACAAAAGGGCTGTAAAATCGCTCAGAGAAGTCAAAACGGCCCCGTGGGCCGGACATAAGATCTAACTGAAGCACTAGCGTCAGTCAACACTCTAAGTAAAAACTTCTAAAAGAGAGAGACCAACTACTCTACCCTAAGGTGGCCTAGCAGCCCGAAGGCCAAACTCAGTTACCGCCACCTAACAGGGAACTTCAGGGCCCTAATAATCCAAAAAAGTTCTCTTACCTTAGTACTTTGACATGACCCCATAACTCTATACAGGGAACGCGGTCTGTAAAGAGAGACATTTTATTTTTTAATCACAAAAAATACCCCTCAAAGACCGGACAGCTCACCTGCGGCGTGCGAAGTAAAGCCAGATAGTTCTTTTAAGAACCTGGGATCCACCACTTCACGAGCCTGAAAGGGGCGTTTCCACAAACCAAGCCTAGGTGGGCCGTCAGAACATAGTTCTCATCATAGGCCCATCCCCAGGCCTGATGTAATGAACGCCTGGGGGTCAGGAGAGAGGAGAGGGCAGATTTCATGACCCTCCGGGGAGGCTATCCATCACTGACGCTGTGTGCGTTTGCGCTGGATAACCTCCCTCAGATCTCTCCTGTTGCGGGAGTCACGCCTTCTCTGCGACCTGCTCCTTGCGGGAGGGGGCGCACGAGAGGCGACACTGGCTCGTTGGCCCTGCCTACGATCCTCAGACCGTGACGGGCCAGGCCCTCCCACCTGCCGGGGTACGGACGCGGATCTCAGCGGTATACAAGTTTTAAATGCTGCTGAGCGCGCCTTCGCCTCCCTGAACTTCTCCACCACTGCCTCTACGGAGGTGCCGAAGAGTTCGGAAGGCGAAACCGGCGAATCGAGGAGAAAGGCTTTTTCTTTCTCCCCGATGTCGGCTAGATTTAACCACAGATGCCTCTCCGTGGCCACCATCGCCGCCATCGACCGTCCGATCGCGGCAGCGGTTTGCTTGGTAGCCCGGAGAGCCAGATCTGTGGTGCGGCACAGCTCAGCGACCGCCTCAGGGGACAACCCTGCCCCCTGGTCGAGATCCCTCAGCAGGTCGGCCTGGTACGCCTGTAACACTGCCATGGTATGCAGTGCAGCACCGGCCTGACCTGCTGCCGTGTATGCTCTGCCATTCAAACGAGCCGTTGTTTTCAGCGGTTTGGATGGCAGGGTTGGAGCTTTCAGTGTCGCTGCCCGCCCAGACACGAGATAGTTCGCGAACGTCTCGTCAATGGGCGGCATTGACACGTACCCATACTCTCCGATCCCCTCCACATCAGCGAAACTGGCCCGCTGATGTAGGTGAATGCGGGCAGAGTATGGGCTCTTCCATGCCCTCTCGATCTCCGTATGAAGATCAGGAAGGAATGGAAGTCTCACCTGAGCTGGTGGTGTATGGCCGGGGAGAAACCGATCGTCGAGCCTACCGCGAGCGACCTCTCCTCTAGCGCGCTGCCAAGGCAGCTGCAGCCTGTTGGCAGCGCGCTCCATCACATCCACCAGCTCTGCATACACGGGGCAGGATGGCTGAGGAGGTTCAGGATCTACCTGATCATAAACCTCCTCAGCCATCTCCTGCGCGTGCTGAAGAGCATCAACTGCAGGTACAATCGGTGAGTAACCTTCCCCATCGACCTGCAGTTCGCCCTCGTCAGTCGTCGAATCATCTGAGAGGTTAACAGCCCTCTCGAGACGATCGACAAGCTCCATCTGGGAGCCCCATGATGTAAGTCGCCGATCGGCCTCAGCACGAGCGGGACCCGCACCACGAGGTCCAGACGCCGGACCCCCTTCACTCGAGAAGAGGGCCAGACGAGAGCGGAGCGTTTTAAGAGAAAAACGCTCGCAGTTCGCACAGAGGGTTCCCTCGAGAACCTCCCGTGCGTGCTCTTCACCCAAGCAAAAAACGCACAGCTCGTGTGTGTCGGCCGGAGTCAGAAACCTCGGACACGGGTCGGCACACTTACGAAAACAATCTGCCTTAGCTGTGCGTTTCATCTTTTTCTTACCTCGTAACTTGAATAGCGTTTCAAACAAACAGTCCCTGAAGACGATGAGATGATTTGTCATGTGTGCAAGGCGCCCCTTTATACTTCCAGGTCGCACGTTAATCATTCACGCTAATGATTCACGGGCTGTCGCCGGTCAATATGATTGACGTGATTTGATAGTGATTTCAGACACCTGTCACGCCTGAGGCGTTCCCCATAACGTCGTTGACGTATTGTTGAGTTCCCTTCGAAAGGGAACCCAAAATTCCTGTCTCAAAAAATTAGCATATCATGAAAAGGTTCTCTAAACGAGCTATTAACCTAATCATCTGAATCAACTAAATTAACTCTAAACACCTGCAAAAGATTCCTGAGGCTTTTAAAAACTCCCAGCCTGTTTCATTACTCAAAACCTCAATCATGGGTAAGACTGCCGACCTGACTGCTGTCCAGAAGGCCATCATTGACACCCTCAAGCAAGAGGGTAAGACACAGAAAGAAGTTTCAGAACAAATAGGCTGTTCCCAGAGTGCTGTATCAAGGCACCTCAGTGGGAAGTCTGTGGGAAGGAAAAAGTTTGGCAAAAAACGCTGCACAACGAGAAGAGGTGACCGGACCCTGAGGAAAATTGTGGAGAAGGACCGATTCCAGACCTTGGGGGACCTGCGGAAGCAGTGGACTGAGTCTGGAGTAGAAACATCCAGAGCCACCGTGCACAGGCGTGTGCAGGAAATGGGCTACAGGTGCCGCATTCCCCAGGTCAAGCCACTTTTGAACCAGAAACAGCGGCAGAAGCGCCTGACCTGGGCTACAGAGAAGCAGCACTGGACTGTTGCTCAGTTTTGCATGTCATTCGGAAAACAAGGTGCCAGAGTCTGGAGGAAGACTGGGGAGAAGGAAATGCCAAAATGCCTGAAGTCCAGTGTCAAGTACCCACAGTCAGTGATGGTCTGGGGTGCCATGTCAGCTGCTGGTGTTGGTCCACTGTGTTTTATCAAGGGCAGGGTCAATGCAGCTAGCTATCAGGAGATTTTGGAGCACTTCATGCTTCCATCTGCTGAAAAGCTTTATGGAGATGAAGATTTCATTTTTCAGCACGACCTGGCACCTGCTCACAGTGCCAAAACCACTGGTAAATGGTTTACTGACCATGGTATTACTGTGCTCAATTGGCCTGCCAACTCTCCTGACCTGAACCCCATAGAGAATTTGTGGGATATTGTGAAGAGAAAGTTGAGAGACGCAAGACCCAACACTCTGGATGAGCTTAAGGCCGCTATCGAAGCATCCTGGGCCTCCATAACACCTCAGCAGTGCCACAGGCTGATTGCCTCCATGCCACGCCGCATTGAAGCAGTCATTTCTGCAAAAGGATTCCCAACCAAGTATTGAGTGCATAACTGAACATAATTATTTGAAGGTTGACTTTTTTTGTATTAAAAACACTTCTTTTATTGGTCGGATGAAATATGCTAATTTTTTGAGATAGGAATTTTGGGTTTTCATGTATGACAAAATCATCAGTATTAAAACAATAAATGACCTGAAATATTTCAGTTGGTGTGCAATGAATCTAAAATATATGAAAGTTTAATTTTTATCATTACATTATGGAAAATAATGAACTTTATCACAATATGCTAATTTTTTGAGAAGGACCTGTATATATACATATATTAGACTGAAGTTACCTATCAACATGACTAAAATGTTGGCTGTTGTTATATATTGTAGTAAAAGGCAAAAGGAACAACCTGGCTGTACAAAGGTGACGTTTTTTTCTTTTTCAAGAGCATCTGTACTTGTTAGTGGAGTTTGCAAGTCAAGGATGATTGCCATTGCTCATAGTGTTCTGAACAAATCTCTAACACTTTTAAACTGCTGCATGTAACTCATTCTGCAATATGTCAAAACAAGATGATGTTCACATCCGATGAAACAACAGGCCCGGGGAATGCAAATGTGCAGAAGGTTCAAAAGCTTCTGAGACGCTGCAGTGAGCGGCCGTCTGTTTGCCATGAAGCCTCCAGGAGGATTGTGGAGACAAATAGGTAAACATACCCAGATGCCCCTGAATAAATGTCACCTGATGTGTCAAGGCGGGTTCTGATAGGGGTAACAACAGCCGTGAGGCTGGTGCAACAAGCAGGAAACTGGACAAAGACAACGTTGGACTTCTATTGGTGTATTGGTTTTATACTCCATAACACGAAGCATGCAGATTCTTCCTCTTACACACATGCATGTGTTTTGCAGCCAGCTGCGACCATGGCGGACCCTCCAGCAGGCCCACCTGAGGATCTCAACAAAATCAGCTTCTGGATGGTAAGGAAAAACCTGTTCCAACACCTAGTGAGCTGCTTTCCTGTTTACTCCCTACATAGGTAGCTTCCTTCTAAGGCTGCACCATAGATCAAAAGTGACTGATTTGGATTGCACTACATATGTGCAACACAAAATAGCGCTTTTCATGGGAGACTTAATTCACATAGATTCAAATTGGCATCTATCGTTCCATAAAGAACATGTAACATCAATGGAACCTATTTAATGCAGAAAAGGTTCTTAATAGTGGAAAAATGTTCTTCAGATTATTTAAATATTATGTTGACTAAAAAAATTACTGATTTCTGAAAGGTTCTTTGGGGAAATAAAAATGATTCTTCTATGGCATCACTGTGAAAATCCACATTTGGAACCTTTATTTTAAAAAGTGTGGCACACAAATATCTGAATATTTTTTCCCCCATTTTAACTATTGAGTATTAATTCAATATATTCTCTCTAAATCATATTTTTTATCTTTTACATTTTCCTTTCTTAAAAAAAGCCTATTGCTTATATATTGTCCTCTTGGATATTATGGAGATCTGCTAACTGTGCACACATTGTGTTCCCAATCCTCCATTTGGGAAATTATATATTATTATCTTTGTCATATAATTTGCACAATTATTTTTGGTAACATGGCAAACATCACTCATTAACATATCTAAATTTGGTTAGTCCAATTAAGATCATTTGCTTTGATCTGGAGATGCTGTCATCTACCCACCATTATTTTGTAACCGTTGCTCTTTTACATACTAGGAATATTATAGTTAGATCATTTATAGAAACATATTCATTACTTGACTGTGAGTTTTTCTGTTCAGTGTTGATCAACCTCTGTAGTCTCTGTAGGCACTTGTTAAAAAAAAATCACAAGGGAGTTTTAATGATGCATTTTATGTCACAGAATAAAATGTGAAAATATCTTGAGCTTGTGTTCACCACAGACCTTATTTCGGGTATTTAACAAAAAAAACATTTAAAACCCCCATTGACTTTAGGACAATGGAAACGGAAGTGCTAAAATGCTAACTTGTTTCTGGGTTTTGGCCTACAAAAATACGCCATCCAGTTCCTTCTGTTCTTGTCTCAAGCCAGGAAATTATGTGCGGACAGTGATGAGGACATCAGAGTCGCACCAAGCGTGTAATGACATCATAGCGTGTATGAAGGACCGGGCTCATGTGGAGCGACAGTACGCCCGTCAGCTGACTGAGTGGAGCAGCAAGTGGAAATCAATCACTGACACTCGTGAGTGCTTCACCTGCCAAAAACTATCAATAAGTGATCAGTTTATTGACAAAAAAAAAAAAAATTAGGAGAAGATAGGGACTGAAGAGATGTGGGGGGAGGGTTATCTTATATTATCTTATTACAGTATCTTTTATTTTTGGAGAGTGTTGACATTGGCTATTGTTACATAGGAGGAAAGATGGAAATAAGAATAAAAATAAAAATTGACTAATACAATATTGGCAGTATGATGGTAGTGAGGAGTGGTGGTGGTGATGGTAATGACGATGGTAATAAATGGTTACTTTGTTTATACATACACACACCCACACTCACACCCACCCACACACACCTATACATTAACACACTTTTATTTCACTTCTGGAATTATGGAATTACTAGATTGTTCTCTACTGTACTATTTTGGTTTGTATGTCTGTCTGTTAAAATAAATAAATAAATAAATAAATAAATAAGTGATCAGTTTAAAATTCAGAGTAGCTCCGCCCACAGTCAAATCTCATTGGTCCGAAATTGGTCCACTATTTTCATAAGCGACACACCCACTGAAACTGGCGTAGGTGTTATTGAATCTTTGCTCATTTTTGAGTTTTTGTATCAGTTATTGTACTGTAGTATCATTTGCTTTAATCTGATTATTATGTTATCATCTACCCACCCTTATCTTGTTGCTCTTTTACACACCAGGGTTATTATAGTTAACTAAAACCATGAAAAAAAAACACTTTCGCTACTTGAACTTAATTTTAAAATAACTAAAACGGAAATAAAAATGAATAAAAGATGCATTTAAAAATAAAAAATATACAAATAAAAGCTAATTCAAAATATTGTTATAATGTCTCTCTCTCTCTCTGTCAGCGCCGCTGTACGGGTCCCTCTTGCGAGCGTGGCAGTGCTTTTTCTCGTCCACCGAGCGTCTGTCTGCCCTTCACACGTCGATCTCCCAGGCTCTGGTTTCAGAAGAGGGAGAGCGCATTCGCTCGTGGAAGAAAGAGACGTTCCCGCGGAAAATGTTCTGCGGCTTCAGGGAGTCACATGACCTTGGGACGGCTTTCTCACGTGCTCAGAAGCCCTGGGTGAAAAGACTAAAGAAGGTGATAGTAAGATGTATACTGACGATTGTATATAATCGCCGGAGGTCGCCAACTATTTCAAATGAATAGGCGTTAACCAACTGAACCATTTGTTTTGAAAAACCCACTCAGTATTTCAGTATAAGCAAGGTAGTACAGGAAAAAAAACAGGCATAATTTGGAGATTTCAGGCTATTTTGCTTCATTAACTAGTGGAAAGAAAACATCTGAAATACAAATTTATTACACGTAGATTTATTAGCGTAGATTTCAATTACAATACATTTCATTAAAGGCCATTATTCTGAGAGTATTTTCTCCTCTTCAGTATCACTTATATACACCAAATTTTCACATCTATACTCTGAAGTTTGTTCATATATCAGTTGGCTGATTTTATATATTTTATTCCTAAAAATATTTTTTTCTGTCTGTTGACTGTATTTTTTGGGGTTTATGAAATGATAAAAATAGACATCCAAAATCCCTTCTGTAAAAACCTTTAAAGGGACTATGTGTAGTTTTTTTTGGTGTTTTATTATCTAAAATCAATATTTCTATTCATAAATATGTCCTCAATGGTGTACAAATACCTCTGCCAATTATCTGACTTATCCTCGTAAACAAAGAATTTATTATCTTTATATACATGTGACGGGTAGGTCCACGGAGGCTTACATGTCGTTCCGCCATCTTGAAAAACTAAAATAGCAGAGAGGGTCAAAAAGTACTAGACCAACGCGTTTCCACAACGCGTATTCGTTCAGAGCCAGCGTCACATGACTGAAAGCAGCAGAAACGGAGGAGCAGAGCAGTGAGAGGCTGCATTGCACTGTTATTATTCATACTGTATTATTCAAGTTGCAGTTTGTTTGAAATAACAAACCTGTTCACCCGAAGGAAAACTCGATGAAGTGCTATTAGAAGACATCCTGTCATAGCTTTTTGGTACATAACAGCTACCGTAGATGCAACACGCACTTGAAAAAGCGAGTCGCTGGAGAGCACAATTCGTTTGAATGCTAAATACAATTTCACCACTAGATGGGAGAAATTCCTACACAATGTCCCCTTAACTCTAATATGCCAATAAAAGGAAACGAGAAATTTTCAGATTTCAGCTCTGGAAATGTATGTGCAAATTTAATTAGATAATGCCTCACAGCATAACTTGTAATTCAAAACAATTCTCTTAATTTACTGTGATTAATTAACTATAGGGAATTTGTGGTGATATCTATTAGTTAAATTTTTACCCAATTATTATCTGCATTTATTTCCTTTCATACAGGATTCAGCTTTTAGTGAGGAAAAAAATATGACTTGACATTGGAAACGTCCCGGTTAGAGAGAGAAGATGAAATAGTTGTATTCCCAGTGCATTTAATAGCATAAGTTAGAGCTGAATATGACATGAAAAGCACTACGTGATGCTAATAATAAGTTTTTGTGTATCCATTAGCTGGAAAAGGCTCGTGCGGCGTATCATAAGTCATGTCAGAGGGAGCAGATCGCTCAGGAAAAAGAGAATCAAGCCAAACACAACGCCAACCTGAGTGAGAGCAAACTGTCCAAGATTCAGCAGACGAGAGAGAAAGCCACACAGGAACGCAGCAAGGTCAATGAGCAATGACACTTTCTACACAAATATATTATATTTATTATATATAATATATTCATGAATTATTTATGCATGTTTTTGCAGGCACGTGATCGTTATGAGAAGGTCCTAGAGGACGTCACTGGCTTTGCACCGCGATACATGGAGGAAATGGAGTCTGTGTTCGACCAATCACAGGAGGAGGAGAAGAAGAGGATCAGCTTCCTGAAAGATGCCTTCCTGTCCATTCACAGACACCTTGACATCACCAACAATGAGAGGTTTAAAATGGCAACACACATTTGATTACAATATTACATTAGCTGCCATAAAACAATTGTGATCTTTTTTTTTGTAGCGATCCGTTCATTTTGAAGGGAACAAAAACAAATATGTGTTAGTGTTGATTTCAGTACAATTGAAATTGAAATTGAAGAATTGAAGTTTCAATTGAAATTGATATTTAACATAAAATTATATGTGTACACAGGGTTTGAAATGAACTTTTTCACTCACCGGCCAATTTGGCTACTAAAGTTACCGGCCATTCAGAACTTCTACTGGCCAAAAGAAAAAAGAATCCAAATTAACTTCATCACAGCAAAATATATATATATACAGGTCCTTCTCAAAAAATTAGCATATTGTGATAAAGTTCATTATTTTCCATAATGTAATGATAAAAAATTAAACTTTCATATATTTTAGATTCATTGCACACCAACTGAAATATTTCAGGTCTTTTATTGTTTTAATACTGATGATTTTGGCATACAGCTCATGAAAACCCAAAATTCCTATCTCAAAAAATTAGCATATTTCATCCGACCAATAAAATAAGTGTTTTTAATACAAAAAAAGTCAACCTTCAAATAATTATGTTCAGTTATGCACTCAATACTTGGTCGGGAATCCTTTTGCAGAAATGACTGCTTCAATGCGGCGTGGCATGGAGGCAATCAGCCTGTGGCACTGCTGAGGTGTTATGGAGGCCCAGGATGCTTCGATAGCGGCCTTAAGCTCATCCAGAGTGTTGGGTCTTGCGTCTCTCAACTTTCTCTTCACGATATCCCACAGATTCTCTATGGGGTTCAGGTCAGGAGAGTTGGCAGGCCAATTGAGCACAGTAATACCATGGTCAGTAAACCATTTACCAGTGGTTTTGGCACTGTGAGCAGGTGCCAGGTCGTGCTGAAAAATGAAATCTTCATCTCCATAAAGCTTTTCAGCAGATGGAAGCATGAAGTGCTCCAAAATCTCCTGATAGCTAGCTGCATTGACCCTGCCCTTGATAAAACACAGTGGACCAACACCAGCAGCTGACATGGCACCCCAGACCATCACTGACTGTGGGTACTTGACACTGGACTTCAGGCATTTTGGCATTTCCTTCTCCCCAGTCTTCCTCCAGACTCTGGCACCTTGATTTCCAAATGACGAAAAAAGTACTTTGGACCACTGAGCAACAGTCCAGTGCTGCTTCTCTGTAGCCCAGGTCAGGCGCTTCTGCCGCTGTTTCTGGTTCAAAAGTGGCTTGACCTGGGGAATGCGGCACCTGTAGCCCATTTCCTGCACACGCCTGTGCACGGTGGCTCTGGATGTTTCTACTCCAGACTCAGTCCACTGCTTCCGCAGGTCCCCCAAGGTCTGGAATCGGTCCTTCTCCACAATCTTCCTCAGGGTCCGGTCACCTCTTCTCGTTGTGCAGCGTTTTTTGCCACACTTTTTCCTTCCCACAGACTTCCCACTGAGGTGCCTTGATACAGCACTCTGGGAACAGCCTATTTGTTCAGAAATTTCTTTCTGTGTCTTACCCTCTTGCTTGAGGGTGTCAATGATGGCCTTCTGGACAGCAGTCAGGTCGGCAGTCTTACCCATGATTGCGGTTTTGAGTAATGAAACAGGCTGGGAGTTTTTAAAAGCCTCAGGAATCTTTTGCAGGTGTTTAGAGTTAATTAGTTGATTCAGATGATTAGGTTAATAGCTCGTTTAGAGAACCTTTTCATGATATGCTAATTTTTTGAGATAGGAATTTTGAGTTTTCATGAGCTGTATGCCAAAATCATCAGTATTAAAACAATAAAAGACCTGAAATATTTCAGTTGGTGTGCAATGAATCTATTTTCATTATGGAAAATAATGAACTTTATCACAATATGCTAATTTTTTGAGAAGGACCTGTATATATAAATAAAATTTGGATTTCATACATTTTCTTATTTTAACAAAATCCTGTCATCCAGGACTATCATCCATTTCCTCCCTTCCTCTTTTATCCTCATCCTTTTCAACAAAAATGTGTTTTAGGTGGACAGATCAATACAGTACAAAGAACATAAAAAAAAAAGTAGGATGTTGGAAAATAACAATGTTTTTTCTGCTAACCAAATGCTTTTTAATCTTCGCTATTGCTTCAATGCAAATGAACAAGCGCGCTGTTATTTGTTGCATAGTGTCGTGTGTGTTCAAGTAAGCCAGATATGAGCAGATTCTGCGCAATGCGCTGTATAATATATCATGATGACTCACTAGTTGAATATTTGTGCTAAATCTGCGCAGATTTGGCTCACACGAACTTCCTCAGCAAAGTAAACATAACACGCCAAATTGGCTAGTGATTTTACAGCGTTACCCGCCACAGTTGATTTTTACCCGCATTTCAAACCCTGTGTGTACATAAACTTTCTGTATTTATGTGTATATATTATGGGGGCTTGTTTTCACCACGGAATAAAAAAAAAGGTAGCTAATTGCGACTTTTTTCTCAGAATTGCGAGTTTATATCTCACAATTCGGGCTTTGTAATTTGCATTTGCAAGCTTAAATTTACAATTCTGAGGAAAAAGTTGTATGTATACTTTATATGTATGTATATTCATAGAAAGTTCATACCGCTATTAACAGTTTCTCAGACGAGCAGATGCGATGAGACCTGTTTTCCTGTTTGTTCATGTGACGTTCAACATAAAGCCTATTAGCTGCAGTGATGTTCATTATCCTGTCAAAAAGCCTGAGGGTTTTTATATGTGTATTGCGTGTGTTTCAGTATAAAAGCAGTGTACAGTGAACTACATCACACACTCATGTCCATCAGTGAGCCTGATGATCTCCGCTGGTGGAAGAACAACCATGGGCCGGGCATGCCAACTGACTGGCCAAAAATAGAGGTGTGTGTCATCATATGCATTCAGATATTATGAGGGAACTATCCTATATTTATTTTTGTGTCAAAAACTGTCGTAATTTAGTGTTTCACGACTTGACTATTCACAAAACAAGTTTTAAAATGACTACAGGACCCATTCGATTCTTCTTTCTTTGTGTGTTTTTGTTCTGTAATTTCTTCTATGCGTGTTTTTGGTGCAGGACTGGAATCCTCAGATTAAAAAACATAAAGCAGGAAAGAAACCAAAAGCACACAGAGGACCTGAGGAGAAAGCGTAAGCTCACCACACACACACACACACACACACACACACACACACACACACACACACACACACACACACACACACACACACACACACACACACACAATAAAATGTCTATAATTGTATATTTAACCCCATTAGATTTTTGTCTCAATTTTCAACTATGATATATTTAAGGCTAGACACTACAAGGCAAAACCATTGTTTTATTTTTTTTATTAATCTCCACCTCAGTATCACTTTCATCCATTATACTTTACGGTTTTATTCCTATCTATGTATATTCTGACGGGTTTTACAGAGGGGTTTGTTCATATATAATTTGCCTGATTTAATACATTTTATCCCTAAACATGGTGAATGTTCTGTTGACAATATTTTCTGATTTATGATAAAAAGAGATCCCCTCTGTAAAAAAAAAACTTTAGCTCTAATATGTCAACAAAATGAAGCAACCTGGATTTATCAGTGTTCACATATGTGTTCTGGAAATGTATACAAAGCAGGGCATATTTAATTAAATAAAGCCTCGTTTCAATATTTAAACATATTTCAGAAACCTTGTAATAAATTACAATAGTCTTGATGTACTGTGATTAATCAACTAGGGAAATTATGGTGATATTTATTAGGCCACATTTTGACCCTATTCATCTGTAGTGTCTTGCGTTAACTGAGAATTTTTGCACTCAACGTGCTCTATTATAATGTCAGAGGTAGTATTAATTCATTCAAGTTAATTAGAAAATGAATCAGATTACGAAATGAAATGTGTAAGTATTGAGCAGCGAGTCTCTTTGGGTTTCCGTCTGTCAGCGGTTCAAATCCTTCTTGGCTGAACTGATTCGGTTGGATGAGGAATGATTGTGAACTGCAGTCATAGAGGTGAAGTGTGTCATTTCCCGAAATGTACAGTATACTGTGTGCAATACTATAACGTGCTCAGCTTGACCTTCACTTCCACTGTGATGAATGAACTGAAGCTGATTTCATCTGATCACCTGATCAGCCGTCAAAAGAGTGAAGAAATGTTTTTTTTTACAAAAAATGCATTAAAAATGCAGATTTATGTTTCTAGCATGATGCCGGGCTGGCAGTCACTGAATTAAACATGAGGTCATGTGACAACAATGTTGCACATTACTTTTTAAAATGCTTATTGTTGCACAATGCATGCTTAAAAATAGCATGTAGTGCATGCTGTAAATAGTCTGTGAACATTCCATTCTTTTACTTCAATTTTTCTTTGATTTTGATGTTCAAAAATAACGATGCATTGAATGGAATGTCATAGAATTTAAAAATGGTTAACATTTAAATGAACATAGTTTTTTTCCTAGTCAAAAATATAATTGACGATCACTGAATCAACCTAAATACATAATTTTATACCAACAAAACTCATTTTTATGGGTTTAATCAAGTAGAAATAGCTCTTTAAGGTAACATTATCTTGGTTGGCACACTATCTTTGGTTTCAAATCTCTAGTTTTTGGTTACTGTATTTTGTATCAGATCATTGATCATTATCAGTGCCCCTGTTATGTTATTTTATAGGTTCCTAATGTTGCTATGGATTCTCCCACAATAGGTTTACATGCATCATTTTTCTCCGGATACCTACTCTACATTGCAGCATCAGCTCCTTTCTCAAACAGTCTGAAAACGGTTCTTTTGAAGATTCAGTCTCTCTAAAGTGTATTTGCATTGCAGAAAACAGCATCTCAACGCGAACCGAACGTCTCAGCTACAGCTACAGCGTTTGAGGACGGGACGAAGCAAATGTGGTTCATAGGCAAACAATGAAGATCATTATGCAGATTTGTTAAATCTTTAAAACTTTGCAGGCCTTTTACATTCACAAACTGCTATATTACACACTGCATGAAAGGTTATATTCGAAAAAGCATAAAAGAGGCCGCCAGCCAGGTATTACAACATGACTTTTCCTCCAAGATTTTGTGTGTGTTCCACTTCTTCATGAGTTTTGTCGTCCCTTCCTCAGAGACGCATCTATAAAACATGCTCCTGCCACTTCCATGTTTCACCGTAGGGACGCTGTGTGTGTTCATTGTGATATAGTGACAATATTTAGCACTTAAGCATGAAGGCCTAAAAGTTGGTTTTGTCATCTTCCTCCAGTGTGCTTTTGGCTGAGCTCCAGTTGAGATGTTTTTATTTTTGTGAACTGTTGTCTGATGTGTTTTATTCTGCAATGAGGACTGTAACTCCTTTAGGCACGAGTCTCTCCTTTAAAACAGTTTCTCTTATGCGGACAGTGTGTTTGGAGGGCAGCCAGGCCTGGGCAGACTCACACTTGTGAATGTCACCTTTTTAATGATGGTGTTCGGTGTGCTTTAAGGTATTTCAATGTTAATGGCTGCAAGTTATTTAGTGGGTTGAATAAACGTTTTTGGGGAAGAATGAATCAGTGCTGGTGAGGTTTCTTTTAGTGTTATGTTTCGGCATATAGTAGATTCATGCATTTGAATTGCATATAGCATTTCCATCTATTACACTGTAAGCATAATAGTAAAACAGCACTGTAGCTTCCCAGCGGTTCGGACGCCTCAGGAGTTGACGTGAAATTGAAAGTGCTCAGATTTCTCTGTCATCGTCTCCCACAGGGTCATGATCGGAGGAGTGCGTGTGCGAGCGCTGTACAACTACACCGGAGAGGAAGAAGATGAACTGTCCTTCAGAGCAGGTGAGCCTTCGAGCCTTGTGACGTGAAACTGAATCTCACTGAGGTGCTGACGGCTGTCGCTCTCTCACAGGTGAAGAGTTCCTCAAGATTGAGGAAGAGGATGATCAGGGCTGGTGCCGGGGGGAGAAGGAGGGCGGAGTCCAAGGCTTTTACCCAGCCAATTACGTGTTACCTGTGAAAGGACTTCAGGAATCATAGATGAGGCACAACCATGCGTATTTACAGTTATGGAAAACATTTATACGGTGGCCATCAAAAAGTATGTAAATGTCTGAATGTCGTTGCATTTTCTTTTAGACTTTTTCAACACTATATATATATAGTTTTTTTCATTTAACCCTTAAATGCATGAATGTTTTGCCAGTCATTACATATTCGGGTCTTAAGCGACCCGGATCTAATACTGATGGATCTCTGTCGCGATAATATAAAACTCTCCTGATATTAGAGTAACAATTACCTAAGGATGAAATAAAGCATATTTTGTTATCTTTTGGAGTTTGAGCAGATGTTTTATACCATCATCACTGTCCTCATCAGAGTTCATTTCTCAGTACATTCAGCATCTGGCTCATATTCGCCAGCCCAGCCATATTCTCAAAAATCATCGTTTTCATCTTCAAAACCAATATTTTGATCGCTGACAGCTTCTTTGCTAGATCCACCATCAAGTGACTGTGACAGTAATATTTGATTGCGTCAGTACTTGAGTCACTGAGCCATTTCAAGTTTTTCTGATTATTCTTCCTATTCTTTTGTTTTCTGCCTGCGGTAACTATGAGTGAAACATCACATCATCATTGTGGATCAGACATCGCCACCATGTGGAATAATGGTGAATTGCACTTATTCAGTCATCAAAGATTCAATTATTGTTGTGCAAAAAAAAAAAAACTTGAGTGGGAATACAGGCATCATTTTATGATTTTTTTTTCTTGTTATATTGTTTATAATTAATTGATTGAGGAATACTAAGAAGGTTGATGTCTAACTTTAAAAAAAATGAATGATGAGGGTAGTGAATGAAATCACGAGGTATGTGTTTAAGGGTTAAATCCATCTTGAAGTCTTTCTGTGATTTTTTTTTTCTTCTTCTTCATGTCAAGTGTATTTGCGTTTTATTTCTGTAAATTAACTGCTACTTACTTTGCAGTGCTACTTAGTAACAGTGACATTCAGATATTTGTAAGTGTCCAAATACTTCCACCGTATGAATGGAAAGAATTAAGTTAACAAGTGCGTTAATCAGAAAACAACCTACAACTACAACCAGTGTTTCTACAGACCAAAATGAAAATAAAACATTAATTCTGTTTCATCAATGGAACCTTTACCTCTTTATTTAATAATATGGGATGTCATTAATTTTAATTAACACATTTTTGCTTTTGGAAAACCTCCAAGAGAGCCAGAGACCTGCAAATGATTCAAGCAGAGTCAAGAAACGGCCTCTTTGTAATTTATATATTGCTTAATAAGGGGTTGTACAAAAACCAGTAGGAGCTTGTTAGAAAGATTACCGTGCACTGGAGAAAAGCCTCCATTATCATCAGAGCCAAATCCATATTATATTTCACCTACAGGCATTCACACGTGAAAAAGTGGAAGGAATAAAACTAACATTTCTGTGCATTGAACACTTGACTATCAGCTCCGGCTCTGTCACACACCAGGACCGAACGAGCGAAGATGCGATTTTAACAGGTATCTGGTTAAACATCAAGGAACAGGTGCGTAACTATAGCAACCAGTCAATAATTCTGGAATGACAGGGACCTCTGGTGGTCGATTTGAAATCACATCTCTCTGTTTTAATGTTGTTTTTACAGTCAAGGCAGAAGTTAAGCCTCAAAGCGTGTCTATTTTACTGTCTTTACGAAGTATTACTCTGAATGTTATTTCGTGCATATGTATTATAAATGCAATTTAATTAACATTTAAGTTTAGGGATTTTTTATGTTGTTGATAGAAGTCTCTTCTGCTCATCAAGGATGTAATTATTAGATTAAAAATACAGTAAAAATGTGAAATAATATTACCACTTAGAACAGCTGTTTTCTATTTGAATATATTGTAAAATGTAATTTATTCCTGTGATCAAAGCTGAATTTTCAGCATCATTACTCCAGTCTTCAGTGTGATCCTTCACATGATCCTTCAGAAATCAGTATAATATGATGATTTGCTGCTCAAGAAACATTTCATTAATATCAATGTTGAAAACACTTGCTTAATATTTTGTGGAAATCTTTTAGAACATTATAAATGTATTTACTGTCACCTTAATGCATCCTTGCTGAATAAAAGTATTGCATTCTTTCAACAACAACAAAAATGACTGACTCCAAACTGTTAATTGAAAATGTTAATTCACAAACGCACCAATTTATGCCTGCTTTTTCTTAGCAAATAAATAAATAAATAGTCTAATTAAATCTGTAAACACAAAATAATCCACAAGTTTGAAGCATCTTTAGTTCACTGACAGACTGTTTTTAATTGCGAGTCATTTATTAGTCTCTCGTGCAACAAGTTGGTGCCACTTTTTAATTTATTCAGGCCCAGAACTGTTCACAAACGCTCACGTACTTCTGTGGATCACGTGTCTGGCCTTTACTACAACCTAACAGTAGTAATGGGAAAGTTTCGAGTTAGTAAACCGTGATAACGGATGTAAGCATTAAAATCTATAGCTAAATCCATTACTTTACAATCAATAATTATTTCACAGTTACGTTCATGCATTTAAATTCCTTTCGAACCAGCACATTTAGATATATTATTTTCAGCTATTTTATTCTTGTGTACTATTTATTAGGATGTAGCAACTGAACTGGGACGCAGCGATATAATTTCACAACAATAATATCTAAAAGGTTTGTGTTAATTAAAGATCGAAAACAACACGTTGTTGAGATCATAATGGTTAATAATGTCAATATCATGCATATAAAGTGTCCAGTCCATATGTAGCAGGCGATAGCGTCAGTATTAGTAACAGAAGCACATAGCGTTTCAGTGAGGCAGATACAGAGAACTCATTCACACACAAGCACAGTCCTCCACATGCACACACACACACACACACACACACACACACACACACACACACATGCATACATGAAAACCCTTAGTGGGAGGAAACACACAATAATATATGCCTCGAGATGTTGATGCACATATGCACTGGAAGAAAAATGAAAGTCTGAGGATCATATGACATTGTGAGGGCAGAAACCTAGCGCACGACAGCTGCGTTAAAGACATCAGCCAAACTGATGACACAGCTCGAGTTTCAGCTTAAACCAGAGCGAGTGATATAGACGCCGCAAAACGGGGGAGTTGTTTATTGTTTGTTTGTTTATATTTGTGTGTGCGTGCGTCTGTGCGTGTTGTACGGAACGGAGTGAGGTGAGGGAAGGCAGAATATCCACTGCACCACTGTGTGACTGGATTCTTAATGGGAGGGGGGATGGAGAGAGAGAGAGAGAGAGAGAGAGAGAGAGAGAGAGAGAGAGAGAGAGAGAGAGAGAGAGAGAGAGAGAGAGAGAGAGAGAGAGAGAGAGAGAGAGAGAGAGAGAGAGAGAGAGAGAGAGAGAGAGAGAGAGAGAGAGAGAGAAGTAGATGGCTTATCATTAAGTCATAATACATACTGGAGGACACAAGTGTGTGGGACGCAGACAGAGTTCAACACAGAACCACAGGAGAGCTCAAACAGGGCCGCTAATGTGAACTAACTACCTCAAGCATGTTCAACATGGAGGCCGAGCACCATTACCATTACGACCACTGGATCTGGTCAAGACGCCCTGCTTATTCATTTATTCCTTTACTGGGAGAATCAGCTTTGCTAGCGGCCATCAGCTTTTACCAGGAGCTGCAAAAATAGCCTAATAAAAATGCAACCTTTTTCTGGTCACACTTTAGAGTCCAGTCCTCACTAAATAATGAACTGCGACTTTTGCCTCAGTAAACTTCTTATCACTGCGTATTAATAGTAATGTAGTTGTTAAGTTTACGTATTGGGTTGGATTAAGAGATGTAAAATATGGTCATACAGAATAAGGCATTAATATGTGCAATATCCTAGTAGCATGCTAATAAGCAACTAGTTAATAGTGAGAATTGGACCCTGAACTAAAGTGTTACCATTTTTTTTAAGCAGAAATTGCATGGTGAGCAATTATGAGATAAAATTGCCTCTGAAACTGAGTTTGCATTGCTAAGCATCAGCGTAAATGTATGTTTTAGGCCCGCCTGTGAATTCATCTGATGCGTTTTGCACACTAAAATGGCAAGAACTTTTCCTGGTTATATTTTAGAAATAACTTGAACAAATATTGTGCTCTTAAAAATGAAGATTTCTTTATTGGCATTGATGGTTCCACTGAGAAACTTTAACATCCACTGAGTCTTTACACTGCACTAAACAAAAAAGGAAATATGTTTTTATGTCTATCCACAGACAGGATCTTCATGTTCCAAACCATGAAGCTGAAACTAGAAGAACTTGAATGTCTTATTGCTTTATGTTTATCATCTCTTGAAAACATTTAATGTGAATTATCTGTTATATTAACCTCAACAATGGTAACAAATAACAAATATGCATTTAGTTTATATATATATATACACCTCAAGTTACAATTTAACCATCATTCAGATAAGAGCTTTTCGAGTCATAGATCAGTATGAGGCGCCAAGTGTGACCGGATTGATTTTGTGGATGAAATGAATTTGTATTTCATGCCGAAACGCTGTTACTGTATACTTTAATGCACAAGAAAGAAAAAAATATTGTGTGAACAAAATAATAATTCTGTGAATATGATGATTAATTCACCCGCATACACAAAACTAGTTTAGTCCATTAAATATCCAGGTCACTAGCAAAGTCAAGGTCACGGGTTCGAGTCGCAGAGAATGCATGGAAAATACCTTGTAATGCAATGTAAGTGGCTCTGGATAAAAGCATCTGCCAAATGCATATAAGTAATGTAAAATACAATGTTCTGATAGGGTTGCAGACAGCAATGTAAAAGCAATTCTAACTGCGAAAGTAAATATATAAACTAGTAAATATATAATCATGCATATGAAGAGAAAACACTTGTCATGCATCCAATCAAACTTTTGTTTTGGTGCAGAGTTAGGTAGAGTCACATTTGATGTCAAAGTTTTGTGACACCTTCATCCACAAAAACATGCACAAAACTACACAAGGTACAAGAAAATATGACCCAGATGACATTAATAATTAACTTGCTGTGAGCAAAAACCAACACAATCCAAAAGACATTTTAAAACCATTATAGTCAGTTCTCCTATCTGTTTAGTCAATATCATGTTAATGATTTTGCATATTTTGGGGCTTATGCAGTTCAAGGTAATACTAACAAATTTCAATGTTTTATTTCCTTTTTGTAAGACACATTTTTGCAGAGTGAACTCTGAAGCAAAAGCAGCTCAGAACCAAAACAGCTTTTCCATTTTAAATGTCTGATTAAGTTGTAGTAGTAGGCAATATGATCACAATCTCAGTCGTCCCTGCAGATGAAACAGTGTGTGGATGCATGAATGCATGGATGTATGGAAACAGGCTAGAGCAGGTGTGTTTTGTGCATGTCTCAGTGGTCGCTGTATTCAGGACCGTGGCTACGGACTTTGCGTAAGATGTTGCGCTGGGTGCAGCATCAGTCCCTGTGTACGGCCACGACGCGCGCGAGCTGCCTGCATACACTTACAAAAATGCGCCAGTAGGTTTGTACGCTTCGTACCCCGGATAATCAAATTACATTCGATTTTTACACTTTACAGCGAGCGATTGCGTCGTTTTTTTTCTCTCCCAGCGGTGGTATGATCTGTTAACTATATATTCACCGTGTCCGCGCGCACTGACGCGCTCCGGATCTGTGAGAGACACCGAATCAACGGGAGGAAAATCATTACAAGAAGATTCGTCGAGTCGGCGCGAGGAGAAAGGAAAAGGTACAATGTGCATTTGATCAGATGAATGATCTCAAATGCCGTGGAACTGATAAATAGGTTTGGTTATAATTCATACTGTGGGATTGACGGGAATTGGTTTGATTTAGGTTTCCGAATGTTCAACTTGATTCATTAGAAGAGCATCCTGAGGATGTGATGGATGCATAAGAGGAGAACGGTAAGATCTTTCATTCAGCATTCGTTTTATTTATTTATTTAGCTAGTCAGTTTATTTACTTAAATATTTATTCATAGCAATGAATCTGGCCGTTGGAATTGTGATGATTTCGCAGTTGGCAGTTGTGTTAATGATGGCTTGGCTTGATTTGCATTTTTCTTTCTCATTATCCGTGAATTACACAGACACCCGTGTGCCATTTTGTTGCGCGTATTCGAGGGAGCGCGCGCGCGTGTCGGGGCCTCACTTGTGTATTTCACGCGCGTACGGCGGTCTCCGTTAAGACGCCGCAGTCACTAACGCATTCAGATGCACCGATTTACTCTCACACAAGAGCATCAGACCCACTGCAGTCTCTGGCATGATGGAGATCACTGCATTTGATGCCTTGTGAAGGTTAATTAATAATCAATATAATGGCTTATGAAATATATGTTTAATCCATGCATTTGACTCGTTTTTTGGCCTGTGGCTGGTTTTAACGAAGCCGTAGTGCAAACAGAGCGCCGCCACCCAACCGGATTCCGACATCCAGCATCTGCAAATCAATTTAGCGTTGTCATGGTTACAGTGAAGCTGCACCACCGCACCTGTGACACACACACACACACACACACACACACACAGTAAAGATGCGCCTGTGTGTGATGATGAACAAAGATGTTAGAGCCATATTAGAACAAAACGTATTAAAATTGTACTTTGCAAGACATTCTTTGGATTCATTTGGAATATTTCTGAAGTAAGACATTGTGTTTGCATGCACAATCTTAGTTTATAATTAATAAACGTGCTCTGTTATCAGTTAAAGGTCGTAAACTTTTGAAACAAACTCGACTGGCATTAGTTTCGCATTACCTCGATTTTGCTCTGCATGTAGGCTAAATACCATTACCGGTGCTTTGGCGACTTATTCACTGTGCGCATGTGTTCTGCGCATGTCTGCTCTGATGTCAAGATGGATAAAAAGTGCCATTTCAAATGTAAGGCAAACATGTTTTTCTTGTGCCTTGGGTTTGTAGGATGATTTTTGATCGTTTTTAATGAGTGCATGATCTTACACTGATTATGTCTCTAATAAATGTGTGAGTTCATGTAAGCGACTTAAAACGTGTTGTTTTATTAGGTAAATGTCACAAATAGTTTAAAGTGAAAAAACAAAACAAACAAAAATAGATCGGAACACCTGCATTTTTGCCCATATTACCTCAATTCCACTTTGCGTGTAAACCTTTTTACACCAAAAAAGTCTTTCCATTTCCAAATCTTTCCTTTCTTTTTCTGTCTATTGGTTTCCATTTTGATGTGAGTAATTTCACATGGTGGTGTCGAGTTCGGACTTTCGGTTTAGAGTTCATTTTTGGCCCATCTTACACCTTAAAGCTAAAAGACTTAAAGACTGGTCTGGTTTATTAACTTTTTTTATAGAATCGAATTAAAAAGTGAGTAGAATTTAGAAAAAAACATTTGTTTAAATATAGGCAGCATTTACTAGCATTCTTGCAGTCTGTTTTTTTTACCATTCTGCCAAAAGTTTTAATTGTAAAGATGTTTATGCAAACAAATTGCTATTGCATTACTGTCATCCAACATTCGTCATTATTCTCTATTTGTTCATTGTAAACATGACATGAGAGTTGTTTACCTCTTGCTCGTATATGCACAGTGGTTGCGCACACACACATTTCTTTGTACAGTTTGTATCAAATGTCTGTTTTCATTTACATAATGTGAATATTGTATTATTGTGTATAAATTATTTCTCATTATTCTACTTTTTATGTTTACAGAACCACACATCTGTGCACATTTAATAAAGAATACTAATTTGCAAATATAATTCTAGAGCTAGACATTGTTCTGACAGGACAAACCTGTTGGCTTCAACCAGTCAAATGAAATATTAAACCTCAAAGTTTTTTCAGTCAAGGCCGGACCAATCCAAGTCTGGAAGGTTGAAAAAGAAAGACTGTGTTGTTGTCTACGGCTGTGGCCGCTCAATGTTTATAAGTAATAAAAGAAAAAGTGGAAATAAATTGAAATTACAATTCTGCTTTGACTGAGCTAGAGGTCACAGCATTTAGTTGCACAGGTCACAGTGTTTAGTTGCTGTGTACTGACCCTCACACCCTTAGCTATATGAAATACGATAAGCTGTACATATATGCAGTTTTTGACCTCCCTTGTCCTTTCTCTCTCTCTCTCTCGCGTTCCCCATCCCGTTTTTTTTCTTCCAGTAAGCAAGGCCAGTGCTGACTGTGATGATTGTGATGGCAAGCAGAAGACTCCCGTAGCAGCATCCAGTGCTGTTGACAACTGTGTGGATTACACTTTGATGCCACAAGACACCTGATTCCACAAGTTAATCGTAAAAAAAGTTAATTTTCTTTCTTGTTTTGTGGATGTTGTCATTCAAAATACACTTCCATATTTATTATTTTTCATAAAATTGACATTTAAGAAGTTTTGAGGGTTTTTGATGCTCACTATTTGCCTTGTTTTGTTTAGGAAAGGGGCAGGACATGATTCAGTTGCCATGCAGGCTGCTATCATAACAGGCCTTTTCAGCCCCTCCCCCCTTATGTGGTTGGTCCAACTGTTGTTGTGGCCACACCTCCTTGGACCTCGCTTGGCCGAAGCCAGTCCCGCCTGCCCCAATCCCTGTAGCTGTTCCAATCAAGCCAGTCGAGTGATCTGTACAAGAAAAGGCTTAAATGAAGTTCCACAGAGTATCTCGTCCAATACGCGATACCTCAACCTCCAGGAGAACTCCATACAGGTAACCTAAATATACGTTTTCTTCATGAAAACTGCATGCCGAAATTTGCTACAAATGAAAATGATGAATTTCTTGCAATGACTTGCAGAGCCTTAGTGTTAAACATACTTGGTTAGTCTTTGTTTACAAGCTCTGTTAGATTTTCAATGCTACAACCATCAGGCATTGTAGATCAGTCACCTCCAATCACAGAGTGACAGATGGTCACGCATACGCAAATACTGAAATAGAACAAAATAACAAAGATGCAACATTCATGGGTTCTGCAGAACAGGCTAAACCTTAACAATATAGATTCAGAAGATGCAGTAACCCCGTTCCAGAATGTGTCAGCTGTTATAACTAACTATATTCTCTTCCTCTCTTCTTCTTCTGCAGTTGATCAGGTCAGACACCTTCAAGCACCTAAATCATCTGGAAATTTTACAGTTGTCTAAGAACCAGATTCGTCAGATAGAAGTGGGAGCGTTCAATGGCCTTCCCAATCTCATCACCCTGGAGCTTTTTGACAACAGACTCCCACTGGTACCATCACAGGCGTTTGAGTACCTGAGCAAGCTTCGTGAACTCTGGCTAAGGAACAACCCCATAGAGACACTCCCAGCATACGCCTTCCACCGCGTGCCGTCACTGCGACGGTTAGACCTCGGTGAGTTGCGCAAACTCAGTTTCATCTCGGAGGCCGCATTCGAAGGGTTGCTGAACCTACGTTTCCTGAATCTGGGCATGTGCGGGCTTAAGGACGTACCCAACTTGACGCCTCTCGTGCGGTTAGAGGAACTGGAGCTGTCAGGAAACCAGCTGGGCATGGTGCGTCCTGGATCGTTCCAAGGCCTGGTGGCTCTACGCAAACTGTGGCTCATGCACTCTCGGATCTCTGTCATTGAGAGGAATGCCTTTGATGACCTCAAGAACCTGGAGGAGCTCAATCTGTCGCATAACTCTCTGCATTCATTGCCACATGATCTCTTCACTCCTCTGCAGCAGTTAGAGCGTGTCCATCTGAACCACAACCCTTGGGTTTGCAACTGTGATGTTCTGTGGTTGAGCTGGTGGCTTAAAGAAACCGTACCTGATAACTCCACTTGTTGTGCACGATGCCATGCCCCACCAGGTACTAAGGGCAGGTACATTGGTGACCTTGACCAGAGAGACTTCACCTGCTATGCACCTGTGATTGTGGAGCCACCAACGGACCTGAACGTGACCGAGGGAATGGCAACAGAGCTAAAATGCCGCAGCGGGACATCCATGACTTCTGTTTCTTGGTTGACCCCCAATGGGACCTTGATGACCCATGGATCGTATAAGGTCCGGATCTCTGTCCTGCATGATGGAACCTTGAATTTCACCAACGTGACCATGCAAGACACCGGACCATACACCTGTATGGTCACCAACTCTGCTGGCAACACCACAGCAACTGCTGTGTTGAACGTCTCAGCTCCTGATCCAGGCAGTGGTTACAGCTACTTCACAACTGTTACTGTTGAAACAGTAGAGACGGGGCAAGAAGGGCACGAATCAGCTCGGCAGTTCGTCAACGAGACAATTATTAGCTTTCCTGGAACGACAGCCACATCTGCATCAGCAGGTCCCACTGGTTCGATGCTGTCCTCCTTGTCACCGCGAGCTACGCGTGCACCCGATCGTCCGTTCACCGTCTCCATCACAGATGTCGCCAACCTGTCGGGTCTTGAGGACGTAATGAAGACAACTAAGATCATCATAGGCTGCTTTGTGGCCATCACCTTCATGGCGGCCGTGATGCTGGTCGTCTTCTACAAGCTTCGCAAGCAGCACCAACTGCACAAACACCACGGCCCGGCGCGCGCCATTGAGATCATCAACGTTGAAGATGAGATTGGATCTGCGGGAGCTAGTGGCATCACAGGAGGGAGCACTGTCCACACTGGAGCGGGAACTGGTGGAGGAAGCGGGCAGAGTCCAAGGATTCATGACCCTGAGATCATGACCCTGCCGAGCATTGGGCAGTCGGATCACCTGAACCACTACTACAAAGCGCACCACTTTAACAACAACGTGCTGGGCTTAAACATGGCCACTGGAATGCTCAACAACAAACCCAATCTTTCCTCCCAAAATCAGGCTTCGACCATGAAAATAGGGACCGGTGACACCATCCCTGGCTCGACCTCACCTCCCCTGCCAATCCCCATCCCAATGGCGATGACTTTCCATGGAACTCTGAAAGGCCTTAGTCACGTTCCCAATATGCAGACTGAGCCGCTGTTGCTATCGAATGGCTCCAAGGAGAGCGTTCAGGAGACCCAGATCTGATTACTCAAATACACATGCAGGAAGGGAAGTAGACTGGTTTTTACGCCAGTGTGACTGTCAAGTTTTTGACTTTATGGAACTCCATCCCTTTCCGACAGATTCTAAGGAATATTCCGTTCAGTGAACAGAGAGACAGGGTTTTACTGAAGTGGACATGGCGCTATTGAGTACATATGTGCCAAAGCAAGCGTCTTTTTTGCAGTTCTTTTTGAGTTGTGTCCGCGTATAAAAAATATAGTCTATATTAAAGTAGTGTAATTACTTAAGTGTTGGTTTGCCACAGTCCAGCGACACCGAGTACACACACCGATGTACAGCAGCTAACAGACCTGTATAAAAGCATACACACATTTACACTCCCCGGAGGTTGACATCATTATTCATTGTACTCACCTCGGTAGGTAGTGTACCTGTGTGTGTGTGTGTGTGTATGTGTGTGTGTGTAAGGGACAGTATTAACTGAGACTAATTCAGAAATAAAGACTTAAACTGCTGTGATCCAGAATACATGCTCATGTTCACTCTGCTTCATGATGACATTCTGAATCTAGCACAAGTGAGGATCAGTTCATAACCTCAGAAATCTGAACTCTAAAAGACACCAGTTTCAGGGTGACACACATCATACCTAGAGGAGAGGGCAGAGAGAAGAAGCCTTTCCCTGTGAACAATAAGAGTTACTTGGCTGCTGTCCTCAGCAAAGGTACCATAGTACCTCCCAACAAGCCGCCATAGTGCAAACTCTCTGTGCATATCTACGTTTGAAGAGATCGTGAGTGTCATATGTTTGTCTTTTCACCTGTCAGCGCTGAAATGAAGAGTAACAGCAGTGTGTAAGGGCTATTTCACTGGCATTGGGTGTTTTTGATGTGCGCAGAACGTATCTGGACTAAAAGCCAACATAAAACGCCATTTAACTTCTGTAGTATTTCTATGTGAAACATGGATGCAGGGCGGGACTTGACTTTATCCATCTGGAATTGATTGGATTGTGAAAAGTGGGTGTACCAGAATGGAGCCAGGAGGGATTTGTGATTCTAGCCGAAATGGAAAGTCATTTCAGAGGCGGAGCAGGTTACAGTTTGATAAAAAAAATCTGGATTTCTTTTGTTTTTTTTTTGGCTTGGCATAATGTGCACAGTTGAATCGTGCACAATAAGGCCAGGAATGTGTGTTAGGAAAGTAAATAGTGTCCATTATGAGTTCATGTTGACTTTAAAATAAGCTGTATTAAAGCTTTGAAATATACTGGGATACGCAGCACAGGAGAATTTCATTGACTTGAAAATTTTAGATTTTTAACAGAGACAGAATGAAAGACATTGTGAAAATGTCCAGATTTTTCTGACGAAAGATTTTGCAATATGACATGTAATCTTATGTAAAGATTTTCAAGTATACTGTTTATAGACCAAATCAGTGGGTTTGGGTTCAAGGGGCTGGTTAAGGGTCAGGGGTCAGGGTTCAGGGAATGGGAATACCGCTCTTTGGGCCACTTCAGATTAAACGTTACCCATCCAGTTGGCGAAACTTGTATGCCTCACATTCAGAGAGTATTTTCTTTGAAGAGATTTGTGGACTGACCAGTCCTTCGTGGGAGCCATACAACAACTGCTGACTACATAAAGCGATCTATTGATCAAGTTCCTCATTCTTGAATGGCTTTGAAGTTGTATAATAATAATGTGCAATGTGCCATTAACTGGAGTAGAGTACACATGCGTGTATTATTGTAATTGCTGCATTAAACTTTATTCGGTTTTTAATTTCCAATTCATCATCTTTTTATCAAATTGTTGTTGTTAAAACTGATTCATCCTTTTGCAAATGGTGGGAACTTTCATTAATCAAGCTGGACTTCATTTGACCAACTGGGCAATTGTTTTCAACATTTAATCTAGTTCGACATTATTCATTTTTGTTGAAGTATTATACATAGCTCAGCAACCTGAGGACATTATATCCCTCTCAAATGTCTCCCTGCTATTCTTCATAATGGAATTATAGGACAAACTATATTTTTTTCTGTTTCTTTTATTGCTTCCCTTCTTTCTCCCTACAGTATGAAAGATGATTGTGTTTGAATATCCAGTGGAGTTGCTTAGCAACAACATCATTGCCAGGAAATGCTCTTAAAAGCTTATTGTAGCACCTGACCCTCATCGGCTGATGCGGCACATAGGTAGAGCAGAATTACGTCAGTATCACATAAGCAAAAGGTTAGTTAATGTGAGGAACGTGTTCTCTGCCTCGCTTTGTGTCCTCGACGCCTAAAAACTGCACATTGAGCTAGGAAAGATATGAGATGATCTTATAAATACACATGCTGGCATGTTTGCATTGAACCCGGATCCAAAATTTGCATAACAGATTTGAACATTTTTGCCTGTTGAATGGTATTGATTTTAGATTTGGCTAATTAGCCGTATTGGGTGAGAAAAATTCTAATTCTAGAGAGCATTTTTGGTGCAAGATGAGACATAGTCTGTCATAAAGTCTGTACATTTTAAATGCATATATATATATATGATCATTTTGGAGTGTTTTTTTTTAAGAGTATACCAGCATATTGCTAACATAGATCAACTACAAGAGTAGTTGACACAGACAGGCGTTATAGCCAGCAAACCTCACCTTTAACCTTTCCATACCTCTATTTTATCATATAAACTTGTGAAATGCAAAATGGCTAAACCCTGACCTGCCCCAGACAGTATGTCAGAGTTCAGATGTGTTTCGTCCTGTAGCAGGTTGTTCTTCTCCTCTATGCATCCTCTCTGCTGTCAAAAAAATCACATTACCCTTACGGCTACTGAGAGACAATTCATCTAAACCTTTCCCCGTTTCAGAAAGCTGCTCTAAGCTGATTTCACTGGCTGTGAGATGAAGATACTGAGGCTGAGACCCATGATGCAGTGTATTTTAAGACAAGGCATGGAAGCTGTTTCTGAATCAGCACAGAAAGATTGTATTATGAAGCAGTTTCATCACTGTAGACTCTTGATGTGGTGGGTCTTTCTCTCTCCGTCTCTCTCTATCACGTTCTCACACTGACCATGTGTTCATATATTGCCATGTATATAATCTAAAGATGTAAATATTCTCTATTTTTTGACTTACCATGAGCAGAACACGCGTTCTTCAGGATTTGAAACAGAACGAAGCTTTTTGGAAACTATCTGCATTTCTCTCTCCTTCTATTTATGGGTGGATCTCATGAAAACAGGTCATATTTCACCACATTCTCAAATGAACAAAATGATATTGTGCATAGAGAAAAATAATGCAGTTTTTTTGCTTTGTGGCACTTTTAACTAATTTTCCTACTAATTATTATTGCTTATTATTATTAACATCTTGTATTTTGTTTGTTTGTAATTCCCAATTTTCTGTGTATGCTTTAATAAATAAAAATAATTTCAGAAAATTTAAATATATATTAGCAAAAAAAAAATTTGTATAAGTACTACAATCATACATTATATATATATATATATATATATATATATATATATATATATATATATATATATATATATATATTTTTTTTTTTTTTTTTTTTTTTTTTTTTTTTTGCAATGTTGAGAATAATTATTATTCTCTCCTTTTTTCTGAGAAATTGTCCCAAAAAAAAAAAAGAAATCTGTAATGAAAATGACATATTGCACAAAAAAAATAAAAATAATAATGGGTTTTATTCTCACCATTATTAAACAAAATAAAATAAGATTTTGGGGTGAAATTTTACCCGAAACCAGTTCTTAGTAGGTTTTGTGAGATTCACTCATATATTTCTCTTATTCTGTCTTTTGAACAACAAACTCCTCAAGATAAAAAAAAACAAAAACAAAAAAACAACCTTAAAATGAATCTTTTTTGCATAAAAAAAAAATAAAGTACTGCTGATATCGGCTTTGTTCTTCATCTGTTTACCTATTTATTTGTACTGAGTATTTTTAGTTGATTTGGTTTCTTTGTTGATGCTGTGTGGTTCGGCTGTGAAGAGCTATAGTTGGTTGGCCATCAGTTCCGGGTCAAAGGTTGTGGCAAATGCTTAACTGTGCGTGTGAGCCTCTGCACTATGCCATTCGCTACACAGACGCTCTTTACCAATAAAACATGGACATTTTGGCTTTAGAACTCTGACTGTGTGTCTTTATGCTCAACTTTGATTAAAGCTGCTGTAAACAATCCATTAACTGATATATTTGTGAAAGTGTTGCACAGCCTAAAGGCTTGTTGGACTTGAACTGGCGCTGCACAGACCGATCGGTAAATGACATCAAAATACCGCGATTAGAGCGATTAGAGAGCAGACGGCTCTGTATGCTTTTCAATTGCTGTCGCGGTACTTGGATGTCATAACTCATAAACCGATGTGCAGTGCCAGTTCACGTCGAACAGTACTGTAAACAGTAAAGGGGAGTGGCCTGTGTCTTTTTTTTAGCCAATCAGTAATGCTGTCTGGTTTTGAAGAGAGGGTGTGGTCTGATTCAACAGCAGGCCAGTGGAAGTTAGCAAATGGTAAAATTTAGTGATGGGAAGTCCGGTTCTTTTCCGCAAACCGGTTCTTTCGGACAGTTTCAATGAACCGGTTAAAAAAAAACGGTTCACCAGTTCTTTTACGTCATCACGTAATGACGTCAATTCTATCATCCCGGCGGATACAAAATACTTTAAATTAAAGGCATTTGTAATCATAACTTCAGTCAAATAATAGTACTCATCGTAATAATCATCTTGTATAAGTTTCTTACTTTTACGTTTTGCAAACGAACCCTGTAGCCTACAGGCGATGTGCAAACGCGGATGTTTTACATGTCTTAAAGATATAAAGTGCATAAATGGTCTTCATCATTTTATTCATCATTCGGCCCCTCATTTAAGTCCTCGGTTCACTCGTTCGGCGTGCTCATGTATCAGCACATCATCAGTGGACCGAAAGAAAGTTCTGTTTAGAGACGGTGCTATCACGCATGCGCAGTATCTCCAGCTCATCGGTTCTCCGTATCGAACGTGTCCGAAAGAAACAGTTCTCGGTTCTGTACTGGTGATTCAAGAACTGCAACAACCAGTTCTTGACTCGAGAACCGTAGCATAGGCCTGTGTGTGCTGAGCAGAGAACTGCTGAAACCTGATACCGTCGACAAAACAAGAAAATCGATGCATGTCTCCAGTATGTTTAATTCATAGATGCCACCTACGTCACTAGAAATAGAACGCCGCCATATTGACGACCGATCTCGCCCGGTATGGCCGCCCAAACTGCCCATTTGAATGAGAGAGAAAGACAGAGATACATGGATAAAATTTGAATTTTAGGCCCCGATCCTTATTTGTTACCCCCAGTTTTCTTTTGACTTTTATTATCTGCCTCAGACTTGCCCCAATTTGCCTTCCATGATATATATATTTATCTTGTACATAACCCTTCCTCATACAGTGGGGATCGCTTGAAGGCTTTCAAGAGTACAGACGCGTATCAATATGCTGTTGCTGGATGGGTTACAAACGTAAAAGTGCGGCACCTGGCCACCAAGGACTTATATTTAATCATGGGGAATGTAGGTATTATAAAAAAAAAAAAATGTATGTATGATTTTGGTGGTAGTTTGCTCTGACTAGTTAGTGAGTTGTTAGCTAGCTAAGTGGCTAACAGCTGGTAGCTTGCCAGCTGTTAGCCACGGCTCACGGCTAGATAGGCCTGTCTCGATAGTCAATAAATCAATTAGTCGCACGATAAAAAAAAAATGAGCACGATATTTTTTCCTGCCGCGATAATTTCCATTTGAATGCTTGTTTGTTTTCCTCGTCTCTCTCTCTCTCTCTCTCTCTCTACCAAAGAGACTGGATGACAACTCTGTTTAAGACATAACCGACATATTTTATGTGAATGCTCTCCAAAACGGACATTTAAACATAATGTTGTGTGTATTTGTCCATTCATATATGAAACAGAGCTCAATTCATTACTCGCGCGCTGTAACGTTAGGGGTCTATGGCTGCACGCTTCGGGTCGGGTGTGTGCGCACAGAAAGATGAGATATGATTCAATATGAGACATGCAGCGCATGCCAACACTTCTTTCTTCTATCCTTTTCTTTTGGTATAGAATAAAATACCAGTTCGGGGTTCCTCTTTCGGCTGTTGTTGCAGCCCAACTGCACAACATATTGCAGGTATTACTGAGACCATAGATATTATAGAGATATGTTGTCTATGACTGAGACCGTTGGTCGTCAAGATGGCGGCGCAAAGCTACAGTGACGTCATGTGACCTGAACGAATACGTTATGTTTTAACGCATTATAAACATTTACTAATCAGTGCACCATTAAAACCTTGGCAAGAGTTTACATCAAAGATTTATATCAACTTACTTAGAAATTAAATAAGCTGTTCCTGAAAATATTATTTTAGTATAATAATAAATGTTTAGTTTGACAGTTTTACAATCCATTCATTGTGTTTCCAAACTTTAAAATAATACAGTAATAATAAAGTAATTATGTGATCAACATGTTTTATTTTGTTACACTTAGCCTACTGATGTTCAACTAAATACTTAAGAGACGTAGGCTACATTTCGTCCCTCAGAAAAAATTGCACGCATGCTCAGCTCATCAACTCATCACCTCTCATTATGTCGAACGTGTCCGAAAGAAACAGTTCTCGGTTCTGAACTGTGATTCGAGAACCGCTGTACCTGTGCGTTCGGTAGTACGCGCATGCGCAGTATCAGCTGCTCGTGCTCATCACTTCTCTCAGCATCAACATGTCTCAGTGCAGTGAACTGTTGCAGTTACTGGAGTAAAATATACTCCGGGATATTGGTTTATTTAGAGTCTGAGGGACTGTCAGGCATGTCTGAAAGTGAGTAACTTTAGTAACTTGTGTATCAGCACTGACGCAAGACGCGAACTGTTTCGAACGATTCAGTCCGATTTAGACCCCATCCACACTACTACGTTTTAGTTTAGAAACGGAGACCTTTTGCTACGTTTGCACCTCCCGTCCAGACTAAAACGGCAAAAACGAAGACCTAAAACGGAGAAGTTTAGAAACGCTGCCGACCCCGTTTTGCGTTTTGAATCTCCGGAGGGTGTTATAGTGTAGACGGGTCAAAACCATAGACAGTAAAAGAGGGGTAAGTCAAAAGAGTAAGAGTAGGAGTAAGTCAAAACGGAGGACTTTAGAAACGATGACGCAGAGGCTCACGCTCGGCTCTCTGATAGGGTGTCATTGTCACGGTTCGTAAATTCATTGTTCCTTCTTGTCTCGTGTAGTTGTTGTTATGTGTGTGGGCGTGTGTTTTGTGGGCGTGACGGCTCGTTCCACTTGATCAGTGATCAGCTGATCAATCTCCTCTCCAGCTGCATCCTATTTGCTCTCCCATAAATACTCACCGCATTCTTCTCTCATTGTCAGATCGTTGTTTGATGTCTCGTTCGTGTTTGGTCCTGTTCCAGTCGTCCTTGCTGTGTTGCGGTTGTTCCTGTCTTGGTCTTGTTTCCTGTTCCCGTTTGGATTACTCACTCTTCGTCACTTCTACACCCTGCACTTGGACTCTGGCCATCTTGTCCCTGCGTCACCAAACGAACTTGAGACTGTTCACTGTTTATCCTCATTAAACGAGTTACTTGCACTTTTGCTTCTGCCTCATTCGTCATGACAGAACGATCTGACCGTCAAATGGAAGCAGCGAGTAGTTCGTCGGCGTTGGAGGACTTTGTCAACACCAGCATTAGACGCATGGACAACCAGGAAAGAGGTCTTAACGACACTACTCGGGCCGTGCAAGCTTTGGTGACGCAGGTGTCCGAGCTCACCCAGCAACTACAACTTCTGCGAGCTCCCACTGCGCCGCCCACACCGGCCGTTCCCCCCACATCCCCGGAGAACGTTCCACAGGCGGAGCCCCGTCTGCCCATACCACAGTCCTATGCTGGTGAGCCTAATTTTTGCAGAGCATTTTTGAATCGGTGTTCTATGCATTTCTCATTGCAGCCCAGGACCTTTATCAACGAACAGGCTAAGGTAGCCTTTGTGCTCACGCTGCTCACGGGGAAGGCAGCGCTATGGGGGACGGCGGTGTGGGAGAACCAAGATCCCTGCTGCACCTCGTTCCAGACACTCGCCGCCGAAATGAAGAGGGTGTTCGACAGAGCCATCGCCGGAAAGGAGGCAGCTCGCATGCTCACCGAACTCAAGCAGGGCGAGAAATCGGTATCGGAATATTCTATCGAATTTAGAACCCTGGCGGCTGAGTGTCGATGGAACGAGGAGGCGCAGTGGGACGTATTCCTGCATGGGTTGGCTGACCGCGTCCAGAAGGAGATTTATGCCCTGGACCTCCCCACTTCATTGAATGCCTTGGTGGACCTGGCCCTCCGAGTTGATGCACGCCTGACCAGAGTGGAACGGTGGAGACTGCCCAACCGATCTCTAGAGGGTGCCGAGAATCAGCGGTCCAGCGGCGGGGACGCGGTCAGCCCCGTCTACGATCACGAACCCATGCAGGTCGGGCGAGCTCGGCTTTCTCGGGAGGAGAAGGAAAGGCGGAGATCCCAAGGGCTTTGTCTGTACTGTGGAGCCTCGGGCCATTTCGCCTATAACTGCCCAGTAAAAGGCACAGCCCGGCAGTAAGTATGAGGCTACTGTCGGGTGGGATCTCCGCTGCAAAGACCTCATCTACATCTACACTCCTCCCGGGAAGACTAAGATGGTCTACTCACGATCACAATTGTCAAGCACTGGTGGACTCGGGAGCCGAAGGTAATTTTATGGACCGTTCGTTTGCACAGAGGTTTCAAGTTCCTATTTTTCCACTCACACACAAGATAGCAGTCCACGCACTCAACGGCCAAGATCTACCCACCATTTCTCTCATCACCGGACCCATCACGCTTATTACATCTGGCAATCACTCGGAAACTATTTCTTTTTATGTATTGGACTCCCCTCTTGCACCCATCGTACTTGGACACCCATGGCTAATCAGACACAATCCGAAAATAGACTGGCAGCAGAGAGCAGTATTGGAGTGGAGCAGTAAATGTCATGAGTCCTGTCTTGTGTCTGCTTGTTCGTCTGTTTCTGTTTCTGTCTTTCAGGAGGAGGCAATGGATTTATCTAACGTGCCCACGGAGTATCTAGACCTGAAGGAAGTGTTCAGTAAGTCTCGCGCTGCTTCTCTTCCTCCGCATCGTCCCTATGACTGTGCCATAGATTTACTGTCAGGTAAGTCTCCGCCTAAAGGCAAACTTTATTCGCTCTCTGTACCAGAGAGCGAGGCTATGGAGAAATATATTTCTGATTCTCTAGCAACGGGGTTCATCCGTCCTTCCTCATCTCCGGCGGGGGCGGGGTTCTTTTTTGTGAAGAAGAAGGATGGATCCCTGCGACCTTGTATTGACTACCGGGGGCTGAACAACATCACGGTAAAGAATACTTATCCTTTGCCGTTGATGTCTTCAGCTTTCGAGAGGTTGCAGGGAGCGTCGGTCTTTACTAAATTGGACTTACGTAACGCTTATCATTTGGTCCGCATCAGGGAGGGGGATGAATGGAAGACTGCTTTTAACACCCCCAGGGGTCATTTTGAATATTTGGTTATGCCGTTCGGGCTGTCCAACTCCCCAGCAGTCTTCCAGGCACTCGTCAACGACGTGCTGCGAGATATGGTTGATCAGTTCATATATGTTTACCTGGATGACATATTGATTTTTTCGTCTTCTCTCCAGGAACACGTGCAGCACGTTCAGCGAGTGCTTCAGAGGTTGCTAGAGAATGGGCTTTTTGTCAAGGCGGAGAAATGCGATTTTCATGCACAGTCTGTTCCTTTCCTAGGATACATTGTGTCGACTGAGGGTATACGTATGGATCCTGAGAAGGTTAAGGCTGTGGTGGATTGGCCAAGTCCAGATTCCCGTAAGGCCCTACTGAGGTTTCTGGGGTTTGCCAATTTTTACCGGCGGTTTATTCGCAACTTCAGCCAACTAGCCTCGCCTCTGACCGCTTTGACCTCCCCCAGAACGACGTTCAGGTGGTCAGATGCAGCGGAAGCTGCGTTTGCCAAACTCAAAGGCCGGTTTATTTCAGCCCCCATTCTCGTTTCCCCTGATACTTCACGTCAGTTCGTGGTGGAGGTCGACGCGTCAGAGGTGGGGGTAGGTGCAGTGATTTCCCAACGTTCTCCCACAGACGACAGAATGCATCCATGCGCGTTTTTTTCCCATCGTTTATCTCCTGCCGAACGCAACTATGACATTGGTAATAGAGAGTTATTGGCAGTCAAGCTAGCGTTGGAGGAATGGCGTCACTGGTTAGAAGGGTCGGGGGTACCTTTTATCATTTGGACCGATCACAAGAATCTGGAATACATTAAGACGGCCAAAAGATTGAACTCCAGGCAGGCTCGGTGGGCACTTTTTTTCGGACGTTTTGACTTTACTCTCTCGTACCGCCCAGGTTCCAAAAACGTTAAACCTGATTCTTTGTCACGCATTTTTGATCATTCCGAGCGCCCGTCTACTCCCGAGTGTATTTTACCCGAGACTCTGTTTGTCTCCACTCTTGTATGGGAGGTCGAATCGAAGGTCAGGAAGGCCTTAGAAGGGGTAACGCCTCCGCCCGGTTGCCCACCGAACCGTTTGTTTGTACCGGAGGGATTACGGTCTGAGGTCATTCAGTGGGGGCATTGTTCCAACGTGGCTTGTCATCCAGGAGTCAGTCGAACCAAGTTTTTGGTCAAGCAACGATTCTGGTGGCCACTTATGGCTCAGGATGTTCACGATTTTGTTTTGGCTTGCTCAGTTTGTGCCATTGGTAAGACTTCCAATCGTCCTCCTGATGGGTTACTTCAACCGCTGCCAGTCCCTTCGAGACCCTGGTCCCACATTGCGCTAGATTTTGTAACCGCCCTCCCACCCTCTCGAGGGAACACGGTAGTTTTGACCGTGGTGGACCGGTTCTCGAAGGCGGCCCATTTCATTCCCTTGCCCAAATTACCCTCAGCCAAGGAGACAGCGTTGACCGTCGTGGATCACGTCTTTCGCTTACATGGCCTCCCGACAGACGTGGTCTCCGACAGAGGACCCCAGTTTGTGTCAAGATTTTGGCGAGAATTTTGTAGGTTATTGGGGGCGACTGTCAGTCTGTCCTCTGGGTTTCATCCCCAGAGCAATGGTCAAACTGAGAGAGCCAACCAAGATTTAGAGAGAACATTACGATGTTTGGTCTCTAAGAATCCTTCCTCGTGGAGCCAACAACTGTCTATGGTGGAGTACGCCCACAATTCATTACCAGTGTCATCTACGGGCCTGTCTCCGTTTGAGTGTAGTGTAGGTTACCAGCCACCTTTATTCCCTAGTCTGGAATCCGAAGTCGCGGTCCCCTCCGCCCACGCCTTCGTCCAGAGGTGTCATCACACTTGGACTAGAGCCCGAGAGACTCTACTCCAAGTGGGAGCACGCACCAAGGCCAAAGCCGATCGCCACCGGTCTAGGCCTCCCGCATACGTCGTTGGTCAAAAAGTGTGGCTTTCTACCAGGAACATTCCTCTCCGATCCGTCTCTAATAAACTTGCTCCCAAATTTATCGGCCCGTTCACTGTCACCAAGATCATTAGCCCGGTGGCAGTCCGCCTCAAACTCCCTCCAGTGTACAGGAGGATACATTCCGTCTTTCATGTGTCAAAAATAAAACCCATGTTTCGTTCTCATATTAATCCGCCAGTCCCGGTTGCCCCACCGCCGCGACTCGTAGAAGGGGAACCCACATATTCGGTTAATCGTATTCTGGACTCGAAACGGAGGAGACGCGGATTCCAGTATTTGGTGGACTGGGAAGGTTACGGTCCGGAGGAGAGAAGTTGGGTTCCTGCAAGAGACATTTTGGATCACTCTCTTATCGATGATTACAATCGACAGGTAAGGGAGTCTGGGAACGCCGGGAGGCGTTCCTAGGAGGGGGGGTACTGTCACGGTTCGTAAATTCATTGTTCCTTCTTGTCTCGTGTAGTTGTTGTTATGTGTGTGGGCGTGTGTTTTGTGGGCGTGACGGCTCGTTCCACTTGATCAGTGATCAGCTGATCAATCTCCTCTCCAGCTGCATCCTATTTGCTCTCCCATAAATACTCACCGCATTCTTCTCTCATTGTCAGATCGTTGTTTGATGTCTCGTTCGTGTTTGGTCCTGTTCCAGTCGTCCTTGCTGTGTTGCGGTTGTTCCTGTCTTGGTCTTGTTTCCTGTTCCCGTTTGGATTACTCACTCTTCGTCACTTCTACACCCTGCACTTGGACTCTGGCCATCTTGTCCCTGCGTCACCAAACGAACTTGAGACTGTTCACTGTTTATCCTCATTAAACGAGTTACTTGCACTTTTGCTTCTGCCTCATTCGTCATGACAGTCATACAACGGAAGAAAACATACAACAACAGCCTGGACTACCAGTTACATTAGTGCAAGTAATGCACTTTAACTGCCTACATGCGCCTGAGGCAAGCTATTATTCGAGCGATCTGTGACCGTTCCCGTGTGCAGCGGCGGTATCGACCGTACATGGAGCGCCGGGAAGAACCAGCGCATGGTGGGATAATTTTATCAATGAAGTTGTAGTTCCTGAAGAATGGTGCGAAAACTTTTGAGTGTCCAGATCGGCACTTATCAACCTCAGCGAAATCTGAGGAATAGTCAATCTGATTCTTGTTTACACCGGCACGCGCAACCTCAGTGTAGGTGAATGGTCACGTGATCCGCGTTTTCAGTTGTTTTAATGTGGACGGAGATCAATTCTAATACGCAGCTGAAACGCTGGTGTGGACGGAGATCGTATTCGTTTTAATTCTCCGTTTCTAAACTAAAACGCAGTAGTGTGGATGGGGCCTAAGGCCAGTACACTAGTGTACTGGTTCGACCGGTTCAATAAAAAGAACCGGTTCAAAAGAATGATTCGTTCACGAACCGGCCAACACTAGTGAAATTGCTTAAAGCACGATTTCTTTCTTTAATTATTTCTTTCTGCAGTTTCTAGATGAGTAAATCAGTGGTTCTCAACTGGCTTTTATTCAAGACCCAGAGCCAACACAGGACAACAATTAATTATCATTCTAAAATGTCCTTAAAACCAAACACTGAAATTTTGCCATGAAATGAACAAATAAAATTGGAAGAGGACACTCTTCATGATTTCATCAGCACAAAAATTGTGTTCAAACCATATTTATCCTCATTGCAATATGCTTAACACTTTAGTTTAGGGTCCAATTCTCGCTATTAACTAGTTTCTTATTAGCATGCATATTACTAGGATATTGGCTGTTTATTAGTACTTATAAAGCACATATTAATGCCTCATTCTGCATGACCATATTCTACATCCCTTGAATTTAGGTATTGGGTGGATTATCAACTACCTTACTAACGATTGAGAAGCAGTAATACACGAAGATGTAGTTAATAGTGAAAATTGGACCCTAAACTAAAGTGTGACTTTATTTTGCTATCCTAACTATGCATGTTTACAGTTAGTTGCATTTTATTATTTGTTTTCAACAAATGTTACTGTGACCTTGTGACCCACCGGTTGGGAACCACATCGAGCCTCTGATTCTCAGTCACATACGAGTACAGTCAATACCGCAGGATACACCCCATAGAGCAGCAGGGTTAGTTTGTGATAATGACCGGATGACTGGACATGATTACACTTATTACACAGCTACTGAAATACATAAATCTATATGAACCGATTCAAGTGTAAATGATTCTGAGAGAAGAGCGATGCAAGAGAAATTAAGCATGGTGAACTACAGTTTAGCATCCTTATACAAGAATACTTGGCAGCAGAATGCTGCGTTTGACCAAACAAGAAACAAGTCATTTGGAATATGACATTTAGATTACCGGTAGAAAGTTTGGAATAATTATGATTATTTTATGTTCACCAAGGCTGCATTTATTTGATGAAAAATACTGTAAAAACAGTAATATTGTGAAATGTTTTAAGCATTTAAAATAGCTGTTTTTAATTTTTGTGTTTAATTTATTTCTGTGATCAAAACTGAATTTTCAGCATCATTACTCCAGTCTTCAGTGTCACATGATCCTTCAGAAATAAATATAATATGATGATTTAATGCTCAAGAAACATTTCTGAATATTATCAATGTTGAAAACAGTGATACATTTTTCAGTATTCTCTGATGAATAGAAAGTTCATAAGAATTTATTTGAAATCTAAATCTTTTGTAAATGTGTCACTTTGATAAATTTAATGCATCCTTGCTGAATAAACATTCAATTCTTTCTTTCTTTTTAAAAATCTTACCCTAAACTTTGTATGGTAATATATCACGGTTTCCACGTAAATATGAACTGTTTCCAACATTGATAATAATGAAATGTTTCTTGAGCATCAAATCATCATATTAGAATGATTTCTGAAGGATCATGTGACACTGAAGACTGGAGTAATGATGCTGAAAATTCAGCTTTGATCACAGGAATAAATTACATTTTACTATATATTCACATAGAAAACAGCTGTTTTAAAATTGTGAAAATGTTTCACATTTTTTATCAAATAAATGCAGCCTTGGAGAGCAGAAGAGATTTAAAAATCATGATTCCAAACTTTTGAGCGGTAATGTAAAGCTCCTGAATATTCCTGAGAAGTGGATGTGCACACGTCGCTGTCTTCCTGTGGCCTCACCTATACAACACACACTTCCTGCACACACTCCCCACTCTCGTTGCAGCGTTTCCATAGCAACTGTGAAATGTGGGAAACCCTCTGTCCTTCAGAGAGGAGTGAGGGGGTGCTGGTAATCATGTGATTGAAAACAGTGATGGAGCATCAGCATATAGTGTTTGCACTCATGGAAATCATCTGCAATGATGCCGCTCGCTGACCGACTGTATGCATTACTGTATTTCTCCATGGTCTTATTTCCTAATGACAGATGCTTTTTAACTGTCTACATCAGTGCAAAATACATCTCTGGGATGATTCATGCATTAGTGCTTTATATCATTTGCAGTTATCTCTGTACTAGTGAAGGTCGTAGTGTTTATGTTGGCTTGTTATATTTGATATATATCGAATAGTTATCGCCAGTTGTTGTTAATCAGATTCAAGTGCCGAGCATCTGTGAGCACTGAGCGTCTGCATCAGTAGCGAGGCCTCTGTTTCCAAGACAACCACGGGCTGAAAATAGCCCGCTCTCTCTCTCTTTCTAACATGCATGTATTTATTGTCTCTGAAGACATGCCAGTGTTTTTTTCCCTCCTTTCCCCTGCTGTCTGACTCTCCCCTCATTGGCTTTCTCCTCCCCTTTGCTTTCCAAAGCTCACCTCTCTGCTCCCCTCCTCTCCTCCGCTGTTCTCCCTCCATCTCGGCTGATATATAGTGGCTCAGTTGCCATGGAAACCTCCAGAAACTATGGTGACGGGACTTACAGCATTGCCTTAGCAGCACCAAGTGGCTGAGCACAACTGCATGCAATGATTTATGCAAATGAATACAGTAAATTGGCCAAGTCAAACTGAAATGACAATGTTTTATTTGTACTAGGATTACTTTTGTATATATATAAAATTTGAAAAAAACATTAAAAACGGTTTATATAGTTTTTTATAAATTACATATATACATAAATATATATATAAACAAAACGGTTTATATATTTTGTAAAATAAATTTTATATATAATTTTTTATATTTCTGTAATTATTTATACACACACATATATATATATAAAAAAAATATATATATATATGCATATATATAATTACAAAAACATTAAAAACTATCATTTTCTATCATGTCATTTTCTTTTCATTTCATTGTAATTATATATATATAAATATACACACATCTATATATATTTATAATTGTATATACATTTTCATAATTATATATAAATATATATAAAAAATTACAAAACAATATATATATATATATATATATATACAGGTCCTTCTCAAAAAAATAGCATATTGTGATAAAGTTCATTATTTTCCATAATGTAATGATAAAAATTAAGCTTTCATATATTTTAGATTCATTGCACACCAACTGAAATATTTCAGGTCTTTTATTGTTTTAATACTGATGATTTTTGCATACAGCTCATGAAAACCCAAAATTCCTGTCTCAAAAAATTAGCATATCATGAAAAGGTTCTCTAAACGAGATATTAACCTAATCATCTGAATCAACTAATTAACTCTAAACACCTGCAAAAGATTCCTGAGGCTTTTAAAAACTCCCAGCCTGTTTCATTACTCAAAACCGCAATCATGGGTAAGACTGCCGACCTGACTGCTGTCCAGAAGGCCATCATTGACACCCTCAAGCAAGAGGGTAAGACACAGAAAGAAATTTCTGAACAAATAGGCTGTTCCCAGAGTGCTGTATCAAGGCACCTCAGTGGGAAGTCTGTGGGAAGGAAAAAGTGTGGCAAAAAACGCTGCACAACGAGAAGAGGTGACCGGACCCTGAGGAAGATTGTGGAGAAGGACCGATTCCAGACCTTGGGGGACCTGCGGAAGCAGTGGACTGAGTCTGGAGTAGAAACATCCAGAGCCACCGTGCACAGGCGTGTGCAGGAAATGGGCTACAGGTGCCGCATTCCCCAGGTCAAGCCACTTTTGAACCAGAAACAGCGGCAGAAGCGCCTGACCTGGGCTACAGAGAAGCAGCACTGGACTGTTGCTCAGTGGTCCAAAGTACTTTTTTCGGATGAAAGCAAATTTTGCATGTCATTCGGAAATCAAGGTGCCAGAGTCTGGAGGAAGACTGGGGAGAAGGAAATGCCAAAATGCCTGAAGTCCAGTGTCAAGTACCCACAGTCAGTGATGGTCTGGGGTGCCATGTCAGCTGCTGGTGTTGGTCCACTGTGTTTTATCAAGGGCAGGGTCAATGCAGCTAGCTATCAGGAGATTTTGGAGCACTTCATGCTTCCATCTGCTGAAAAGCTTTATGGAGATGAAGATTTCATTTTTCAGCACGACCTGGCACCTGCTCACAGTGCCAAAACCACTGGTAAATGGTTTACTGACCATGGTATTACTGTGCTCAATTGGCCTGCCAACTCTCCTGACCTGAACCCCATAGAGAATCTGTGGGATATTGTGAAGAGAAAGTTGAGAGACGCAAGACCCAACACTCTGGATGAGCTTAAGGCCGCTATCGAAGCATCCTGGGCCTCCATAACACCTCAGCAGTGCCACAGGCTGATTGCCTCCATGCCACGCCGCATTGAAGCAGTCATTTCTGCAAAAGGATTCCCGACCAAGGACATAATTATTTGAAGGTTGACTTTTTTTTTGTATTAAAAACACTTATTTTATTGGTCGGATGAAATATACAAATTTTTTGAAACAGGAATTTTGGGTTTTTCATGAGCTGTATGCCAAAATCATCAGTATTAAAACAATAAAAGACCTGAAATATTTCAGTTGGTGTGCAATGAATCTAAAATATATGAAAGTTTAATTTTTATCATTACATTATGGAAAATAATTAACTTTATCACAATATGCAAATTTTTTGAGAAGGACCTGTATATATATATATATATATATATATATATATATATATATATATATATATATATATATATATAATTATTTTTTATAATATGACCTGGACTTTAATATTAATACATGTTTCATTGGCCATCAAAACAAGTCAATTAATGTCTTTTAATTTATATACTCAGCGCCATTAGTGGCCTTTTTTTTATTTGGGTAAACTATTTATATAATAAACCGATTAACAGATCTATAATATTGTTGGTTAGTGGGCTTTGAAAATAGGCGCATAGTTTACGTGTTTATGTGTGTGCTTTATCTTACTCTGCAGTTGTGTTGTGAAATCAGTGATGGTGCAGTTGCCATAAAATAGTTTATTTTCTGTCCTGAAACACAACAAATGCAGATACAAGTTACATATACAGTGCAGTTTTGGGTCCAGATATTGTAGCAAAATGAAAGCACAATTCCATTTGATGTATTTCATTTCAGTTAACATTAAGGTATGTAAATGCTATCAATAATAACGTAGATCAGCAAAACCAAGGTAATTGATCAACCTGTTTTAACCCTAAAATCATTTATGAAGAGGATATATGTCGACTACATGTTGAAAGGAAGGTTCTGTTTTCAGTCCCCATTAAAGCCATTGTTTTTGAACATGCATAATTGCTCAACGTCACCGGTTGCTATATTCTCACTGGGGCTTAATGCAGTCAACCGAGCGTTTATTCAAAGCCTTCAAAAGCTACAAACCAGAGCGAGAGTTTAACACCACGTGAGCCGCCCTTAGTCATTTCATGAGCCTGGCAAACACAAATGACTGTAAAACATAAGTTTAGGGCCGATCATACTCAATGTCATTTCCGATCCATTTCATCTCTGCTGCTTCCGTTCATCCTACTCCTTCTTCTCTACCGGTGTGGCTGAGTTCACGAGAGAGAGAGAGAGAGAGAGAGAGAGAGAAAGAGAAAGTATTTGTGAGAAGAGATGAGATATGATATGCCGTCACCCAAAACCTCTCAACCAATTATGTGGTAGAAATATCATTCTCATTGCTCATGAAACAATAATGATATATTATGTAATTTGAGTGTATATTAAAAGTATATATCATGGTCGTACCTGTTGTACTGCATTTAACTTATGCTAATTTTAAGAAAAATGTGTCTGAATAGGATGATTTGATAGAGTAATGAGAATAAGAATGTAATGAGATTTTTTTTTTTGCATTACCGTAATGAGAATATAAATCATATACATTTAAATATTTTTTTTATACATATACATTTAATTTAATTGTCATGAAAATAATATAAATATTATTATTATATATTGATATATATTTTCCTTTTATTTTGGAGAATAATTATGACCTGGACCTCAACGATATCTATCATAAAAAAACACATTCCAATTAATACTAGGTGACAAAATTGTCATTTTCCCATCATCACATTTTAATACATGTTGTCTTGGCCATCAATGTCTTCTAATTGATATAATCAATGCCATTAATGGCCCTTTTTTAATCTGGGTAAACTATTTATATTATAAACAGATTAAGGGATCTATGATTAGTTAGTGGCCTATGAATATCTAACTGTAAATTATGATGATTAGTGGATGGAATGAGCAGGAAATGTGGATAATATCTTGTTTTTGTGTTCTGTATACAGAATTCAAAAGTAGCACTATGATAATGTGCTGTTTTAAATGTTCCAAGTTACGCCAGCCAGTGGCATTACTAAAAAGAGACATGTGAACTTAAGTATAACTTTCCCACTTTAATTATCTTTCTGTAACATGTTGTGTGGGAGGAAATCCATAAAGCATCTAGTTAGTTTCCCGCATCTAAAGCTTGTTTGAATTCTGTGTGCAAGTCAGTATGACACATATACATTAAATCACCTTAAATGTATTCATTCTCCTCGGGCAATGACTTGAAAACTAGCCCTAGAGACGTTAGGTTGCGTAACTTCATTGTTTGTTCATGTTCTTTGTCTGTGTCATGTTTTCCCAGTGATAATGTTTAACTGGTGACACAAGAATGTCAGAAAACATGACACAGCAGATTAATTAAGGAAGCATTCATGCGCCCTCTAGTGAAACACTGAAGCACTGCTTTTAAAACAATCAGCTCTTGTTCCTACACACGTCTGTTTATCATGGTGTAATAATATGGGTTTTACACTGAGCTAATATTATTTTCTAACTCCTAACCCTGCCCATAAACCTTTTATATTTTTATTAAGGCATCATTTTGTATGTTTATTAGTTTATATTAAGACAACAATGTTTCCACACATTATATTACCTCTGATTTCCAATTTGCACTCCACCTCATCTTCTCCGAGCTCATTTACAGCCTTGCAGGAGTATTTTCCACTATCAAAGGTGCTGGGTTTGCGGATGTTGAGAGTCAAAACTCCCTGGTTATTCTGCATCAGGAACTTTGGGTCGTCACCTATTATCATCTTGTTCTTCATCCAGATAATCTTCGGCTGGACAGAAACACAAAGAGGTCAAGCAAGCTGTAATATATAATTACTTTACTCAGAATTTAAGTTTAATGTTTGTTTATGTATTAACTTAATACATCTCATGACATGATAGTATTAAACTAGATATAACACTGATCTTGTTTCACTGTTTTTTTAATGTTTTAGTTTTTCATGCAGTGGATTGTAAGGGATGTGAATGATGTTAAATGATGGTGAGTGTATGCTAAGGCAAAAACATTGGTCAATTTGAAGATTTTGGGCTATTTGGCTTTTCATAATGTTGTTGTTTCAGACTAGTGGAAAGAAAACATCTAAATTACACTGGTAAGTGTTTATTTTATTGCACTTTATCTATTTTCACCCGTAGATTTAAACTAAAATATATATCTTTGAAGGCTTTTTTCCTCAAAATTTTCACTTACATACACCAAATTGTAGAGTTTTATGTTTATCTATATGAACAAATCTCTCAATAAAATCTCTCAAAAAAAAAAATCGAGGCAAGAACTGCAATTTTTAAAAGTTTTAAAATTATCTCTAAGGTCCACTTATAGGGCTCTATCTTGCACTGACGCATGTATCATTCCTATTTTGCACCAGCACAAAGCGGGCTTTTCCCTCCACAGACGACGTCGGTAAACTAGGAAATGAATTTGCGCTCCCTGGGCGGGTCGGCGCAAAAAGGAGGCGTGTTTCGGCGCAAACAATCCCTGGGGCTATTTTGCAGTTCCAGAAAACAATTCCGCCACTGACCAAAAAAAACCTAGTCTAAAGTCAGTGGCGCGTTGCTCATGCTTGGCCATAATGTAGCGGGTGCACAATGCGCATACACTTTGATTCTCTCATCAACACAGATGCTGCAGTTTTTATTTTTGCAAATCATACATTATAACAAGGAATAATATTACCACATGAGGGAAATCATTGTGGTGTCCATGAAGATGTGAAAAAATAAGCATAAATCTAGCTTACACATTTACCCAAGTCTTTCAGGCAAATTGTAGTAATGACGGATCAGACCCGTTTGCCCAATAGTGGCAAGACACATATGTATATAAGGACATCTGACAAATTAGTCCATCAAGAACCAGGAAAAAAAAAATAATATGAAGACTGCGAAATCACCTTTACCATACTGTAAGTACATTAAAAACCTTACTCTTTGAACTTACCAGTTAAGTTGAGCTTTCTCATATTTTTTTCTATTGATTTGGGTGGGTTTGTCCCATCCCCAATGTCACTTCTCTTTCTTTTACGGCCCTGACGAGAACATCGATCTCCTCGGCTGTGAACCGATTCTGAAGCGCGACTGGTAAATGCGCCATAATAATAACAATCCGCCATGCAACATGCGCACCTGCTCTTAAAGGGTATGTTGGGTGACGCTCTGATTGGTTTATTTCACGTTACGCCCAAACCACACCTTTGAATAATGAAGCTATTTCAGACCAACCCCTTTTAAACTTGCGTCAGGCGCAAGAGTCATTTATCCCGCCGGTAAAATAGCAACAGCGCCCAAGACCCGCCCACAAAGTTACTTGCGCTTGACACTTGCGTTTCAGATCGTTAAAATAGAGCCAATAATGTTAGCAAGACTTTTACAGTAACGCATCCTAATTTAGAAGAAACTATTTTCTATCCTGTTTTTGACCCTCTCTTTCAGACACTTGATAGGTGTGCCACATTCAAGACTTGGAAGTAAACGCCCACTGCAATGATTGAGTAACAGTTTTGCATATTAATATAATTTTCAACGTCCCCGCCGCCATTACAAGTGTGAAACTGTTTTGAAAACTTCCGATGCTGAAAAATGGCAACCGGTGACATGTTTGAGCCAGAGTCCGATCCTGAATTAAAGACAAACCTACACCGCAAATACTAAAGATACTCCAGTCTGCGACAGCGTGGTAATTAATCATCTTTATTTATATTTATTCCTTATGTATTTGTAAGGTAGTATTATATTTTATTACACCATATTAGTGTTGAAAGAAAAAGCCTGCGTCGAACTGTGTCGCTTAAACACGAATGCGCATTAAAATGAAGTGAACACGAACCGTGTCCTACTGACGCGATCTAGAACTTCGTTAAAAATAAAGTTCATCCATGCTTTCTGTTAGGATCACATGGATGGAAACGCAAAGAAACTGGGTAAAATGTCTTGTAATCCTCAGAGGGTTTTGTTGCTGGACTAATCCTGTGTCTCTGGTATTTAACACTGCATGGCATGCAGGGATCAGTGGGCGGGGCTAAAGAAGTGATGATGTAGATCTTCTGCAGAGGCGGTCTTTCGTCACACTATGACGTCATACTGAGACAATATCCGAAACGAGTCATTTTGGGAGCTTGGTTTCAATCAAAGCTACCCAATAATATAACAGACTGAGCTAAAGACAAGGATTCTGCCCACATATTAAATAGAGTATGTACAGTGTGTTCAGATGATCATTTGATAAGCATTGTGTCTAGGGATGGGAATTGAAAACCGGTTCCACTCGAGAACTGTTTCTAAGTTTTATGAACCATCGAACCATTATTTATTACAGAAATTACATAAAAAGCACAGTTTGCTTACTCAAGTGTAAGCTTTAAAACAAATAAAACCACTTGTTTTTTTGCCGAAAAGGCATGTGACTACTTTTTTCCACACAGTGCTATCAGGAATCGATAAGAGAATCGTTAAAGAATCGGATCGATAAGCAGAATCGTCAGTGGCATTGATTTTGATAAAATCTTATTAATTCCCATCCCTAATTGTGTCTTACCTTAGGAAAGCCCCTGACTGAGCAGCTGATGGCGGTGCTGTAGCCTATAGTCACAGATCTGTTGATGAGGGGTGCGGTGAACTTGGGAGGAGAGGTCATATCCTTTTCCTTGTAAGGAGGACGTTTCAATTCCAAATCTGGTAGTGTGACATTGAGAAAATTGACATCAAAATTAGTGCACTAAAATCCATACATCTAACATCCATAAATATTAGTATTGTAATTTTGCAGTTGTAATGTAAAATAAAATAATTCATTATATTTCTTAAATATATATATTTTTATTTTGTATTAGTAATATATATTATATATATAATTATCATTATATATATATATATATATATATATATATATATATATATATATATACAGGTCCTTCTAAAAAAATTTGCATATTGTGATAAAGTTCATTATTTTCCATAATGTAATGATAAAAATTAAACTTTCATATATTTTAGATTCATTGCACACCAACTGAATTATTTCAGGTCTTTTATTGTTTTAATACTGATGATTTTGGCATACAGCTCATGAAAACCCCAAATTCCCGAAAATCTAAAAAAATTAGCATATCATGAAAAGGTTCTCTAAACGAGCTATTAACCTAATCATCTGAATCAACTAATTAACTCTAAACACCTGCAAAAGATTCCTGAGGCTTTTAAAAACTCACAGCCTGTTTCATTACTCAAAACCGCAATCATGGGTAAGACTGCCGACCTGACTGCTGTCCAGAAGGCCATCATTGACACCCTCAAGCAAGAGGGTAAGACACAGAAAGAAATTTCTGAACAAATGGGCTACAGAGAAGCAGCACTGGACTTCAGGCATTTTGGCATTTCCTTCTCCCCAGTCTTCCTCCAGACTCTGGCACCTTGATTTCCGAATGACGAAAAAAGTACTTTGGACCACTGAGCAACAGTCCAGTGCTGCTTCTCTGTAGCCCAGGTCAGGCGCTTCTGCCACTGTTTCTGGTTCAAAAGTGGCTTGACCTGGGGAATGCGGCACCTGTAGCCCATTTCCTGCACACGCCTGTGCACGGTGGCTCTGGATGTTTCTACTCCAGACTCAGTCCACTGCTTCCGCAGGTCCCCAAGGTCTGGAATCGGTCCTTCTCCACAATCTTCCTCAGGGTCCGGTCACCTCTTCTCGTTGTGCAGCGTTTTTTGCCACACTTTTTCCTTCCCACAGACTTCCCACTGAGGTGCCTTGATACAGCACTCTGGGAACAGCCTATTTGTTCAGAAATTTCTTTCTGTGTCTTACCCTCTTGCTTGAGGGTGTCAATGATGGCCTTCTGGACAGCAGTCAGGTCGGCAGTCTTACCCATGATTGCGGTTTTGAGTAATGAAACAGGCTGGGAGTTTTTAAAAGCCTCAGGAATCTTTTGCAGGTGTTTAGAGTTAATTAGTTGATTCAGATGATTAGGTTAATAGCTCGTTTAGAGAACCTTTTCATGATATGCTAATTTTTTGAGATAGGAATTTTGGGTTTTCATGAGCTGTATGCAAAAATCATCAGTATTAAAACAATAAAAGACCTGAAATATTTCAGTTGGTGTGCAATGAATCTAAAATATATGAAAGCTTAATTTTTATCATTACATTATGGAAAATAATGAACTTTATCACAATATGCTAATTTTTTGAGAAGGACCTGTATGTATATATATATATATATATATATATATATATATATATATATAGTAATATTTCTTCTTCTTATTATATTGATATATAAAAATTCTATATTGTAATCACATTTTTATAAAAAAAAATAATAAAATAAAAATTCCCTGAATCCTGCAGCCCAAACTAGTCAACAACTGTAACCTTAGTATATCTCTTTTTTATTATTCTAATGTTGTTGAACAGATTTAAATAGTTTCTGCAGTTCAGTCAAATAATTAAGCTTAATTTTTATTGTGAACATTTTCCTGACATTTATTCGTTCCCCACACTGACCAGACTTGGCGATGACAGCGGTGTTCTTGCTCATACAGGGATCTTCACTGAGACCGCAGAGGTTCTCACTGTAGACGCGGAACAAGTACTCGTTTCCGATGACGAGGTCAGAGACGGTGCAGTTAGTGCGCCGATTGTGATCGTACACCGTAAACCACTCCTACAGGGTGATGAGAGGAAGTCACATGATGGTTTGATTGATAAAGGGAGCCGTTCACCCAAAAATAAAGGTTCTGCCATCATTTATTCACCCTCATGTATCACCATAACAGTAGCCCATGACTTGACCCAAATGTTCCATGGAAGAAATAAAGTCACACAGGTTTGGATGTAAATGATGACAGAATGTTCACTTTTGGATGAACGATACCTTTAATGAGTGTTTTGGTGGATGAATGGAAACCAAATCTCTCACCTTGGTTTTTTTGTCTGCTTTCTGGATCGTGTACCCAGTGATCTCACAGTTGCCGTCATCTTTGGGTGGTTTCCACTCCAGGGCTGCATTGAAACCCCAGACATCAGTCACATGCACTTGAGTCGGAGGGCCGGGTTTTTCTGGGAAGAGAGGTGGAGTGTTAACTTGATGAACGTCTCTGGAGTAAATCAGCGCGAGTGATAAGACAGAGAGAGATTTTAGGGCTGTCAGTTTAACACAGAGTTTCCCAAACTAGGGTTCGTGTGGGAACTGGAGAGGGTTTGGGATTTGATGAAAGCTAATAATTAATCATAAATAGATAAATATTTTACATTTTTATGATTTTTTTTATTTAAATAATTTAAAAACGATTGCATTCACATCATTTTTTCAATTCAATCTTTAAATAAAAATATTCTAAATAATTTAATTAAAATAAATATATAATTTAAAAATTATTTATATTTGCATAAATAATTACATTAATAGAAATTAAATTATAAAATGTCAAATTAAAACAAATACATAACTTTAAAATGATTTCTATTTACATAAATAAATTAATAATAATAATTTAATAATTAAATTATAAAAATGTCAAATTAAAAAAATAACAGTATAAAACTATGAAATATATTTATTTGATTACCTGCATGTCATGTGACCGAGATCAGAGAACCGTAAACATGCAAATCTGTTATTAAATTCTTGAAATATTAACTTAATCTCAGGGGGTAAGTTAACATTTTATTTTAAAGGGGTACTGAATCTGTAAATTCTAAATATTGTGTTAAAAATAACTTTATTAGTTATTTGTTATTATTAAATTGCATTAGATGGCTATTATTTCACCACCATGCTCTCTATATATCAGTATTGACCACTGAAAAATCCTTATTGGTTGACCACTGGCTTTAATGATATTCATTCGCAAGTAATGCATGTTGGATAAAACAGTACCTACACGTCTTTTTTGTCTTACCTACAATTCGGATGTCTATGGTGGCTGAGTCCTCCATATTTTCAATTTTCAAGACAAGTGTGTATTTCCCAGTGTGATCTCTCTCAGCGGAACGAATGAAAAGGATGGAGTCCACGTTTGAGTTCCTGATATTTACTTTCTTTTCATCCACTGGCTGCCCGTCCTTCAGCCATGTAGCAATAGGACGAGGTTTGCCCTAAAAACACACAAATACTTGTTCATTTGTAAAGCGATCTGGATTTGGATGTGGTTTATTTGTATGTAACATACACACCTGGAAGGGGATGACGAGGTTGATTTTCTCTCCGACTCTCCTGATGTATTTGGTTCTGAGATCACGAGGAAGACGGATCTTAGGATGCTCTGAAGCGAGTGGAGAACATCACTGTGAAGGAACAAGTTTGCTAGAGACACACCTTATGTTTAATGAATCTTACTTTGTGCTTACCCATAATCTCTCTGACAGTGACTGATTGCCCGAGTAATGCTGGAGGGCTTTGGCCTGCAATATTTACGGCAACCACACGGAAATTCACCTTCTCTCCAGTGGGAAGGTTTCTCACCACGAAACTTTGACGCTCAACGAGTCCAGTGTTTGCAGGATGCCACTCCGTTTCTGACACGGAGAGAAAATCAAAGAAATATACATTTAAAAAAAGGGTTATTAATAATAATTAAATGCAAATGTAAATTTAAAGTAACTATATAATGAAAAAAAAAAAAAAAAAAATATATATATATATATATATAAATACTCTATAATATATATTACCATACATAAAAATAATAATAATAAAATCATAAAAATGGCAAATTAAAATAAGTAAACAATTGAAAAAAAAAGAACTAAAATAAAACAAAAACAAAATATTTAAAAAAAATAAAATTTATTTCTTTGTTAAAACAATTAACAAGTAAAAATTTGGCTGGATGACATATTGAATATTCAACATATATTTGCAATGATTTCACATGCAAAAGAAAATTGAGCAACCCTGTCCTTGACATGAGATTAGAATAGATTAATGAGAGCACTAAGACTGATTCAATGACACTGAATGATTTGTTCACATTATCACTCAAAAAAGTTCAGTGTATGTTAGTGTTTTAGTTAAAAATATATGTAGGTAAAATACTAGATTTTTATTGTTATACGTATACAAATATCTTTTTATAGTTTTCATTCATTTTAGTTTTAGGGAAAACTATATGGGAAATTTTATTTCCCATTTTATATGGGAAATGCTGCCTTGAAAATTATCTAAAAAAAAAAAGAATTTAGTTAATGTTTAGTTTATTTCAACTAACAAACATGTTTTTTAATATATAATATATATATATTTTGGTTTTAGTTAATGATTATAACCCTGAATGAACAGGCTAAAAATAATAAATATATATTTTGCTATAATTTATTTCAGCTATATCATCCAGCCCTATTTTTTAGCAGGTGTTACAGGATTTTTTCATGTATAGCATGATAGTATTATTGGAGCAACCATGCCCAAGTGCACACTGCACATGTTTCCACTAGCTTTGTGCAGTGTTAGTGTAGGTCTGGAATGATTTGACGTAGAAGATGATTCACCTCCTTCCTTGCAGTATTCTATGAGGTATCCATCAAGCCCTCCAGCTCCGATCTTCTCCGGAGCCAACCACTTCAGTGAGCACGTAGTGTCCGTGACATCATCAACGGTCAACTTAGTGGGCTCACTGGTGGGGGCTGAGAGAGAGAAAGAAAAACCACGAGTTAAAGAGATAGTTCACCCAAAAATTTAAATTAGCCCATGATTTACTCACCCTGGAGCCATCCTAGGTGTATATGACATACTTATTTTAGAAGAATACAATTAAAAAATGTCCTGGCTCTTCCAAGCTTGATAATGGCAGTGAATGGCTGTATGAACTTGACGCACGACGTAATGACGAACGCAGTTACCCAGCCCTGTTTGTTAGAACCGCAAGAGGCGTCAATTGCCGTCACTACTCAAGTTCAAGTGTTACTCTTTTGGCGTAAATCGATGCGTACGGCCGTCTGCCGGAAGCTAGTTATTTTAGTCGATGATGTTAAATATGGATATTTTTCTTACACACAAACCTTTATTAACCCCCCGAGACGCGTGGAGCACTTAAATCATGAATAGACGCGCATTGATGGACTTCCAAAGACATAAAGCCATTCACTGCCATTATGAAGCTGGAAGAGCCAGGACATTTTTTAATATAACTCTGATTGTATTCGCCTGAAAGAAGAATTTCATATACACCAAGGATGACTTCAGGGTGAGTAAATCGTGAGCTAATTTTCATTTTTGTGTGAACTATCCCTTTAAAACAGGAGACCTTCTCACCGATTGGCATGAATGGTTTGGAGTTGAGACTTGGACCCGAGATCCCGATTCCATTGACCGCATAAACTCTCATCTCGTACAGAACGCCTTCAATCATGCGCTTGGCCTCGTATGTTGTGTTCTCATACACGTCAAAGTTAAGCTTTGTCCATCTAGATGATCCTTTCTTCTTCCTCTCCATCAGATAGCCTAGGAAACAGAAGCAGAACAGATTCCTGTTGACATGACACAGTGACTTCTTCCAAGTGAGTTAAATAGGCTTCGTTTACACTGTCAGTTTTTGGGATTGACAACCGCATTTACTTATAGGTGTGAGTCTTGAAACGTCCCGTTCACACAGCAACGGTAGCGTCTGTATGAATGTGCAACGGCAGTGAAGCCTGTATTCTCTTACCAGTAACCACATTAGGGACAGTGACCAAAGTAATATAAAAAATGTCGATGTCCATAAAACTGAAAGGTCTAATTAATTTTAACTTGACAAGAGTCCAATCGAGCTGTCAAATCTTCATTAACCCACAGCAGGCTTTATATCTGGGTGGAGAGCGGAGCATTTGCGTCCTTATGGCACACGGAGGGATAAACACAGAATGGTTGTGTTTTATTTTCTACTTACTTTTTCTTCTTACTTGTGCACTTTTTGTTAGAAAATGTTCATTTATTATTTTTTTAAGTTTTTTATTTATTTATTTTTTGACCATTTCCAGGTTCTAAATATTCTTAAGAATTATTGACAATAATATTGTTTATCGCAATAATTTCTGGGACAATATATCACCCAACAAAAAGAAGTTCTCGTGACAGGCCTAGGAGTGAGTTCGGTTATATAATGCGGTTGTCACTCCCGTAAATAACTGTACTGTTTCTGAACGTAACTGTATGAAGGACTAAAATACATTTTTCCGCTGCTGTGAGAATGTGGCCATAATGTCTTGGTTTTTAAGTGGGTGGGGTTGAATTACCTGTAACAGGTAATTTCAGGTGTGTGCTATTACTCTAACAGGAGTGTGTTACCCTTTAAAGGTACTCCTCCATCAAACTTTGGAGGCTCCCAGATAATATTGGCACAGTCTTCTCCTACTCCGGTACACTTCACATTTTCAGGTGGATCAGGAACATCTGCAAAAGTGGAGAGAATTTAGAAACATCTACAATGGCATGGGCTTGACTCCCAGGGAATGCATGAACTGATAAGATGTTTAATAAGTTGCTTTACATAAAAGCATGTGCCAAATGCATAAATGTAAACCTAAATATGCATTTAAGACCCTGAAGGTGCATTCACACTAACAGTGATTCAATCAGTAGAGGTCGAGTAGTGTTTGTAACTAGTAGATGTTCAACTTCTTGAAATGTCTTGCTTTAGTTCTGGTCATAAGCACAGTGTCATCTGCAGGGAGAAAGAGGCAGTGCTGGAAAGAAATGACCACACACCTACGATTTTGATGAAGAGGTTGGCTTTGTCCTCGCCTGCCGGGTTGGTGACAGTGATGGTGTAGTTCCCTTCATCTTCTCGCTCAGCTCCTTCAATGACGAAACAGCTTAGATCTTTCCTGTTTTCCACACGTACACGTCCCTCCGATTCTGTCAGTGGCTGTAATATACAGGGACAGCAGTTTTAGTAATTTATTTAGCAAAATATCAAACAATATTTTGCATTGTCTCTTATGCTCACTGCATTTATTTGATCAGTAAAAACAGTAATATTGTGAAATATTATTACAATTTAAAATAACTGTTTTATCTTTTAATACATTTTCAGTGTCATTACTCCAGTCTTCAGTGTCACATGATCAGTGTCAATCATTCTAATATGCTTATTTGCTGCTCCTATACATACATTTAATTTATCTGAAAATTATAGCCACATGATCATGAGACCCTGTATTATTTCTTGTTAGTCAGTATTTCTCAACACAAATAAAATAAAATAAAATGTTCACTCTATTCTTTATCCATGGCACACACACATGTTTTTGTTATATTTGTGAAAATTATATTTCCATTTTACGGAGCCCCGCACCTGACATGCAGGGAAAAAGATGTATATCATAGCCACAAATTAACAATTAGTTCCCACGACTTACTAATATGTCAGCAAGTTTTAAGTAAATTGTGTGCCTGAAATAATAATACGTGCCTTCGATTAGCTAAATCAAAACAAGGGAACAAATTAGTTCACAGTGGCCACAATTGACAAAAACGAGTGAACGAATTAGTAATGTGTGTTTTTGTCTGCATGTCGTGTGTGGCTCAGTACCATTTAACTTTTATTAAAAACCCTGGCAATAAGCATGTGTAATTTCTTTATTCAAAGGTTCACAGTAGGTATACATATTTATTTCTGTAGTTATTCTTGTTTTGCCATATTGATACATCCCTAGTCATTACCCACTAGGCCAAGTCTCAAATAAGTAACTTCAAATATTTTATGAATCATTTAAAATTTATTACGTAATATAATAGAAAGTCAACAACCTATGAAGGGATAATAACCGGTACGTGACAATAGCTAAAGAAGTGTATGCATTTAATTTAAATAAAGTCACTTGAACTTGCATACAGAGGTGCTATAGTATAAATACTATAAAAGTGTGAGATTTTTATCTGTGCTAGTGCGCAGATCCAACAAACCATTCTGTGATTATCCCTGGTTGCCAACAGCTGTATTAGAGTATTTATGAATTATTTAATCATGTATTAATTGTCATCAAAGTTACGTGAGCATTTGAGTACCTTATCTCCCTTCATCCAGCAGACGGTGGGAGCGGGATCTCCTGTGATCTCCACATCCAGACGCAGCTTGTTACCAGCAACAACAATGATGGTGTTTTGAGAAACCATATTACCAGCCACATCCAAATGGATCTTAGGGGGATCTTGAAAGGAGCAAGACAAAGTAAGTGGACGCAAGCAAGTGCGGTAAGGGAGCAAAAGTTCTGATACTATGTAGATAAGATAAATTAAAAGTCTGGCAAAGGGATTAATCGTGGACCTACCCAGGGTTATTATCGTCAACTAAAACTAAAAAGGCTAACACTTCACAAAAAGGTTCCATTTGTTAACATTAGTTGACTACATTAGTTAACATAAACTAACAAAAATACTTCTAAAGCATTTTTTCATCTTAGTTAACGTTAATTTCAACATTTACTAATACATTATTGAATTCAAATGCTGTATATTACGTAAATTAAATGAAAATTAGTAATGTTGCCTTCAACTGAAATAAGTTTAGGTAAATATATATATTATTTTTTAGTACAATTATTCTAGTTAATTCTTAAAAATATTAACTGGAAATAAACAAAAACAAAAACAAACTAAAACTGAAATAAAAGCCAATTCAAAATATTAATACAACTATATTACAACTAAAATAAAAACTAAAATAACACTGATCCTACCTTGTCTGGGAACGTAGTCAATCTTGATTTCTGAAAGAAAAAGAATAATCTGATTATGTACAGTCGCAACAGATCCACAAATCTGAGATAGTTTTGCTCACTATAGAGTTTCCTTCTCACCTAGGAAGTTAAGTTTAGCGGAGATTGAGAGTGCATAACCGTCTGGGACAAACGAGTAATCTCCTGCATCCTCTGGCTTGACGTCATCAATGACTAAACGATGAATCCTGGAATTGATTAACACACACACACACACACACACATTTTAAACATGCATAATTACATCTACGAGCGAAGTGAACATATGTGCATGTATCTGAACGCTGACCTGCCGATATGGGTCATCTTGATACGGTCACTGGCCAGAACTTCCACGCCATCCTTAAACCATTTCCCTGTGACCTTCTCGTCAGACACCTCACACTTGAACATAGCTTGCTCTGCCGATTTGACCGTAAGATCTGCGATGCTTTGCAACACCTCCAGTTCCTTATCTGGGGTTGAGTTTGACAAAGACAAGAAAAAAAGAACGAGTTTTAAACTTCGGTCCTCAAAACCACCAGTTAAACTACTGTAAATAAAAGGATGGTTGTAAGGAGAGATCAGAATTTACCCTCAACGATGAGCTCTCCCTTCGACTGGCCTCCGTTGGTGTAAACAAAGTACATCCCATTGTCCTCTAGTGTTGCCTCTTGAATAATAAGACAGTGGCGTTTCCCATCCTTTTTAAATCGATACTTCGCATTTTTATCATCTCGAGACAGCTCCACATCTTCAAACATCCTACAAGTACACATATATTAAAGGCAACACATTTTATACAGTAATATATATATATTACTGTATAAAATATGTTGCCTTTTATTATATATATATATATATATATATATATATATATATATATATATATATATATATTATATATATCAATCATGACAACTCTTAGAATAGTTGTAGCATGTTATTGAATATGGCAATGTATTTGATGTATTTGGTCTTTGGCAGACTATATCTGCTGCTGCAGAGCAGGTATGAATGAACTAATACTTGCTACTGCTAATATAGGGTGACAAAACGTCCTCTTTTTCCTTAAAATTATCATTTTTTACGAACTGTCTGGGGCGTCCGGGGGGGGGGCGGGGGGGGTTATAAATTCATGAAAATGTCTGGTTTTCACTGTTTTTCATGGGACCATTAAGCGTGTACTTTAAATTGACTGGCGCTTGTCTTTGCACACAACACAGTACTTTGTTGCGTGACGTAATTCCTGAGAGGCTGCCTTGTGGGCGGCTCTGCGACGCGCTCATACACAGGGAGGAGCAGTGCACACAAAACGCCGAAGCGTAAGTGCAGCTTTCCACTTGAACTGCAAAAAAAAACTTTTCTGAAGACTACAATATGGTCACCTTATGCTAATAAATACACAGACAGACTGTTGTGAGTGTGTAAGATATGCTGCTGCTGCTTCATAAACAGATGCATGAATCCTGTAGCGGATCTAGGCAGGTGGAGCTGGGGAGGTGGAGGGGTTCAGAGGAAAACACTGCAAACACTGAACCAGACTGTTTATATGAATGTTGAACAAGCAATCTCATTGGCTGCAGCATCAGCAGAGGCCAATCAGCTTGTGCTATGCAGTAATGATGCGATTTCTTCCAGATTGCATGAATATATATATATATATATATATATATATATATATATATATATATATATATATATTAGTGCTGTCAAATGTGTTGTTCTGGAGATGAAATAAGTAATTATAGCCATTCGACTTTACAGTACAATTGAAAGCAATAATTTTTTTTAACATTTAATCGGCTTAAAGGATTAGTTCACTTTTAAAAAAAACTTTTACAGATAATTTACTCACCTCCATGTCATCCAAGATGTCCATGTCTTTCTTTCTTCAGTCGAAAAGAAATTAAGGTTTTTGATGAAGACATTCCAGGATTTTTCTCCATATAATGGACTTCAATGGGACCCAAACGGTTCAAGGTCCAAATGACAGTTTCAGTGCAGCTTCAAAGGGCTTTAAACGATACCAGACGATGAATAAGGGTCTTATCTAGCGAAACGATCGGCCATTTCAAAAATAAGCACAAATGCTCGCCTTGCTCTGTTCTGTGATGTGCGTTCGTGACGGCACGTAATACGCAATTACGTTGAAACAAACTTTTTTATTTATTTTTTAAATGACCGATCGTTTCGCTAGATAAGACTCTTATTCATCGTATGGTATCGTTTAAAGCCCTTTGAAGCTGCACTGAAACTGTTATTTGGACCTTGAACCCCATTATATGGAATGTTTTCATCAAAAACCTTAATTTCTTTTCGACTGAAGAAAGAAAGACATGGACATCTTGGATGACATGGGATTGAGTAAATTATCAACAAACGTTTTTTTAAAAGTGTAGTAGTTAATAGTTTGTTTATGTGTGTTTTTACCAAATGACGTGTGCTCCCTCCTCAGACACTTCTATCTCAAACTCCACTCTTTCTCCAACCAAAACAAGATAGTCATCCAGCAGTTTAGTGATGGTGATCGGTGGCTCTGCAATGCACAAATTTGGTGTGGTGATTTTTTAAAAAGATTTTAAACATTGTACCAGATGAAGAAGGTGTTATTAAATTGCATTGTACCATCTCAAAATAAAATAATACATTTGAATGTAAGTTGGACTATAATAGTTCTTTCAGAATGCTAAAGTGTTGGACAGTTTTACAATTTACTTTGACAATAGTTAATGAAACTGCAATGTGCTTCTTAGAAGGAGAATTTTATGCTAATTAAATTCCACTTCACAATGATCAATTGTTTGCTTTGCAAAATCGATTGTAAGAGTGCTGTTTTTTTTTTAGATCGCCCCCTACTGATAAAATCTAAGATGAACTGATTGAAATGGAGATACTTTTCCATGACTTCTTTAAAAGATGATTTCACCATTATGTTTTTTGATTTATGGAATAGTTAATTACTTTAAAAAGGGAAAACTATTATGGTTGATGCATAATCCCAAGTCTTTGTAGTAATTATGTCAACTAAAAACAAAAACAAAACGTAAAGCTTTTTTTATATAAAAATGTTTTAGTAAAAATGTCAATATTTGGAAGGGAATAGGCAAAAAGCAGGCAAGTTCATGTCAATAAAAAAATAAAAAAATATATATATGAAAAAATGAATTGTTACTGTATTTTTTTTTTTTTTTTGTAATTGATTTACACACACCTTTAACAAAGACTTCGGTGAAGCATTTATCAGTCCCGATCACGCATTCATATGCTGCATCATCTGCCAGACTGCATTTGTTAATCGTGAGGGTTCGAATGTTTCCATTGGCCTCCATGATGTATCTGCCACACAAAGAGTTGGTAAAAACACAGAAATATGTGACATCTCCTTACAATATTAAACATGACAGAAGCCATACAATAAGATTGGATCTACAGGCTTCTCATGGCCTGTAAATTTGGACAAAATATTGTCATTTTGTCATTTGGTGCATGAATGACACGCTTCACTTTTAAAGTTCAAAATATTAAAAACTGGATGATCTTCTATAATCATAGCAATGTTTTTGGTTCAAATAAAAGGTTTTTTTTTGGTCATTAATGTGTCTTTGAAATTGAATGTATGTCTAAGTATTTTCTGCATTCTCACTTGGCAGAAGTTTTGATCTCTTGGCCATTCTTTAGCCATTTGACCTCAGCATTAGGGTCCGCCACCTCCACAGACAGGACGATCTTCTTTCCTTTATTAACAGAGTACGCCGACTCCAGTCGTCTCAGGAATGCTGCAGAAACATCCCACACATGATCACACAATCACAAACAGAAGCACAGAGACTTGATTTTTTGATTTATCTCTCTTTCTCGTACCCTCGCTAGCTTTGGGCTCCACAACCTTCATCTTCTTGAGTCGTTTTAACATTCCACGCAGGTCAGTGATGCCGTACTGAAATGCGATCTTCTCATACTCGCTGGGATGAGCGTTCTTCAGAATCTCCCAAACGTCGATCTCCAACTCTGGCTCTGGCTTCTTCTTCCTGTGAAAGTGACGTGATCAATATAAGTTAGCGGTTAGAGGAGATGGAGAGTGGTTTTAAAGGACAGAATGAACACTTACTTTTTAGCAGCTTTGAGAAGAGCACTGAAGTCAAGATTTCCCTCGTCCTCCCCAGCATCACTGTACAACAGCACATGTTGAATTCACAAAACAAACATTTCATGCAATATAGTACATACTTGTACAAAGATCAATTTATGAGTTAAATGTATATATACAGTACGTAGATAAAACACAATATACATGCTCATATTTATGTGTATGTATATTGCGTGATTCACAAGTGTCAATGTTATCATATATACGCCCCAATATTTGAATTTAAATTAGATTTAGATTAACAGTTGACCAATATGTGTCTTTTAATAGTTGATTCAATTTTTGAATTTAGTCCTGTAACTGTTCAGTCATAAATTGTGAGAAATATATAGTCACTTCTGTCTACTCAGACTTACGCTCTTTTGAAGGCAGACAAAATATCTGCTTGCTCCTCTTGTTCAGCAGCTACAGAAAAGAAAGAATGATAAATATAGAAGAGTCATTTACAGATTCATACTAAGAGATAAAGCGTGTAAGTGTTATTTTTGTTGTGTGTTAAAGGCACACTAACCCTCCACAGTGACCTCAAAGGTGCAGCTGTCACATTTGTCTTTGGCAGACACCTCACACCTGTATCCACCTGCGTCTCCTGGGACCACCTTGACTATCTTCATCTCGTACGTGTAGATCTGGGAGAGAACGAGCGATTGAATGAAATGTGCCACATTTAAGGATGATGTTCAATAAAATACATGTCACAAAGTCATTTAATTTGATCAACTTAGTGTAAAGACAATCTATGTGTGGACAAAAAAGCCATTCAATGTATAGCACTATTACAATTATTTAAAGAGTTTAGAGGGTTTCTAATCATAAAATTAATAACTTTAACATTAAAGTTTTGACTTTGAAAAATAAACAAATGCTCTATTTGGATTGGAGATTAATTAATACACAGCATATTTATGAAACCTCTGGCCAGATGTCATCTAAGACTAGTCATAACTTTTAAGTTAGTAACATAAAAAGGTAGATTTGGTTTTATTTGAATCTGAAAAGTAAGCCTGATTTGCCTTTACTAATTGCTAGTAGGTCAGATTAGTTCTTAAACCGATGTCAAAAAACAAGCGACAAAGGAAGCCAATGGTGGTATCGGCTCACGACGGCTGCATCTGGACAAAGAAGTTGTGCTTGAACACACCACTAAAACTAAAGTCGACGGTCAACTAGCATGTACTTTCTGTGCCTTTGTGAAAGATAATAACGTCCACAACAGCAGATGACAGTCTGTATTCTTCATTCAAAAAAGTGAACGTGAATTAGGAATGCAAATATACAAAGCAGCGCTCACTTACCATTTTGAATATGAATCATGCTGATCAGTTTGTCTTCACTTATATTAAAGGGATAGTTCACCCATAAATGAAAATTCTAGTAGGGAGAAAAAAATACTATGGTAGTCAATGGGGGGATCTGCTTGGTTACAAACATTCTTCCAAATATCTCCTTTGTGTACAGCAGAACGAAGAAATTTATACAGGTTTGAAACAACTTGAGGGTGAGTAAATGATGACAGAATTTATTTTTGGATGAACTATCCCTTTTATTAGGCTTCATACGGCCATGTCGTTAAGAAAATATTTGCATATTGGAACACTCTGAAAAGATGAAGGAAAATGTATAAGTGCCTTCTTTGTGAGCCCTGTTGTCTTTTGCTTGCTTTGTCACTTTTGCTTTTCTTCTCATGCGCTGGTTTAGAAAGCTGAACAGCCCATCTTGATGGGCCGACGCCGATTCATCATGCTCAATTGGCCGGGCTAAAGCTGACGGAGGGTTTCCTAAAGCTGACGTGTGGAACACACCTCAAAAACTATCCCAAAGATGCTCACCGACTGCTAGATGTTGGCCGACTGTCGGCTTGGTGTGTCTTGACACAGCGGCTATGTTTATGCAACTGAATTTAGAAATCCTGTCATGGTGCATATTTTTACATTATATTGCATTATATATGACAGCACAATGCCCTCTAACCTTAGTGTTTCTGTCATATGTCTCTTTTATCTGGATGTGTTTTCCCGCTTTGCTGCCGAGGTCCATCCATTTCCCTTTTAGCCACTTCATGGTGGGTTTACGTGTGAGGTTTGTGGAGTCCACCTTAACCACAAATGATACATCTTTACCTGTGTACAAAACATCAATATCAACATCCTGTAATTCCCATTGATGGTTGTTTTGTTATGGTGCTTTAATAATGTGTGTGTGTGTCTGGGTTTTTATACCTGTGATGGCTACCACACTTTCTGGCTTCTCCACAAAAAGTCCTGTCAGCTCGGTTCGTTCTGCAAGCATGAAATGAGTAAATACAAATACAAAGATATACACACACATGCAGACAGACTCGGATATTCAGAGATAGGGATCCTGTAAATAACAAGCCATGGTGAAAATGCTGTCAAGAAGCACGCTCTGTTTCCATTTTAAATATTCCTTGCAAATATTTAAAACATATATTAATTTCAAGCATAAAACAATAATACAATGGGTTGTCTAAAATTAACAACGGATTACATTAATGATAGTATCACTGAAATAAATTAATTCTGGATGAGCTTCATGCACAAGGTAAGAGTCAACAATTCCTTCCTCATCTCACTTTTTTTGCAGTCATTCATTTTAATTAAAATGTATTTTCATATTAGGGCAAGCCAATTATATTTACACACGACACAACATAATGTAAATATAATTGGAATTGTTGACAATGATATAGAGTCATGTCATGCACACCGGCTTAGAACTCAAAATAAGTTCTGAGTGACTCCTTATAATTAGTAGTAAGTGGTTTATATATAAGGACAACATAAGGAAGTTGCTAAGGGATTTTTATAACCATTCAGATTTATTACCATCCTCTCCTGAAGCTTCTGCAGACGAAAGAACAACATTAAACTAAAGAAATCTACTGTGTACAGCACAGCTGTATATTTTTTAATGGTTAAATACTCTTGTCATTTGGAAACAATGCAAGCTAATGATGTCACTTACCCTCAGGTTTTACCTCTGTGGAAAGAAATGAGAAAAAGTTAGACGTAGTTAAGTAAAAATATAATTAATTTATAACATAGGTAATATATTATACACTTTCAACTATATATTTAGGATATTACCAATATGCTAGTATTCTGTAAAGTTCTCATTTCTAGCTATGGACTTTCCTGAGGTAAATGTAACGTCACGTGACACGTTATTTGCAAGCTGATTTATTCCGCTGTTGAAACACTGATTGTGTGATTACATGAGACATACATTTAGTAAGTATAGTACTTTATATTTCAACATACCTTCTGATGTTCATTCACGTTTATTTCGTGCTAAAATGAATATTATTATTGAGGAAGATTGGTTCACTCGCGCTCCACGCTGCCGTTTTGAACTGAAGAGGCGATTATTTGTTCAGCCCAGCCTATTTTTATTTTTTTTATTTTTTTTACAGTCTATGGTTCTGCGTCAACTTTTGCGTTAAAACGACATTTTTCATGAACGTAATTTGAAAGCGGAGACGTTATTTTATTAAATCAAAATTAAAGTTTTTGCTTAATTAATTTATAATCTCGTTTCTTCAATCTCCACAACAGATTTCGGCGGCTTTCGACAAATTAGCCTATATGTGACGTGACTTAACTTATGAATATTGATTTTTGGCATACATATAGAAATGCAAGCTCAGTGAATTCTGTGCACACTCGTTCTTTTCACTCAGATGCACAAAATCAGTGTCCCAATATTTACATTAATGGATGACTGATATGTTTTTTAATGGTTAATTCTTAAATTATTAGCCTATACATTAGGTCCTGCTAAATTCTAAATATGTGGTAACATATTTGTGAGAAACACATTCAGTCAAGTGTATCTATGCTTTATATATTTGAAATAGTTAAATGTCATGTAACTTGGAAACAATGCAAGCTAATGATGTCACTTACCCCTGTGGGAAGAAAGGAGAAAACGCTAGAGTTAAAATTATAGGCCTACATAGATTACAGCCAACTATTTACAATTAGAACAGTGAATAATAATACATTGAAAAAAAGTCATGTAGGATTTATTTTGAAACTATTGCTAGTAAATGTTACCAATCATTACAAAGAAATGGCAAGTAACACATTGAATTAAACGTGAACTTTTTTAAAGTTTAGTAATATTAATGTTTCAATAACCCGACAAAAGACATGTTTTTAAATATATTTTGCCAATACATTAATTCAATAAAATGTTCAAACTGCTTGACCTGATGACCAAATGCTTTAGTGAATCATGACTGATGACCACCACCTAAGTTACTAGTAACCATTCTGACATCACCTGCCCTGATGATAAATATATTCCCGACCTCTAGTAAGATGATATGTTTTAGGAATCTTCAGGCAGTCGGCCACATGGAAGCTCTACAATCCTAAAAATACGACACCAGAGGAATATAGGTGGAATAAACTGACCTTCTTCTGTATATTTTTACATGCACTTACTGTGTGCATAAGATATTTGACTGAGACTGATATGCTTTGCAGGGGACAAAAATGCACTTGTTATAGTGTTAGAGCTGTAAATTTGATTGAACGTGATGCGCTTTGCTGTATAAACATGGGTTCGATTCAGCTGGTTTAGATCAGGTTTAATGCACATGCAGTTTGTTTAACACTCTGGTGCTCTTCGCGTGGTGGTCAAAAAATACCAATTTTTTTTTTTCAATTGAATTAAATGTACTATTTTTTTTTTTAGGTGATTTTATGGTACTAAATTTTATTTATGGAATAGTTATTATCCATTCATTACCTGTTAACCACTTTTTAAGCATAGAAATGAAAATGAAATTTCCAACTTAAACTGTGGTAAATCTATAATGCTTTGGAGCACATACTTCAGTTTGATCTCTTTTTAAAGAAGACACATGGCCGATTATTGCTAAAGTGAATACATTTTAAAAAAGTGAAACTAAAAGTTATAGAGGTTTAAGATTATTATTATGAAAAAAACACAGAAATTCACTATTTTTCAATTTTATATGAAATATATATTTTCCAAAACACGTTCTACTCTAAAACTGTTAATCTAAATCAAATCCATTAATCTAAACAAGTTTTGAGGTTGATATCTCAAAAAAATTAGCTTTCAGTAAGATTTTGTTAGGATTTCAAATTCGTCTCCCATTCATTTCCAATGCGCTCATTTTCAATACAAGTATGACTATTTTTTTCAGGAACATTTAACCTTTTCAAATCATGTCCACATTGTTTGTGTGTGTGTGTGTGTGTGTGTGTGTTTGTGTGTGTGTGTGTGTGTTCGCATCAAGTGCCAAAACCTTTGAACCATTCTGATGAAGTAAAGAACTCAAAATCAAAATGTAAATGTTTTTAAAGCAACACCAAGTAACTTTTCCTCTGCGGTCGCCCTACAGGTTGGAAGCGGAATTGTCCATTACCGCTGTCGTAAATAATTTAGCCTAGCGCAGCCTACTGTCGCACGCGCACGCTCGCTGTTTATCCAGCACCGGCTTTGGAATCAACAATGGCCACACACAAGGTAGAGTATGATGCGTGATTTTATGAAAGAAATCACAAACGAAGAAAAACTATGTATGCCGTAAAGCAGTCAAATTTTGTAGTTCTTTTTGTGCTCCGGTTACTACCCGAAACTTGAAGTTACATAGTGCCAGTAAAAGCGATACAGACAGTGTCAGGCTATGGCAGACGTGTCATTCAACCTATTGTAAGTCGATGTACCATCACAACAAGGGTCTTGGAAATATATTATGAAGGTTGAAAAACTACATAGTGTTACTTTAAATTTTCGAACAGCACCAGAGGGTTAGAAAGTGAATTTTCGAGTAACAAGAGAACTTTTGAATTTCTTTAAACAAGAAATGTGCTGAAAAATCCTATAAATATATTTCCCAGTTATCAGCATCTGCGGTTGGAAAACCCATATCGTTTGAGTGATAACTTCTTTTTTTGGCAATTAAGGTGTTGATGCAACTTCAAGAAGTTTCCACTCTAATGATGAAAACTCTCGGTGATCATGTGGTCTGAAATAGCAGCATGCCTAACATCCACACGCCTCATTCTCAGGAGAGCAAGATGCTGCCATGGCACTTGTTAAAAGGCCATGATAACTCATAACCTCTCTTATGTCAGGCCAGGAATCCAACGAGCGACCACTCCGGTATCAAATAGCAAAAGCATCTTACAGTCAGGCTCTTATGGTCAGACAAATAACTGTCAAAAATGACTGACCTCCAAGTGTAATGACCCATAACCACAGATATGCAGCAATTTATTTTATGTATATAAGAGGACGTGCCAGGCAGGATGTTTTTTATGTTTCCACTTTTGATTTAATTGATTTTACACAAACTAGGCGGCCCATTCCAGCTCAATAATATTTTTTAAGGGCCCACAATCTTTTAGAAAGTAAGTAAGGATCAGTAGCACTGCTTCCTTTTAAAGGATGTTGTTACTCTTTTAGGTCTGGATAAAATTTGAACCCCAATGATGTCATTTGTCTGTCTTTCCATTAAAGCACTGTATCCAGGGTCCGAAATTAACACCCGCCAAGCGCCAAATGCGGGTAGATTTTCCGTTTGGCGAGTAAATCTCAAAAGGCTATCCGCCACACTGGCGGGTGAATGTTCCAGATATCCAAAGTCTCCCTGATGCCAGCAAATTAGTTCAAATCTCCCGGAATCTAGAGCGAGCGAGAAAGAGCGCGCACATACTGTGCTTCAAACCGTGTAGCGCGCGCGCGCCAGAGAGGGAGAGAGCGAGAGACCTTGCGTGTGTGAACCTTCACACCTAAAATAGACCAACACTAAATATACATTTTTAACTTAAATAATTAACAAATGAAGATGACAAAAAGAAAACACTGAATCAGTTTGAAGCTTTGAAAAAACGGATTTTTTTTCCATCAGACTACGTTGTTTTCGTCAAATAAAAATAGCAGACCTACCTCAATCCACAGCTTGTCTAGTTTTTACCTTAAAAAAGTAACATGTCTACATGATGTGAGTCTGGGTCTCCGATGGCACAGATGTCCCGGGAATACAGAGATAAGTAGAGTGGCCAACTTCGGGAAGCGCCTTTCATTTGCTTGTGGATGTTTGCTTCGCCAGTGATATTGCATTGTACTTGCACTAGACTTGGCCTACTGCTGTATTTTAATACCGCGTAGCATATTTAGCAAGTAACTTCGTCGCTCTTTCTGTCGAAATGGTCCCACAGTAGCTACTTCTTTTCACTCGCTTCATTGTGCTTGCTCAGTGAAATATGTCTAGGCGCGTGTGGTTGCGCGTGTCGACGCGCCCCGTGATTTAACAAATATAGGCTATATACTGTTTTTTTTTTTTAACCATGTAGCAAACAAACAAAAAAGCTAAAATATATATATTTTACTTTAAAACCGTTTAACTGATAGTATTAATAGGTAAAATGTTTTACTTTCGGTAAAGTATCTGATAGTTTTACAAAACCTTCAAATGTACTGTTATGAGCACTAGTTCCATGCTCACATCTTCCATGTCTTACTATTTGTTGCTCTGTTTTGACTTCTATGTACTCTTATTCATTCAACATAATACCTTATCTCAATTAAATGTACTTTACAAATTAATGTATATATGTGACACAAAAAATCTGTTTATTATTTTGGCCGGTAAAAAATATGCTTGGCTGGTGGATTTTTTCATCTACCAGTCCCAGTGGCAGGTGAGCCAAAAAGTTAATTTCGGACCCTGACTGTATCACATTTCAAACCACACACACAAGTTAAAACAGTAAAGTTATAAGCACTCACAAACCTCTACTAGAACACCTTAGGTTCATAACATCCCATGTCGTTTAACAAAAATAATAACAGCGCAATCAGAAACAAATTTAGTCCCAGAAGACCTGATAAGTTCAAGCATTGACCCTGTATAGTTGAAAAGTGATTTCTGCACCAATAACTGCAGCATTTGCAGAAAAACAGCATGCGGAAACACAGTCACATAATGTAGATTTGTTAAAGTTGCTCCAAATTTTGTGGCATTTAAGATTTGGAAATTATGTTTCAACCTTAAAATAAGTGAAGAAATTAATTTCTTTAAAACTCTCTAAATTACTTGCAATATATATTGATTAACCCTGCCTTAAGTTTAATTTATGTTATAATCTGCTTTTATATATTTTGGTATTTATAAGCATTGGCTTTGTTATATATATATATATATATATATATATATATATATATATATATATATATATATATATATATATATATATATATATATATATATATATATATATATATATATATATATATATTTTTTTTTTTTTTTATTATTTATTTATTTATTTAAATGTATGCTGCTTGAATTTATTGTGTTTAACATTGATAATGCTTGATAACTGATCATTTATTATTAAAAAAAATAAATGTAATAAAAGTCGAAAAACATCTTTCAGGTAGTGATAAGCGATTCATTCATTTCCATCACGTGACAAATGAACGAAAGACTCGGGACGTAACCTAATCCTTATAATGTCTCATCATTTTTCGTTGGCTGCATTATAGTGATTTCCTAATTCAGAATATGATCAAAGACCACATATGTGCACTTATTCAAGAAAATTGGCTATAACATTTTAAATAATTTATAATGACTTGAATAAAGAAGTCCATTTTGTTAAATGAGATTTCTTCTAATCCTGCTCCAAAACGTATTACTTTAACCAAGACAGGCGCAATTCCAATTTAAGCCACTAGTGCCACACAAATTAAACACTAAACTTTACTAAAAATTGCAATATCATATAATAATTTTCAGTTATAATCATGTACTGATTTGACCCAGTAAACTTCATTCTGTATAACCGTTTGGTTCATAAGCCACTGTAAATAACTTCATAAAGAAGTGCTTTATATGTAGTGTTTATGGTTACTTTAATTTTAAGTATCTTTTTTTGTAGTCTCTGGTATAAACACCTCACTAGTAAGAAACTTGGTCTTTATGGTTGACCTAAGACCAAGGTGTATGTGTGTGTGTGTGTGTGTGTGTGTGTGTGTGTGTGTGTGTGTATGTGTGTGTGTGAGAGAGAGGGATTGAGGTGATACTCAACACAGTGTACTACATGGTGGATTTAGCACATTAGTACGGTAAGCTCTTGTCTTAGCACAATTCCACACATGGCTGTTGCTAAACTTCCATCTATCACTAGAGCAATTGAGATGTTATTCAGATTGTGTTATAAAAGCGCCTGGTAACACGTTACCAAATCAGCAAATCTGGGTGGCAAATAATGAAATGTTGCCGAGGCTGCGGTCTATATTTGTGCATGTAGACGGCTGATGTGGTGTCTGAGACACACACAGTCTGTCAGCATTGTGCCCTGAGCAAAGCACTCGATCGCGGGTCACTCCATGGGAATGTAATAAGTGTGCTGGTTCACAGCTTCAAATTCATATTTAAATGCATTTATCAGACGTTTCTTGTGGATATCAAGTTGCAACCTATAACTATTTACTTTTACCTTGTATAATCATGATCATGTTTTCTGAGGACATCGTTATGATATCTTCTATCAAGTAACAGATTCCCAGCAAACAGGGAACGTTCTCAGAACTTTCTGGCAAGGTTATGAACAAAAGTCCAGTAACGTTAATAGAATAATCGTTCAAAGTAATCTGTCTTTAATAATAGCACAAAAACGTTGTTTATAAATTGTAAATGTAACTTTTTTTCTGAAATGTTTAAATTGGACATTCATTTAATGTTTTTTTTAAATTTTACTGTGAACGTTCCGAGAACATTCAAAAGTGATGTTCCCATGATGTTAGCAAAACGATAAAACGGAATGTTCAAATGTTTTCGTGTGACTTTTTGAACTTTCAGAGAATATGGTTTTCATAACTTAATGGGAATGTTAGCAAAACGTTTGTGTAACATATCTGGGTTAAATTTGCAAACTGCTCTTAGGTTTCTAGCAAGTGTCAAGTGCATGTTTCTATTTGCATTTTGGGCAATTATTTGCTCATTTTAAAATTAGCAACCCAGAATGTTATTGTCATTGAAAATGTGTTTAACGTGTTCTAATGTCAGTGTTTGGTATTACATTACAGTGCAAAATATAAGCATTTTCACTAGTGCTCTGAGACTTTGGAACCACATTAATTATATTTGATAGGCGTATATACAGGTCCTTCTCAAAAAATTTGCATATTGTGATAAAGTTCATTATTTTCCATAATGTAATGATAAAAATTAAACTTTCATGTATTTTAGATTCATTGCACACCAACTGAAATATTTCAGGTCTTTTATTGTTTTAATACTGATGATTTTGGCATACAGCTCATGAAAACCCAAAATTCCTATCTCAAAAAATTAGCATATCATGAAAATGTTCTCTAAACGAGCTATTAACCTAATCATCTGAATCAACTAATTAACTCTAAACACCTGCAAAAGATTCCTGAGGCTTTTAAAAACTCCCAGCCTCTTTCATTACTCAAAACCGCAATCATGGGTAAGACTGCCGACCTGACTGCTGTCCAGAAGGCCATCATTGACACCCTCAAGCAAGAGGGTAAGACACAGAAAGAAATTGCGGCGTGGCATGGAGGCAATCAGCCTGTGGCACTGCTGAGGTGTTATGGAGGCCCAGGATGCTTCGATAGCGGCCTTAAGCTCATCCAGAGTGTTGGGTCTTGCGTCTCTCAACTTTCTCTTCACAATATCCCACAGATTCTCTATGGGGTTCAGGTCAGGAGAGTTGCCAGGCCAATTGAGCACAGTAATACCATGGTCAGTAAACCATTTACCAGTGGTTTTGGCACTGTGAGCAGGTGCCAGGTCGTGCTGAAAAATGAAATCTTCATCTCCATAAAGCTTTTCAGCAGATGGAAGCATGAAGTGCTCCAAAATCTCCTGATAGCTAGCTGCATTGACCCTGCCCTTGATAAAACACAGTGGACCAACACCAGCAGCTGACATGGCACCCCAGACCATCACTGACTGTGGGTACTTGACACTGGACTTCAGGCATTTTGGCATTTCCTTCTCCCCAGTCTTCCTCCAGACTCTGGCACCTTGATTTCCGAATGACATGCAAAATTTGCTTTCATCCGAAAAAAGTACTTTGGACCACTGAGCAACAGTCCAGTGCTGCTTCTCTGTAGCCCAGGTCAGGCGCTTCTGCCGCTGTTTCTGGTTCAAAAGTGGCTTGACCTGGGGAATGCGGCACCTGTAGCCCATTTCCTGCACACGCCTGTGCACGGTGGCTCTGGATGTTTCTACTCCAGACTCAGTCCACTGCTTCCGCAGGTCCCCAAGGTCTGGAATCGGTCCTTCTCCACAATCTTCCTCAGGGTCCGGTCACCTCTTCTCGTTGTGCAGCGTTTTTTGCCACACTTTTTCCTTCCCACAGACTTCCCACTGAGGTGCCTTGATACAGCACTCTGGGAACAGTCTATTTGTTCAGAAATTTCTTTCTGTGTCTTACCCTCTTGCTTGAGGGTGTCAATGATGGCCTTCTGGACAGCAGTCAGGTCGGCAGTCTTACCCATGATTGCGGTTTTGAGTAATGAAACAGGCTGGGAGTTTTTAAAAGCCTCAGGAATCTTTTGCAGGTGTTTAGAGTTAATTAGTTGATTCAGATGATTAGGTTAATAGCTCGTTTAGAGAACCTTTTCATGATATGCAAATGTTTTGAGACAGGAATTTTGGGTTTTCATGAGCTGTATGCCAAAATCATCAGTATTAAAACAATAAAAGACCTGAAATATTTCAGTTGGTGTGCAATGAATCTAAAATATATGAAAGTTTAATTTTTATCATTACATTATGGAAAATAATGAACTTTATCACAATATCCTAATTTTTTGAGAAGGACCTGTATTTTACATCTGCGTTGTAGTTATTTGTTTTTTTATTTTGTGCTGATTGTTTTGGCATTGTGAATGTACACTGCCGTTTAAAGATTTTTTTTAAAGAAATTAATACTTCTATTCAGCTAGGACACATTAAATTGATAAATAGTGACAGTAAAGGCATTTATAATGTTGCAAAAGATTTCTTTTCATTCTTTTGAACTTTCATCAAAGAATCCTGAAAACTGTATCACCGTTTCCACAAAAATATGAAGCAACACAAATGTTTTCAACATTGATAATAATCAGAAATGAGCATCAAATCAGCATATTATAATGAAAATTCAGCTTTGATCACAGGAATAAATTGCAATAAAAAAATATTCATACATTTCACAATAACTCCAATCAAACAAATGCAGCCTTGACAACCAGAAGAGACTTCTTTGTAAAAAAATCTGATCAACCCTGAACTTTTGAATAGTAGCATAGCATTGCACAAAAGCAAATGCTGCCTTTTCTGCTGTGAGCCATGATTAATTTATTCCATGATTAATATATTCCATGAGGAATAACAGGGGGTTGAGTGAGTTAACATGACATAAGATCTCCATATGTTGAGTTGGCTCCATTTAAAACAAATTAGCTTTAAATTACGTCATTAGGATAGTCTTCATTTCATGCAACTGTTTTAAAACAAGTTATTCATGGCACCTTTAAATAGAATAATCAGCTATAACTTTGCATTTGATGGTGTCAAACACTCAGTGTGTTCTTTCACACTATAAAGTCTCTGAAACTGAAATCAGCATATGATGGTATTTTTAGAGCTTGTCTCTCCCCCGGGGTTCTGTGGCATTACCATAACGGACGACAGCATGGAAGAACCCTTATAAGTGTGTGTCGTTGTGTAAATCAACACTTCTGACAGGCTGCTGATCAGATTTACTGCTGTCGGGATGCATTCGTTGAAAAGGTGCAGCGAGGTAACAGTTTACAATGAGAAATTGCAATGAAAATGTCCGAGGGATTGATTTGATGACGTAGTATTCATTGCTGTTTTGTCAGCCTCATAATCACATTATAATAACGGTTGACTTCTCTTATTTTTGCACCGTTTGTTACTCAATTCATGAATGATAAAGTTGTGATTTACAGACCGGATGGTGAGGTGAAAATAGAAAAGGCAGAGGTCATCATGCGATATTTATATCTTACTCTGGAGTGTCAAAGAGGCCAACAATCCTAGATACTGAAAACGTTCATCAAATTCAGTTTAGGTTTTGTGGCATATGATATACTGTCTGTCATGTGGCCGTAGGCATGGATTTAGTGAAGGTCTCAAGGGTCACTCTTTTATTAGTATGCGAACTGTTAATTGGATCCCAGCAGGGACTTATACACTAACTCCAAATGAAATAGCACAGATAAAATGTGTCTCCACCAATGCGGCTCGAGGTTTCGGATTCTGCTCCTCTTAAATTGGGGGTTGCCTTTTTCCAATTTCTCAAAATCATTTGATAAATGTTTTGTGTTTAAGATTTTTGCATTTGAATTACATATATATGCATATACAATTTCCATTCATTTGTATCACAGTTTTAACACAAACAAACTAATAAACTTATTGCGATGCATATTTGTCGGTCACACATAAATGATGTGTGGTTTCTGGAATATTACTAATAAACTAAATGTCTTAAATACATAATAAGCTGGTTTATATATTTATCATCAATAAATCCAGTTTGTTTCAATCTCATACATACATACATACATACATACATACATACATGCATACATACATACATGCATACATACTCAGGGGTCTGGGGGCCCCTGGGCTTGAGTTTATGTTTGGGCCCTATTACGCTACAAACATCATTATGGAGTATAGCACAAATTACACAAAAATTTAAATATTCTTTGAAGTTCCTAGAACAATTCATATGCAACATGCCTATAGTCAAAGTTTAGTGGTAGGCTAATATTAAATAGTCGTTTTAATACAATATAATTAGGATGTGCTCTCTCGGTTGAGAGAAGATCAAAACTCTAATAATAGCCTAAAGCCAAGAGAAAACAGTATTTTAAAATTCATTGTCATAGCTATCTGTCCTCCTATGTCAGATTCTTACATTTAGGCAACAAATTCAATCAGAATGCAAAGACACTGTGAATGGCTATTATGACCAAATAAAAGAAAGTTGGTATCAATAAAATCCATTTTTGGATTGACGCAGGCTGTTTCAGACATGGCATGTATGGATCTACACAGCAAATTATAATTGCATAAATTATGTTAAGAGATTAATGTTTTAAATGTAAAAATTTGAATATGAAATGATTGAAAAAAATGAAATAAGTCTACTTTTTAACTATGAAACTAACACCAATAGTGTATTGGATTTTGTTTTCAAGCGCCTTAGTCACTACTTTGGGCTGATTATAGCCCTCGCTCGCTCATGGCCAGACAGTGGAAATACGGCTAATCATTTCTGGATATCTGGCATACAAGTTAACCGAACGAAACAAACGAACGAAAACGGGTAAGGGCGGGGGCCGTGGGCTGAGCTCAGTCAAGCCCAATGCTTGTCTCACAGCTAGCCGTATATATTTAATTTTCACAATGAGCTGATTCTAAGCAATCTGAATAAATGCATTTTAAAAATATGATTATTTAAATAAAAATAAAAGAGATGCAAATAGTTAATAATAATCTATTCCACATTTTTTTTTTTTGTAGTGCATTCATTTATGTATGACTGACAAATATGCATCACAAGTTTATTAGTTTGTTGAGGTTAAAACTGTGTAAAGATGGAAAAATGCATAAATCTGAATTTTAGGCCTAAATATTTTACGAGTGTAAATTAACCTATTAAAGTTGCTGAAGACATTATTAGGCTTGAGGTATGAATTATTTGTAATCCGTTGGTCAGTGTGGAACTGTGCTAAGATCTGAAGATGACCAGCGGACACGTTCATCTCTGTCCCGTTCACACACCATCAGTATCTAGTGTATCTATCTATCTATCTATCTATCTATCTATCTATCTATCTATCTATCTATCTATCTATCTATCTATCTATCTATCTATCTATCTATCTATCTATCTATCTATCTATCTATCTATCTATCTATCTACTGTATCTGTCTGTCTGTCTGTCTGTCTATCTATCTATCTATCTATCTATCTATCTATCTATCTATCTATCTATCTATCTATCTATCTACTGTATCTGTCTGTCTATCTATCTATCTATCGATCGATCGATCGATCTATCTATCTATCTATCTATCTATCTATCTATCTATCTATCTATCTATCTATCTATCTATCTATCTATCTATCTATCTATCTATCTATCTATCTATCTACTGTATCTATCTATCTATCTATCTATCTACTGTATCTGTCTATCTATCTATCTACTGTATCTGTCTGTCTGTCTGTCTATCTATCTATCTACTGTATCTGCCTGTCTGTCTATCTATCTATCTATCTATCTATCTATCTATCTATCTATCTATCTATCTATCTATCTATCTATCTATCTATCTATCTATCTATCTATCTACTGTATCTGTCTGTCTATCTATCTATCTATCTATCTATCTATCTATCTATCTATCTATCTATCTATCTACTGTATCTGTCTGTCTGTCTATCTATCTATCGATCTATCTATCTATCTATCTATCTATCTATGTATCTATCTATCTATCTATCTATCTATCTATCTATCTATCTATCTATCTATCTATCTATCTACTGTATCTATCTATCTATCTATCTATCTACTGTATCTGTCTATCTATCTATCTACTGTATCTGTCTGTCTGTCTGTCTATCTATCTATCTACTGTATCTGCCTGTCTGTCTATCTATCTATCTATCTATCTATCTATCTATCTATCTATCTATCTATCTATCTATCTATCTATCTATCTATCTATCTACTGTATCTATCTATCTATCTATCTACTGTATCTGTCTATCTATCTATCTACTGTATCTGTCTGTCTATCTATCTATCTACTGTATCTGCCTGTCTGTCTGTCTATCTATCTATCTATCTATCTATCTATCTATCTATCTATCTATCTATCTATCTATCTATCTATCTATCTACTGTATCTATCTATCTATCTATCTATCTACTGTATCTGTCTATCTATCTATCTACTGTATCTGTCTGTCTGTCTGTCTATCTATCTATCTACTGTATCTGCCTGTCTGTCTATCTATCTATCTATCTATCTATCTATCTATCTATCTATCTATCTATCTACTGTATCTATCTATCTATCTATCTACTGTATCTGTCTGTCTGTCTGTCTATCTATCTATCTATCTATCTATCTATCTACTGTATCTGTCTGTCTGTCTATCTATCTATCTATCTATCTATCTATCTATCTATCTATCTATCTATCTACTGTATCTGTCTGTCTGTCTGTCTATCTATCTATCTACTGTATCTGCCTGTCTGTCTATCTATCTATCTATCTACTGTATCTGTCTGTCTATCTATCTATCTATCTATCTATCTATCTATCTATCTATCTATCTATCTATCTATCTATCTATCTACTGTATCTATCTACTGTATCTGTCTGTCTGTCTGTCTGTCTGTCTATCTATCTATCTATCTATCTATCTACTGTATCTGTCTGTCTGTCTATTTATCTATCTATCTATGTCTGTCTGTTTACGCAATGCAGATGAAAGTTATGACATCATGCATAGGCTTAATAATAAAAAGATGCATGATCATTAAAAATGTGATATAGTGGTCATGTACGTTTTGTTTACTTTATTCATTACACTAAAAAAATATTTTTGTGGAAAGAATTTTCAATCAGAAACAGCAAGTAGGACATTGAATTAAATGTACATTTTTGAAGTAGAAAGACTGAAAGAGTATTTTCTTGTAAAATGTAACTCTAATAATCAGTGTGCGAGTGTGTGTTCCAGCTTTTTTCAGCCAGCTCCAGTCTGGAAGGTTTTAATTTTACCATCTGTGCAACTTTATCTCTCTGCCCTGTGACACATCTGCTCCACTCTTTCTCTTAACACTGAGCCCTTCCTCATTCATGAAAGATCTTTCCTCCTCCCCCCACACAGTTTTTATCCGCGTGCATTGCTTATACTATTCATTTGATGTGCGCATGCACATGTTTAGAGATATTTAAAGCTTACAAACTACAGAAAGTGCATGGAAATATTGTGAAAAATTATTAGAAGCAATGACAATTAGAGAAAGAACAGCACAATACATTCCTGATTACAAGATATCTGTCATGTATCAAACAAAAAAATATTTAATGCATCAATCTAACACTTTCTAAATCAGCAAATGCCAGTTTTGTTGAAAAAAGTTTGATTCTTATCTCTTATCTGACAATATCAGCTGATAAATAATAATATGAGCACAAATACATGCAAAACATGTCAGTAAATATTTTTGTATCAATTTGCGCAATTTCTTATGGTCAAGTTTTGTAAAGTATTTCTATTATTGTCACCACCAATACGGTTACTAAACATACTAGTTACTAATACTACTACTAATTAAACAGCAGAAGTAGCATAAATACATTAAGAAATACATAAATTCATTAAGAATGAAGGGAAAGGAGATATGTACCTTCTGTGGGCTCAGGCATGGTTGAAGCTGCGTCTTGCTTGTCTTCCTTCGACTGACAGCTTGTGTCACTTTTTTTGCTTTTTATTTCACAGTCCCTCTGTTATTCAAAGCGTTCAGGGAACTCAAATTACCCACCAAGCAAGGAGAGAGTGGGAAGGAGGGAGAAACCAGGGGGAGAGAAGAGAGAAGGACAGACACTTGAAACCCCACTTGGATTCTCCAAGTCCAGGAACAAAGTTTGGAGGGATGGAGAGAGAGACAGAGATGAAGGACGGGACACGAGTGTTCGCTGACAGACGTGTTAAGGTGTTGTTATTTTACGGAGAGTTTTACACCAGCTAAACAGAATACTGCTCTTTCAACACCATTTCTTACAAGCACACCACAACATTTCTCTCTTTGCATTCATCTGTCTTTGACAGAATCTCCTTCTCTTTTTTTTTTTTTTTTCTGTGGTGATTTTTTTGGAGTCTAAAATATTATTTAAATGTAATATTAATATAATATACTGTCAAATATATTAATATATTGTACATATAATTCTTATATATATATGTATATATATATATATATGTGTGTGTGCATATATATATATATATATATATATATATATATATATATATATATATATATATATATTAGAGCTGTCAATCGATTAAATCGATATTTTTTTCTGTGATTTAAATGAATAGTTCACTTTCAAATGAAAATTCTGTCATCATTTACTCACCCTCAACGTTGTTTAAAACCTGTATGAGTTTCTTTCTTCTGCTGAACACAAAAGAAGATATTTTGAAGAATGTCAGTAATCAAACAGTTGATGGTAGCTGTTGACTTCCATAGTAGGAAAAAAAAATACTATTGAAGTTAATGGGGTACATCAACTGATTGGTTACCGACATTCTTCAAAATATCTTCTTTTGTGAAGAAATTAATCAGATTTGAAACAACCTGAGGGTTGAATAAAGCTATCAAATTGAATAAAGCTATAAAACAGTCTGCACTGCATAAATTATAAATTAAATATATATGAATCGTCTCAGGTTACGTATGTAACCCTGGTTCCCTGATAGGGAACGAGACGCTGCATTTGAGACGCGGTGGGAACGCTCTGCGTGATTACGTCGTGAAGCGCGTGTAAAATCAGTCCAATGGAAGCCCACTACGACATAGGTGACGTCATAGACCAGGAAACTATAAAGCAGCCCTGAAATCAGACCGCGACAGCTTCTGAAAAACCTGAAGCAAGTCGATCAGGGCGTGCAGGAAGTATGGCAGGCAAACGCAGCGTCTCGTTCCCTATCAGGGAACCAGGGTTACATACGTAACCTGAGACGTTCCCTTTCAAGGGAACTCGAGCTGCGTTTGAGACGCGGTGGGAACCCTATACCCACTACGCCATAGTGACAAATGCCCGTTCTGTGTGAAGTCCTTGCGCACACTAAGAAGCAAGCAACCTCGCCCCAGGAGTGGAGAGGTCAAGGTCATAAAACCTGACAAATGTATGCGGAGAGGACCATCCTGCCGCACTACACACATCAAGAAGGGAAACTCCCGAAATTAAGGCCATAGAGGCCGCCATACTCCGAGTAGAATGGGCCCGCACAGCCATAGGTGAAGGCTGTCCGGCCGCTTCATAAGCCAATGAAATAGCCTCGACTATCCATTTACTCATCACCTGTTTAGATGCAGGGCATCCTCTCTTGAGTGACCCAAAGCAAACAAATAATTGCTCAGATTTACGCCACAGAGCAGCTCTGTGAACGTAGGCATCTAAAGCCCGGACTGGACATAACAGGTTAAGCTGTTCCTGATCTGGGGTATTAAAGGGTGGAGGATACAAGGCCTGCCGCACTATTGGGCCCCCAACATTTAGTGAGATCTTAGGAATATAACCCGGTCTAGGGTAGAGGAATGCTTTCACCATACCAGGTGCAAATTCCAGACATGAAGGAGCAACCGACAGAGCATGTAAATCACCAATTCTCTTGATAGACGAAATAGCAAGGAGAAATATAGTCTTTAGAGTGAGGAATTTTTCTGAAACCTCCTCGATGGGCTCGAAGGGAGCCAAGGCCAGACCCTCAAGTACAATGGCCAAAGATTGCTCTAGATTGCAGTGCAGGCCTGAGCCTCAATGTACCACGGAGAAAACAAATAATAAGAGGATCTCTCCCAAGAGAAGAAGCCCCGAGAGGGGTGATAAGCAGATATAGCCGCTACATACACCTTTAAGGTGGAAGGAGATAATCCAGCAGAGAAACGGTCTTGTAGGAAATCGAGAACTGTACCAACCGGGCAGTTAACAAGATTTAAAAAACGTTCTCCACGCCATGTAGAGAACAGTTTCCATTTCAATGTACATAGTTTTCTCGTGGAAGGAGCTCTGGATTGAAGGACGGTCTCAACGACCTCAGTCGAGAGACCGGATTCTATGAGCTGGGCCCCCTCAGAGGCCAAGTCCACCGTTTCCACAACTCCGGTTAACCCTTTTCTATTATGTGCAGGACCCATAGAGAAATATTTGGCAGAAGTTTCCACGCTGCCAGAAATTCCGATAAGGGAACCAGTCTCTCGAGACTGGCCTCTGGATTTGATTGAACAATCATTTCAGTGCCCTGAAGCGGCGAACCGGCAGGGAACAACCAAACTGACCGTTCTACAACCCTCCTCAGAGGATTGCACGGGGACGCTGACACCTCGGCGCCCTGAAGCGGCGAACCGGCAGGGAACAACCGAACTGGCAGCGCTGCGACCCTCCTCAGAGAGTCGCACCCCAGCAGAACTCCCGGGAGCATTGATATCGGGGGGGATGTGTACAGGTGCAGCCTCGGCCACACCTGCACCATAGCGTCCAGTCGGAGAGGAGCTGGATATGTGAGGGAAACCATAGCGGACAATGGGTTGTATCGTATGATGTTTTCCTTTCGAAAAGATCGACCTGAGCTTGACCAAAGATCTCCCATAGGAGCTCCACCACCTCGGGGTGAAGTCTCCATTCCCCGGCCTCAGCCCCTGCCTCAACAGGATATCTGCTCTGATATACGAGATCGTCAGTGTGTTGTCCAGACCCTCCGCCGAGCGACCACTCATGATCACTCCCGACTTTTGAGGGAAGCATCCGTCGATAGCATTATGCGTCGACAAGAAACCCCCAACACTGGGCCTGGGCGAGGAACCAAGGTTCTTCCACATGACCGAGGCACGAAGGCATAGCCGCGTGACCTTGATCATGCGAAAACGGATTTCCCCTCGGAGAAAACCCCTTGGTCCTGATCCACCACTGCAGGGGTCTCATGTACAGAAGGCCAAAAGTAATTACGTTGGACGCAGCTGCCATGAGACCCACAGTCTGAAACTGTTTCACAGTGAGTGACTGGCCTAAATAAACCCATATTACACCTAGAAAAGTGGTCCTCCGAGCTGGGAGGATCACACACTTCTTGGCGTTGAGTGGCAACCCCAACATCTTTAAATGAGACAGAACGACATCTCGATGCCGAACTGCCATATGCTCAAATTGAGCTAGGATCAACCAATCGTCGATATAATATATTACGCGAATGCCCTGGAGACTCAAAGGAGCCAGAGCTGCATTCACGCATTTTGTAAAGGTGCGGGGTGATAAACCTAGGCCAAATGGAAGAACCCGATACTGGTATGCTTCGCCCCCATTTTTAAAGCGAACCTCAGGAACTTCCTGTGATGAGGATGGATAGATACTTGGAAGTACGCGTCCTTCAAGTCTATTGTGACAAACCAGTCCTCGGACTGAATCTGTGATACAATCTGTTTGAGTGTAAGCATTCTGAACTTGAGTTTCTGAACTCTGCTGTTTAAATGGCGCAGATCTAGAATGGGACGCAACCCTCCATTCTTCTTTGGAACAATGAAGTAACGGCTGTAAAACCCTGACTCTCTGCTGGGAGGAGAAACCCTTTCTATAGCTCCTTTTTGAAGAAGTGTCAGTACTTCCTGCTCCATAACCAGAGCCTGCTGTGAGTCCACTACCGTAGGGAGGACCCCTGAAATCTGGGCGGACGAGAACCGAGCTGAATTCTGTAACCCTTTTCTATTATGTGCAGGAACCATAGAGAAATATTTGGCAGAAGTTTCCACGCTGCCACTAATTCCGATAAGGGAACCAGTCTCTCGAGACTGGCCTCTGGATTTGATTGAACAATCATTTCGGTGCCCTGAAGCGGCGAACCGGCAGGGAACAACCGAACTGACCGTTCTACAACCCTCCTCAGAGGATTGCACGGGGACGCTGACACCTCGGCGCCCTGAAGCGGCGAACCGGCAGGGAACAACCGAACTGGCAGCGCTGCGACCCTCCTCAGAGAGTCGCACCCCAGAGGGCGCCGAGGAGAAACGATTTCTCAAAACCATCCCTCTTTTTTTTTTTTTTTTTTTCTTTCTTCGACAAGACTTCTTGTCTAAGCTTTATTAGAGATGACGACAGTCCTCAGATCTTGCCTACCTCTAACTAGCTTAGTTCCTACGACCCTCCTCGGAGGATCGTAGGAAAAAGCAGGCACCTCGGCACCCTGAAACGGCGAACCGGCAGGGAGACCGAACTGACTGCTCTACGACCCTCCTCGGAGGATCGTATGGGGACGCTGACACCTCGGTGCCCTGAACGGCGAACCGGCAGGGAACAACCGAACTGGCAGCGCTGCGACCCTCCTCAGAGAGTCGCACCCCAGAGGGCGCCAAGGAGAAACGATTTCTCAAAACCGTCCCTACCCCGGAGGGGACCACCCTTAGAAGCCTGATAGCCTCGGCATCAGGTCTTCTTCTTTGCACTCTATGCCAGTTTCAGGAACATAGATTGGTGAGGAAGAAACCTCTGGAACGCCACTGAAAGATTTAGTTTTCTTGAAAGCGGAGCGCCCAGAAGAACAGACATTTTTATCTTTCTTTTTCTTTGTTTTTATATCAGAAAAACATATACATATAAACATATATACATATATATATATTCTCAAATATATTCTCGAATAGAGTCAATGCTGACATCCTCACATTCATCTATGTCCTTAAATACTTTACCCATCAGTACTGCCTAATAAAATTTATTTATTATTAAAGATGACTGTTGGGTAACGTCGGGGTTAAAAATGATGACGCCGACTCGGGAGAGAGAAAGCTCGCAAGCGTCTCTATAATCCAAGGCACTGTCATACCATGACACTTAATACCCATAACATTACTCTAGTTAGACGTTTGGGTATTAAGTTACACATAAAATAAAAACCGGTTTATTCCAAGATCTCGACACCTCAGTGTGGAGATAGGGAAAAACCAGTAGTCCCCGACGAGGAGGCTGAGATACAGAGTTTTCCTGTTTTTTTAGATATATTTCATCTAATAAACTCTTTTTATTTTCACTCTCATAATGTTCATCTGTCCAGTAAATATTTAACTAGCAACAGCATTAGAAAAACCTCCTTTTAAAATCTCCTCTTTATTCAACAGAGTTATGAGCTGCCTATTTATTGAAAAATCAAACATCTGCCTTTTTCTTCATATTTTTATTTGTTTTGTTCACTTTTTCTTAACAAAACACTAACGATACCAATTCCTCGGAACTGGAAATCGCAGCACACTGGATATGCAGGTGAAAGCTGAGATAGGGCGGGGCCCGTCCCAACCCACGCTATCAGATCCGTTTTCGAACCCCAAAATGCGAGTCGCCACCGTGTCTAGGCAACAGCGGGACCCGCGCGGGGAGCGCGAACCGAACCGTCCTCCTCAAAGAACGATCGGCGAGAGCGGAGCGTCTTTATAGATAGACTCATACAATGCTCACAATCAGCCCCCTCGAGGACTGACTGGGCATGCTCCACTCCCAAACAAGCAACACGAAGCTGATGTGTGTCCCCACCCGTAATATAACGAGGGCAGGGAACGACACACCGTCTATAATCTTGCTTGCTCGCTATAATAATGATAGATATATTGGGCTTGACAGACAACAATAAATAGACAAGGACAGATATACAGAGAGCGCTTGCTGAAGGTACAGAAGCTGTCGCGGTCTGATTTCATGGCTGCTTTATAGTTTCCTGGTCTATGACGTCACCTATGTCGTAGTGGGCTTCCATTGGACTGATTTTACACGCGCTTCACGACGTAATCACGCAGAGCGTTCCCACCGCGTCTCAAACGCAGCTCGACTTCCCTTGAAAGGGAACCTTATTAAAGCAACAAAAGTTCTTTAGTCAAGAGCAATGATCATTTTCTATTACCTTTGTTCTTTGAATAGAGGGGTCCTTGATTATGATTTTACTTTTTTAACTTTATGTTGCTGTTTGAGCATAAACAACATCTGCAAAGTTACGACGCTCAAAGTTCAACGCGAAGGGAGATATTTTCTTGTGGAGAAATCGCTTTTTAAGGACTACAACAAACGGCTGGTAGGGACTACAACGAGTTTCTTCCCAGGTTGGTGACATCACAACCCTAAAATTTACATAAACCCTGACTCCGGGAACAAGCAACAAAGGGGGTGAGTCCACGTTTGGCTACTTTAGAGAAGAGGAAGTTGTTGTCGTTGTTTTTTACAACCCTGAAAAAGTTTTTCCTAAGGCTTATTTTTAACACTGTTCCTAAACATTATAACCACAACGTTTGTCTGTGCGCTGCACATTTTACGGAGAACAGCTTCCAGAAAAAAGTACAATGCAGGCTATACGCACAAAAGCTTCTCCTGGAAGACATAGCCATTCTCATTTTTTCGGGACAATCTGTTGTTTATGGATCACAACTTGTAAGTATGTCTTATTATTTATACTTATGTTTTCTATTAACAGTTTGAATTATAAGTTTTATGTAGTTGCTAATGATAGCTATGATGTAAACAAAGGGCAAAGCTTTGCCTCAGCTAGCCTGCTAACTAACATTACAGTATTGATGTAGTGTTTACTATAGCTTTTGTAAGCTCTTGCTTTTGTAAGACTGTTCGCTGCCCCTTAGGAAAATGATCCATGATTTTGTAATCGATTACTGTTTGTATAAGCATAGTTTTCCGACAAATATGATTAAATGGTGGATAACATTGTATCTATAAGAAAATTACTCAAAAACTCTGAAAGTCCTGTGAAATCCATGCTTGAAATCCGTTCTGCACGATCCTCTTGTTCGTTAACATTGTCAGGGTCTGAATCGGGCTCGAAATGGTTTGAAATTGACGCCATCATTAATATTTACATCTGAGTAGAGCTCGTGGTTATGAAGGGGCGGGACATTTCCTGAACACTCTATGAGCTGCCAATCACAACACACTGAGCCAGCTAACCAATCACAGCCCATTTCGTATTTCGAAAGGAGGGGCTTCATCGAAAAAGACGCTTTATGTTTATATTTTATATATTGATGAAGTGGACAGGTTTTCTAAACATTCCTCCATCTTTCATTGATCAGATACACGTGTAATCCTGCCCTAAACTCACAACCGCTGGAGTCAGACAACTTCACTGCAACTTCCTCCTCAAGGGAACATGTGAATCTTGGCTTTAGGGATGAAGAAACTTGGTTTAGGTCTTAATGAACGGATCTTTAACTACAACAGTATTTCTCCTATTGCTGCTTCATTCACCTAATCCCCTGTGAGTTTGAAACTCAATTCCCAAACTCATGCTGATTTAATAATAGAGTTCTCCTCCCATATCTGGTGTGTATCGGAGGATCAGTACACGTTGACTGCAGGGCTGATGAAGAGAGACAATCTAAAATATGTGTATCATGCCCCTATGACATCACTGTTGTTCAGTTGGGTTGTACACACCATGTGGATATGAGTGACAGTCATATTTAGTTACAACATGTGGCAAATGTATTTTATTTACATAAACGAATAACCAACGTGCAATTAGGAAGCATTCATTTTCATTTTTCTTTATTTTTCTTTATTTTATTTTTCTTTAAAATAATATTACACCATTAATAGACTGACTGGCTATATTGTTTATATATTTTATTTTAAACATTTTGTGATTGCTACATTTTATTTTTTGGGGGGATTTCTTTTTTACAAAGACAAAGTGTATTGAAAAAAAACTTTTGGGAATAAAATGTTTATTTTAAAATCATAGTATACACATTAAGCAGATACATTGAAGTTCCAATTAATTTGCACATTCTATTTTTAACACGATGAACATTTTCACCACAAATGGTATTGTATTTGAAACATATTTTCCTAGTTATGAATTATATTTTATCATTTTAAACATGTTTTGAATATCATGTTTGGATCTTTTTATAACTTCCTAAGCAGCATTTTATGCACTATAGTACGAACACTCTGAGTGTTTTACCTTGTTCTTACTTTAATATTTCCTCCATACTTTTCACTGATATTATTGTCTTATAAACATTTGGAAAAAAGTGGCAAAATTATTAGGCATTATTAGTGGCAAAATTGTTGGTCACAATGAAAATCGTTTTTTCTTTCTTTTTTTCTTTTTTATACAATGTGCTCAATTATTTTTCTACAATAAAAAGCTTATTGTATGCCTTTTGTGGGTAACCAAACAGTTTCTGGTCCCCACATGGTATATTTATATATTTTTCATTCTATGGAAGTCAATGGGGACCAGCAACTGTTTGTTACCGACATTCTTCAAAATATCTAATTTTAACTTCCACAGAACAAAGAAATACATACAGGTTTAGATCAACTATTGGGTGAGTAAATTATGACATAATTTTTATTTTTGTGTGAACCATCTCTTTAATGATCTCATTAACTTCAAGAATGGACTTGGTTTTGGTCTGGTTCTTGACCTCTGGTTAATCACGGCTGCTACTACTGTAAGAGTAGCAGTTTCTATGCATACTACCTTAAGAGAAAAGACTACATGTCCAACTTTTTCTGAATTACTAGCAGTCGAAAGCCGTAAATCAAGCCTCTGAGCGAAGGACCTCGTGGCGCAACGGTAGCGCGTCTGACTCCAGATCAGAAGGTTGCGTGTTCAAATCACGTCGGGGTCAAAACTTATTTCATCTTTTAAATTAACAGCACACATTATAATCCGAGTACGATTATGAAATAAACACATGTATTTATAGTACACACACAACTGCGGTTGATTTTGCTTGCTAAAAAATAATGCTATAAGAATTAGGCCTATTAATTCTGAGATGTATTGACAGGTCGAGAATATCTAAGTACATTCTAATTTAAATGATTTATTTGTCGATATATTAATAATAATTATTATAATGTTTAAACATTAAATCACATTTACTGGGCAGATCAGTAGATGGCGCTGCAGCCCAATCAATGCACCAGTTTACTCAAGGTGAACCTGGGTATCACCCTGAATCTAATCAAACACAATAATGGAATATACACTAATTCGTCATAGACCTCGTGGCGCAACGGTAGCGCGTCTGACTCCAGATCAGAAGGTTGCGTGTTCAAATCACGTCGGGGTCAAACCTTTAGGTTACTCTTTCGACTTCAAATAAATATAATATATTTATAATGCAATTATTTCTAGAAAGGGATACGAGAACGTAAATAATATCTCGTTCTGAATTCCAGAGAAGTGAGTTCATGTAGTTTAATAAAAGGAATGGACTGTTGTTCGTGCATTACAAAAGATACTATTTCAAAATATATTTATGAGTATAAACAGCAATGTTTGTGAGACTAGGAAAATATAATGAAAATAAATGGTTCAAAAATATGAAGGTTTTCCTTGCACTTAAACTCGATCTTGCTCCTGCAATAATACAGATCTCTCCGGGGTCAGTCAGCATGTGTCACAGTGATGGTGTTTATTGCAGAGCTTATGTAATAAGCAGATAACTTTAAGCTGTGCCGGACTGACTCTATCTAAAAAGTGACCCTGAACTTTCTAGCACAGAGCTGACAATCACACCCGGTCCACAACACACATCACCAAACAGCGCAGTTTATTACACCACTTACTTACATACAAATATAACACTATACAGAAATATAAATGCTATTTACATTTTTTAAATTGAAATAAGTCTTTTTTGTGCTTAACAAAAGGAATGGCATGCATGTCTTTGCTGATGTGCATGGCAAATTGAATTGTGAAGAATTTCAAAATGCAATCATGTGACGATGGATAATTATTGATGGTTATCTAATCATCATAAAGGGGCCTGATTCACTGATCTTATATCTAATCACTGATGATAAGTTGTATTATTAATATATTTAAATCTTACATTGCCAGTGATGCTCTAGCATGAGATCCAGCATTGTTACAACAATAAGTTATGCTTGAGATATTTAAGGCAATCAGTTTCCACAGACTTTAAAAATATGCCCTTGGTTTAACTCAAAAATATTTGAATCAACTATTTGCATGAGAATTTTGAGTATTTTGAACTCAACTAATTTTGCAATTAGTTGAAAATTCAGTAATTTGTAATCTCGCCGCCCATTGACCATAGTGTTTTTTGCAAGATCTGCTGGGTTACAAACATTCTTCACATCTTTCCTCGTAATCTCAACTCAAATAGAAACATAACTCAACTGAGTGAAAGTAACTCGCGTCAAAACATGTTAGTGCAACATAGTAAATATATCGTCACATATTTTTCGATATATTTAAACCATTTAACATATTGATCATAAATATATTGAAATATGTATTTTTTTTTTCCATAAGGGCCACTGCAGCATTTATATCTCAGCCATAGCCTCTTGTGACTTTCAGTTGAATTCGTTTCAACTCTCAGTGTAGCATTTGGTAAAAACAAGCAAACATAATACATGTAATATAAGAAAATGTAAGGTAGACTAAAAAATCCTGTTGTGTCAATGTAAACTGTTCATGTTGCCTTAACGTTTTAAGTTTAGTCAGCTTGAAATGTGAGGTTATGTGAGTGACTGATTGTGAAAGGTGATGCGCGTGTCCTTGAGCTTCAGGACAGGTGTCATCACATTACACACTAAAGACAAGCAGGCTAAACATGCGCTAACGGCTGGCCTTGTTTAGAATGACACTGCTATACATCGGCGATAATTAGTATATAAGATTTATTGCTTCAAACTCTGCAGATACTGCAAGCGTCATCCATATAGCAGCGTGTAATGACCCTCTACTGCACGCATTATTATGCAATCATGGAAAAAAAATTTACAGTGTTTTTTATATATAAAATAGACTCAAATTAACATTTCTTCTTTTTTTTTTTTGTACTTTTGGGTGCGTTGCCATATGGCAACATTGAGCGACAATGTACCAGCCTGATGCGTTTTCTCCCAAAATGACATGAAATTCATAGATGATTACAGACCTGTCTTTTAGAAATGAAATTGTTTTTATTATTTAAAATGTTTTCAAGAGCTTTGTGTACAAAATATGAAACTAATTTTCAAAGTATTATTTCAACAACATTTACAAAACATCTGACGCAAACTCATAAGAACTGTTCAAGTGAAACTACTCGATGTGAAACGCCTTAAAGCAGTTGTTCTCTCCGTTAAAGGTGGGGTATGTGATTTTCTTTTTTGACCATTTTTTCAAAATCACTTGAAATCCTATTCCTCACCCACTTACAGCCACTGAGTTAGAAGCACTGACATGAACATTAAAAAAAATAATCATCTGTGGAACGGGCAGGACTCGAAAAACTCCAGCCAATCATTTCCAAGACCACCTAGAATCATTGGAGACATGGAGGGGGTAAGATATTTTGACCACTTCATTGAGTTTTGTTCTCAATTTAAAAAACTGTTTAAAAAACTCTTTTTAAAAGATTTTCGTTTTATATAAATTGTATCTTAATTTTGATCAATGTTTTATCAACCAATTGCCTGTATTTAATAAATAAGAAGCAAATATATAGCAGACAATGTAATAAGGCGCCGGCATAATCACTTGAACTTGGAGGGCGCCGAAACTCAGCTTGTGCCTAACGCTGTCCATTGATGCCCACTTTCATCAATCATCATTCACGTAAAATGAGAGGCCAAGTCACAAACATCACTGTGCGTCAAATAAAATGTTTTATTTACGATAATAGTGATTGTCGGACGAGATGGGATGCCTGAGTTCCCTTGGCTTCCGGTAGAAAACGCCACTGAGAACGAGGATTATAATTTCTGAAAAAAAAAAAAAAAAATGTAACTAATGTCATATTTAATTACTATAATACATGCATGTTATTTAGTGATGTGCTGCCCAATGCTAGCCTAGACTTCTTCAGCCACAGGACCACGATGAATAGGCAACAGAATACAGAAATAAATAATGCTAAAATGCTTGGCGGCAGTATAAGGGATTTAAAACCATTTCTTACCTCGATTTAAAGTGCACCAAACATGGCCTTGCGTTCTGGTGTGTTGCTGATGAATCTCCGAACAAGAGAGATTCAAACGAGTGTCAGGTGACGGAAGCACTTCTTGTCTGAGTAGGCGTATATCAATTATCAACGATTCATGAAATATTAAAATAATTAATCTTTAGTTTATATCTTATACACTGCCCATCATTTTTTATCCCATATCCAACACAGTATGTTATGTCTATTTTACATTTTTTTCTCACGTTTTTAAGTCTAATATTATAGTCCACCACAGCCCCCCACGAGGGTGATGCTATGACGAGGGGGGCTGTAGCCCCCGCAGCACCCCCCTTCCCGCGCTACTGGGCAGAGGTGCACCTTGCACTTAGAGCAAACCCCTCTGACGATGCCCTTGCTGCCAGGATTCTTGCACCTTCCTTTTGGTGCACCCATCTCTGGCCAGTGATCAAAGCGGTCAAGACGGATATATATTTTACTTTTATACTTTACTTTATAAATATATACAAATATATATAAATATATGAGTAGAATACAACCATCCAACTATATCAGTGCATCCATACATTGTCATTCATACAAAGCTACTCTGCATTAGCAAGGGCAAAATATCGTTCCATTACCGCACAATGTTGCCATTTGGCAACATACCTATTTTATTAAATAAAAAGGTAATATAAGTATCAAAACAATGTGACAATGATTGAAAAAAGATTAGAACTTACCCCAGATGCTTGATGTATTTTTTTATTCCGAAGAAATATGAAAAAAAAATGAGGAAAATCTTCACATATACACAAGCACTTTTTCAGCAGCTGGAGTCATCAAAAGTGTGTGAAAAGAATGACGTTGCAAGGGTGTGTGTAGTGTCGTGATGTCATCAAAGCATATCATTGGTTACCACCAGGTTCTACCATGAATTTAAGATTAATCAGAGCTCATATTTATTTTCAAATTTCAAGAAATGTCCAAAGAAAGGGTATGTTGCCATATGGCAACACCGTGCAGTAGAGGGTTAAGTGTTGC